>OY292521.1:9185951-9785281 GCA_958496365.1 Subacronicta megacephala
CATGTCAGGCCTGAAGAATCCGTCTCTTAGCAGGATTGGTGGCTCGACGGGCTGGAAGCTGGGCGACAGCCGCGGTAAGTGAGGCCGGAGCAGCGAGTGACCGAAGCGGAACGATGCCGCCGCGAACTCCGTCACAATAGCGGGGTTGCATGTAGGAGAGTAGTCTTTGTAGTAACCTGAATGTTATAGAAGAGTTTATAGTATCTTGTTGTGACAAAGATTTGATCATTTGCACCTGGGAAAATAATACGCTTAGTACTACGCCCTAATACTAAGTCTTAGAACTAAGCCTTATCTATTACCTATTTGACCTTATTCAATGATTTCCATGTTACCTTATAAAGTTAAATGCACCGGTTTAAGTATTCGAAAGTTTTTTGAAAGGAATTATTTAGGGTTGTTTGGTTTCACAAAATGAGCAATCGGCTTATTCCTTTTTAGTAAGATATAAGGTAGGTGTCTACACTAAAATATATTAAGAGAATGGTTATCAAGTTTCTCAAGGTTATCTTTGCAGAAACTCTGGTGCCAATCGGAGTGGCGCTTCGAAATTGGGAACATCGTTGATTGACATGATTCTTATCTTGGATTAAGATTATATTTTAATTATTCCAGGCTTACGAACGTTTTCTCCGTCTCCTAGTTACGTAAGGACCGTAGCGTGTTGCTAGATAGTCTATAGACTTTCTCATGAATGTGGCTATCATATCATCATCATCAACCTCTATATTGTCCCACTGCTGGGCACGGGCCTCCTCTCAGAATGAGAGGGATAAGTCCGCCACGCTAGCCTACTGCGGGTTGGCAGACTTCACACGCCATCAAAAAAATCTCTCAAGCATGCAGGTTTTCTCACGATGTTTTCTTTCACATACTATGTGTTCGGTGTTTTAAAACCGAACACCTTAGTTTGCAATATTTACCTGACGCGTTGAACTAAATGATGTTATTTATAATGATGTTATGTCTTTTATGACTTTAATTTATAATTGAGTTTAGTGCACTTTTGTCTACCGCGTTAACTGGGTGTATTCAAACATTTAATTAACATTTTCATATCATTTTAACATTTAAGAACATTAGTGTGATTTAATAAATAGTGATAAACATTAACATTTATTTCTTTATAAACATTACCGTCACCTCAATATGTACCCCGACATATTTTGGTCCTTTGAGCCGGATCTCGCGTCGCGTAATTTCGTGTTAGTTTCGGGAGTTTCGTGAGTGCGATCTGAACTATCGTAACAATAACAGTGAGTGTACATTGTGAGGCTGTCGGTGCGAACAGTGAAGCAGGAGCCAAGGCTGAGTACCAGTAGCAGAGCATGCAAGTAATTAATTTTCTTTATTTTTTAGACAGTAATTTAACTGCATTTTGACCTCCAATAACAATGTCTGACATTATTGAAACTCAATCGATAACCTATGACAGCATCGTCAAGCTTAGCATTAACTTGAAGAAATATAGTGCTGATAGGAAAACCGTATACTACTTTAAGCGGAAGCTTGACACTTTAGAAAAATACTGGGCTGATTACCAAGTTAATCATGAGCGTATTGAAATGGAGGTAAGTAAAACGGATCCTTATTTCACTGACCGTGAATATGAGAAAACCAGTAAAGCGTATGAGTCAGCCAAGGCGTTGATCAATCAACAGTATCAGCTCCGGTTCATGAAGACTGGAAGCCGTTCAACAGGTGAACAAACAACTGCGCGAGAGAAATCACCGTTGGCAACAGGTGTTCGCGAACAGGACGAACCATGTGAGGAAGCTGGACCGAGTGTCCCGAGGCAATTGAGTGACCACACTCCTCAAAAACCTAACACAGATTCCAACAGTAAGGTAGACAAGTTATTGAAAAAAACAGTATGCTAATTTTAAAGCTTTTGTACGTACAACGGCGAACATAGACGTGGACTCCATCTCCGATAAATGGGAATTTGAGGATGTGTTGAAGTCATTACAGGCTAGATGGTCTGCTATTGATAAGGTACATTAGGACATCGAGATCGAGATGGATGAAGAAAATGAAGTCTACAATAACATATATGATAACTATGAGATGAAGTTTAACAAGCTAAAAAAGCCTCTTAACACCAAGATATGATCAGTCGCTCATCGAGAAAAATCCACACCTCAGCTGGAGATACCCAGCTTTAACGGGAATTACAACCGTGGGTGTCGTTCTGCGATCTATTCACGGAAGCCATTTACAAAAATCCCTCCTTATCTAACGGCCAAAAAATGCAGTATTTGAAGGGGGAGGCCGAAAAACTTATTAAACATCTACAGTTATCTGTATAGAATATTGTGTATCTGTGCTTATGCACAGATACACAATATTCTCACTCATTGATATGATAACAAAAATCTCATCTTTTCGTCACACAAGAACATTTTAGTAGGCCTGCCAAACATCCAACCTTACAGCAGATAATACTACCACAGCTGCTTCTCGAGAGTAATGAACTAAAATACTACAATGAACTTCTGATGACGCAACACGTAAGTGGATACTCCGTACAACGACGGGGACTTATTAATGGAGTTAGCTACCTTGCAAATTCCCTCTAAGGCGTATTGGATGAACAATTCGCGGAAAAATATCGCCGAGACATCAACCTGATACATCAGAATGAGAAACATTTAGCTGGTTTATGCAGCTCCAAAAGGAATTAAGCATTATCTCTGGACATATTCTATCCGATGATAAAACATTACCAATTGACCCAAACGAATTTCGAAAATTATATTCGCTGCTAACCATTAAAGCAAGAGTTACCGAGAGTCCGATTCCGCATCAGACTGATAACACTATGGTTGAGTCCAATACAATCCCTTCCAATACAATCCAGTACAATCCCTTCTTCTGAATATGTGGCCACAGATCTAAATAGGGACTCTTATTTAACAATCACTGCCGAAGAACTTTCCCAGTGTAAACAAGAAGACGATAATTATGTATATCTGTGATTGGAAAAGGCCGATATATCATTTGAATAATGAGTACAACTTTTGTTTCATCGATCAAGGTAAGTCCCCTATATCCCATAAGTCCAAACAAATCCATCACTCTTCTTATACCATATCTGTAACACCTGTACCGTCAAGCTGATATGCGGGGAACAAATATCTATTGTACAACTGAGCAAAGCAGGTGTCATTTACCTTGATCCGGGCTGTCTACTGAAAGGTCAAGACTTCACGCTGAACATTCAGAGTAACAGGAAAAATAAAATCGGCATAAGTACTGATACATATATATATATATACCTGAGATGGATCAGTTAAATTTCATAATTAACAGCACAATGCCTTTTGAAAACTTTAGTAACACGACTGATACAGCCGATATAAAATATGCCTTAGAAAAGTTGCACAAAAGGATTGAGGATATGAAGACTAGCCAAGTTGAAGTAGGAGAGACCTTATCCGATCACGACATCCATCAATATGCCGTGAGCTACATTCTGATCGGCGCGGTGGCGCTGGCGGCTGGCGCGCTGCTGTTGCTGCGAATGCGAGCGCAACGCGCTCACATCACTTCGGACCTGTAGCTACAACCCAACACCAGTATCCCGAGCGGCATGATTGCTTTGGCGACCAAG
The DNA here is from genome assembly GCA_958496365.1 of Subacronicta megacephala. Lineage (NCBI taxonomy): Eukaryota > Metazoa > Arthropoda > Insecta > Lepidoptera > Noctuidae > Subacronicta > Subacronicta megacephala. The sequence continues at coordinate 9,189,565 of OY292521.1, forward strand.
CTCGTTAAATAAAGAGAAAAAAAAAACACCAGTATTCGTGATGTGCAAGTGAATAACAGTGCTAGTGCGCGACAAAACATAGTTGAACGCCAGTGTAGTGCTACCCATGTTAACGGTGAAATAAACAATGCAATGATGAATAGGCAGTATCCCCGCATCACGAGGGAGCATGTGGGGACACTCACCCCTTAATTTTAATTTATAATATTTTCAATAAAAAATGTTGTAGGTTGAATTGTTTTTCACCTTGTCAACATTATCATTTGCCACTTCATTAGTTTACTAACGTGATAAGGTTTCATGTCAACACCCTTCATCCCCATCTTTTTCGTACCCCGGAATATGTTCGGTGTTTTAAAACCGAACACCTTAGTGCAATATTTACCTGACGCGTTGACCTAAATGATGTTATTACTTTTATGACTTTAATTTATAATTGAGTTTAGTGCACTTTTGTCTATCGTGTTAGCCGGGTGTATTCAAACATTTAATTAACATTTTCATAAATCATTTTAACATTTAAGAACATTAGTGTGATTTAATAATCACACTAATGTGATTTAATAAATAGTGATAAACATTAACATTTTGTTTTACCTCAAAACACCGACACCTCGCTAAGTACCCCGACACTATGGCTAGTATATATAAATAATTATATAACGAAGAAAAAAGAGGTCGGATTAAAAATAAACTGCCCGTAAATTCACCAAAAAGTATAATTTAAACACTGGCTGTATAATTTAAACACTGGCAGTCACGAACGCCATTTAATGAATATGACAGTTTCATATCACGTCACGTAGAGGGTTTTCCATACCAATATTATTTTTTTAAGTGTTCTTTCTAGATTTTTCTTATTATTTTTCTTCTTAAACCACCCCTGTATTATGACAAACAAAACACAAAAAGAATTATTCTAATCGGTCAAGCCGTTTTTGCGGTTAGGCGAGACTAATCGGTGATTGATTTTAATATATATAGATATCAGTAGTTACCTGAAGGCAGCAGTTTGAGTCCGTACAAGTTGACAGCGTTCCATGAGAGCAGCCTGGGCAGGAACTCGTTGTAGATGATGTGCGTGAAGGTGGCGGCGAGGATGCGGCGCGCGTGCTCGAACAGCTGGTCGGCGTCCCAGTGCGGGTTCACGCCGCGCAGGCCCTCCACCACGCGGTTGTGCTCGCGCAGGAACATCGTGTGGATCGCCGTCAGTCCCGGCTGCTCTGATGCACGACCGTCGCCTGCGCATACGTTCATGTCAATTAGTGATGTTTGTGTGGATCAATCACGATTATATGTGTCAACAACTTTATGCGTTAATATGTATAATATAACATAACATACCATCACGCCTGTATTCCCAGAAGGATTAGGCAGAGGTGCACTTAATGTACACCCACAGTTCGCCGGTATGTTTGGGTCCCATGTAATAGGGTCCCATGTAATTTCATAGAAAAACTCAATAACACTTTGCTCGACCTGGAGATCGAATCCAAGACCTCTAGCGTAGCAGGCGCGATTGGGACCACTAGACCAACCAGGCAGTCTAATAATATAAACAATATGAAACCCTGTATATAAATTATGTCAGAAAATTTCGAAAATTTTTCTTCTTCACATTCTCGGTAGATGGAATGTTAGTAGAAATTGCGACAATAAAAAAAACTTATTCATAACTGCATATTAAAACTTATTGTAGGAGATAAAATAGAGGATTTCGATTCGGTCAAAATGTCAATTTACACCAAAATCTTCTACGATAGCGACTTTTAAACAAAAGTTGTGGTACTCAACAGTTAAAGTCTATAGGAGTTTATTTGTCTATTAACTATATAACTAAATTAAAAACCCCCGACCATTGCATTATACGTCGGCCGATTTTCATCAAACATAGCTAAGAACACTCCCGACTAATGCACCTTTCAAACAAAAGAAACTAAATCAAAATCGGTTCATCCGTTCGGGAGCCACGATACTATGGCATCGTAGCTCCACAGACACACACACACACACACACACAGAGACATGTCAAACTTATAACACCCCTTCGTTTTTGCGTCGGGGGTTAAAAAGGATATTTTAATATTTTTTGATATCACTGATTATTATTTCACTGTTTCGTAGGATTAATTTGATCAATAGGTTTTTTAAGACTGCCTCGTTAGTCTAGTGGTCCCAAGCGCGACTGCTACGCTAGAGGTCCTGCGTTCGATTCCCAGGTCGAGCAAAGTGTTATTGGGTTTTTCTATGAAATTCCCAGTAGTAGCTCGGAGTCTGGATTTGTGCCCGGTTAATGGCAATAGGCTCGCCCCCTATTACATGGGACCTAAACATACCGGCGAAATGTGGGTGTACATTAGTACACCTCTGCCTAACCCTTCGGGGAATACAGGCGTGATGGTATGTTATGTTAATAAGTTTTTTAAGCTCCCGTAATTTATGATCAAAGATGGCAATATGATTAAGACTAAGCAATAATCGAACTGACCAGCAATAAAGCAGAATCCACTGGCAGCTTTGCACTCGGGATGGCTATCAATCCTGGGAAGTAGTTCTCTGCCATTGATGGGGTTAGCGGTAGAGTTGAGCCGTCCGTTAAAACCACGCAGTTTTCGCACGATACAGGGGTTCTCGCCGTAGATGACCGACGCGTCGATGAAAGCTGTGTTCTGGTTCACTTGTTCACGAGGACCTGAATATAAAGATTGGGAGGTAACAAACAGAATTAATTGTTGGTATTCCACTATCAATATATTTTAGAGACAAATGCCATGGAAGAACAATAATTTCGGAACTCGGTAAAAAATAATAATAGGAGAAAATGTAAGGGCGCAGTTATCGCTTAAGTACGCTATAACGGGAATAAACTAATTATTTATTGTATAAACGGGATGTTAGGTTAAAAGCATAAGTGGAGGCAATTATAGAAATCAGACTGTTCCTACTCTTCACTCTAGTAAAAGTACAAAGAATTGAAATAAAACAAAAATATTTCACAAGTCTAGATGATTTTGCCAAAGAAATAATGCACTCACCAAGTTGCTGTTGTCCAGGCAAACTCCTCATGAACGGGAAACAGAGCCTCTCTCCGGACGTGACGTTTACTTCCGGGTAGTAGTGGTCACCGCGGGGAACGGGGAACGGATTGCATTCCGGATGTACTGTGCGCGGAGAGTCGCATGATCGACAGTCGGGGATTGACTCGTGGAAACCTGAATGAAAAGAAGTTGTTAAACGACCATTGATGGTAGGAGCATAAAATACTATGGTGAATATTTCCGTGGTTCCTGAGAATACTGACTAGAAGATTTATTTTCTAGGTAATCGCACTGAACTCCTTTTGTACATTGGAAAGTAGGCGATATAAAATTAGTCGATAATATGTAAAAGCTATTTTCACTAGAGAAAGAATTTCTATTTCAATCGCAATCATTGTAGATCTGCTCTAAGTGAAGTTAAGGAATGGTTTTATATAACAACTATGCTTTCCTAAGCTTTCCGCGTTTGGCTTCGCCCACGTGGAGTATAAGTTTCTTGTTATTTTACGGGATAGAATAGAATAGATACTAGATTTATAGGACTAGGGATACTAGATATACAGACTATGTCACCCAGGAATAATGTGACGTTCTATTGGTGAATTTTTTTTTTTATTGGTCTAGTACTTCCAGAGCCTATTCAATGCAAACAAACAAACAAACGATCAAATCTATCCTCTTTATTTAGTTTAGACTACCAATCACATACCATCTTTAACGCACAATACCAATTGCGAGAGAAAGAGCCGACAAGAGATCGATAGTTTCGTAACACCATTGTTTATTTTTACACGATAATACCTTTGTGTATGGGCGTCATGGTGAGCTCATGGTCGAGGAACTGCGCGAACTGCATGGTCATGAGTGTGTAGCGCGTGTGAAGGTTGGAGATGTCCGGGTGGATGACGGTGGATACCACGCGGGGAGATGGCAGCGGCGTGCCCGTCACTGAGTTGATGCGAGGACGACTCACTCCTGAAACGAGAAACGGTGTTAATTCACTGCCGCACGTAGTATGAGGGCAAAACGTAGTAAAGTATTTTGATAGAAGATGTATTATACTTCTAAAACTCGACACCAAGTACTCTAAAGTGTGTTTTGATGAAACTCACCATCTTCATAGACTGGTGGCAGCAATCTGGCAAAAGTTGTCAAACTCTTGCCCAAGTTGGGGTTTCTCAAGTTGTTACAGTATCCTGTATAAGTCCTGAAGGGGCTATCAGGGCTGCAGGGGCCTTTGTCGTCGCACTGGGGCTCGATGATCGGTCCCGACTGGTCGTTGCCTAAGAAGCCACTTATGTCCACCGATTGTAACGAATCGACGAAGTCTGAAGTACCGAAACCGAGGGAGTCGTCGAAGATCTGCCGCTTGCGACGGTGACTGGAACAATATTTTTATTAGTCAATAGTGAGTTTAGATGTTAACGGAAAGAGTTCTTAAAAGTTTCTCTTGATAGTGTTTCTTAAAGTACTCCATCCATGAGGTCCCGGATCGTTAATGCAAACACAAAAGTCTGGGCGTCCAACAAATTAAAGAGTATGATCATCAATGGGGAATTTATGACAAAATGTGATTTGGAACAAATCAATATGTTAACGAGTAGAATCCATAGTTACGAGTGTCTTTCAGTCAGTTGTTTATTTTTAATATAACTGCAGCATTCAAAGACATCTATTAACTTCATAAATTTCCGCATATAAAATAATCTATATCTGCCCACAGCTCACTATAGAGCTACTAATGATTAATGAAGTTAATTGATTTCTCTGAGTGCGGCTGTTGTCAGAGACATTACTTACCCACTGTTGATGGTGTTAAGCAGTTCGTTGGTGGCGAATTCTAAGAAAAGTGACGTGTTGGCGAGTTTTAGAGCATATTTGTTGGCTTTGGAGAACGAGGCCGCTGTGCCTACTGGTGATTTGGGATCCGCTCCGCCACCTAGTAACAAAATAAGGTCATATAATTCGACTTTATTTGACTCAATAGCTTTTTTCCATATTTGACCTTCATCTTGTTGGTAAAAGACAGAAAGAGGATACAAACTAGGTTGCAGGATATTTATTTATTTGTATACGTTTTTTATCTGTATAACGGTAATAATAGTTGATTAAGTATTATTTTAGCAATCAACTTAGTTTTTCTTTTCTTAACATTATGTTGAAATTAAAATTTTAATACTAAGTAGGTAGTTGTTTTTATTGTATTTGTACCTATTTGGCATCACATGCTAAAAAGATACAAAGAGTGAATGGAAATTTCGACCTGCCTGCCATAAAATTAGTTACAAGAACTTTATTATATTTTATTTATTTAGGAACGAATAAACAAGATAGACAACTAAAAAGTAAAACGATGTTAGCTAGAAAAACAAACTAACTAGCCGTTTTTTTTTCATTTGATATGACCTTATTACTTACGTGATTCCCACATCATGTACTCGAGTTTCTTCCTATCGGCCATTTCCTGCTTGGCCTTCTCTAGTGCTGTAGCGAGCATATCCTGTGACAGTCTCTCAGCGGCTTTGGCGCCACTTTCATCTCGCCACGCAGATAGTTCTAGACGGGTGTGCTGTGAGCAACGTTGTGCTGCGTTCCTAGAAAAGAGAGGATAGGATGAAGTTGATGACGTCAGAAGGCAGTATAGTAGTGCAGTGATAGCCTAGTGATATGACTGGACTGCAAAGTCAAAGGTCTCGACTTTTCGAAGTCACGTGTGTCACTCGCTTGAAACGGTGAAGGAAAATATCGTGGGGAAACCTGCATCCTTAATCGAAGAGACGCAGGTTTGAATCCTGCCTGGGATCATATTTTTCTTTAGCACAGCAAAAATATTAAGCATTGGTTAATGCCAAATAGACGTAGAATTTTCTAGAAAACTGAGTTACTGTTATGTAAGTATATACTATATTAGAAAATTGCATTTCTTGAAAGTGAATACCTTATTTCCTATTTCCTCAAAATAAGTAGCTAAAACTTTTTACTTTTTTATTTGTTCTTATCATAGATAAAAAAAGGCTTGTGCTTGACCACTACTCGCCTGATGTTAAGCAACGATGAGGTCTACGATGGAGCGCGCTTGTCTAGAAGAAACCTATTCACTCTTGTCTTGAAGACATCCAAATTGTAGGCTTAAAAGAACCCCACAGTACTTACAAGTAGGGGTCTTCCTTGACGAAAGCTTTAGGTTGGATGCTGGACAAAGTATTTTCTGCAGCGCACAGCGTTCCCGCGAGCGAGACCTTCCTGATGGCTCCGAGCTGATCGGGCGATAGCGACGATGGAGGCAAATCATTTTCATACCAGAATCTGTAATATATAAAACTCTGTTACGAAAAGAACAGGCAATATTCAAATATAATCTAGTTGGTACATTACTCTTTTCGAGTCGTCCACGGAGAAATTCGGAATACGAGGATATTCATAAAGATATGAATTTTCTATTGAAAGAAAATTTCCTTGTGAAAGAAAAATTTGACGTCACGCAGGGTTTGAACCTGCGTTCCTCTGGTTAAGTACACTAGACGCTTTACCAACTAAGCTACCGAGACCACTGCCGGTGATGTCGAATTTCTCTTCACATTTTACGTCTTCAGGCGACGTCAACAACATCTATTGAAGGCATTACCATGTCTATCAACCAACACGACTTCCTTTACAGGCAATATTATTCAAATAAAACCGAGATTATCTAAAGTGGCTTAATAATAATAAGTTAGCAGTTTTGTAATGGTAGGTTTGGTATGTTCTGCAGAGCTAGGCAAATTTAAACTTTTGAACATTAAGACTGCCTCATTAGTCTCGTGGTCCTAAGCGCGGAAACTACGCAAGAGGTCCTGGGTTCGATCCCCAGGTCGAGCAAAGTGTTATTGGGTTTTATCTATGAAACTCAGTTGCAGCTAGGACTGGTAACTGCTAAGGTCTGGATTTGTACCCGGTTAATGGCAATAGGTTTGCCCCTATTACATGGGACCTAAACATACCGGCGAAATGTGGGTGTACATTAGTACACCTCTGCTTAACCCTTTGGGGAATATATGCGTGATGGTATGTTATGTTTAAAAATTGTTACTTCACTTTTCCTCTACTTTTGTAGTGTTTCAAAAGCTTTTGGTTTAAGGTTAAAGCGTCAGCTTTGCGCGCGAAATTTAAATTTAAATTCTTTTTTGAATAATTTACGAAAAACACCAAGAAAATTTTGAATTTCGCGCTCAAGGCTGACGATTTAGCCTTATAAAAATTACCTGTCACTCTTCTTCAGGTTAGCGAACTGCAGTGCTAAAACGCATGCAATAGTTGATCCTACAACAGCACCGGATGCTGGTTTCTCCAAAGCACCTCCGATCATCAGCTCTACATCATCTGCACTCCTGAAAAGGTTAAAGCAGTTATTTAAAATAAGTGGAAATGGCGGTAGTTATAGTCTTTTTATCTCATGAAGGCGGTTGAATTCTTTCACGTTCAACATTATGATCACATGACATGACCCGAGATTGTGAGAAAATATTAATAAGTTGTTGGTGTGCCTTACGAAATAAACAAATAAATAAACCATAAGAAAAAAAACAAGAAAAAAATGTCTTCATGTTTACTGCTTAGAACGTAAGTAAATAAATAAATAAGAACATGCGGGAAATCCATTCCAAAGGCGACCGAAACTCGCAGAACTGGTATGACGCTTCCAAGCTTCAAGTTACATAGTATTATAATATTTTTCTTAGTAGGTACTTATTTAACTAGTTTTTGTCTTTTGCGTGCTGTTTCATTTAGATCCCAAAGTACTTTCAGGCACAAGAGGTTGCCTATGTCCTTCTTCAAGGTTCAATCAATCTTTATGAAAAATTTCGTAGAAATTAATTAAAATATTTCGGCGAGAAAACATAATAAACAGATAGACTGAGCTTCTTATCGCATTTAAAGCTCGTAAGTCAAGCATCTTTTGTTTCGATCATTAGCGCAGGTACGTACGGCTAAACTTATTGTATGGAAAGAATATACAGTGCCAGATAAGCTTAAACTGGATTTTTATAGGTTGACCTGTAGCCGTGTGGACTTAGAATATGCTATGATAAATTATTCATTCAGTCAGATATTGATGGAAAACGGATGGATCGGCAAACGAGTAGGCGAGCTACCGGATGGTAAGTAGTCATCGCAGCCCATGGAGATCTGTAACCCAAAGGAGTTGCAGATGCGTTGCGAGCCTATTAAAGGAAAAGGGATAGAAAGGAGGAGGAAGGTGACTGAGGGAGGGATTGGGCCTTCAGCGCTTCTATATTTGCGTCGGTTAATATTAGTATGGCTTTTATTTTAAACTAGTTGGCCCCGCAAACTTCGTTATGCCTTAGAATGGGTTACACCCTGGTAGATTCCCATTATTGAAGCACCTTAAGATACACTATACTACCTATCACTGCCTACGTCAAGCAGTGGACGAATACGGTCTTATGATGATGATGATGGTGAAACCTAAAAAAGATACCATACTGGTGTATAAATATCGTTATCGCGTCAGCAAACCATCAGCGTTGTTCGTTATAGCACCATACAACAAAACAATTTTTTTTTGTATATCTCAAGGTACTTCAATGAAGGGAATCGATCAGGATGTAACCCCATCTAAGGCGGAACAAGTTCGCTGGGCCAGCTTGTATATAAATAATTATATATAGAAGAAAAAAAAGATGGATTAAAAACTTAACTGCCCCTAAATTCACCCAAAAGTATTATTTAAAAACAGACTGCCACGAACGCCATTTAATCTTTTAAAAATAGAAATGATGATAGAGGACAGTTTTTTATCGCAAGTCATCTACAGTTTGTTCGAAATAAGTAACCCGATCGGAAGTTAGCCGTTTTCTACAGCCGCGCAGTTACAGTCGCGTAATAAAGTGTTAGCGTTCGGAAATGTATCCAACTAATTTCGAAAATAAGATAAATAATTTGTTAACATTACGTGTAATATTGCTGGATTGCTTTATTGATAAAATCCATACTTGAATTTTCACAAAATCATTCAATTGTCATTTTAATGTTAAATTGTTCACATACTTGCAAAACAGTGTTGCGTTTAAGCATTTTTCCGCAAAGAGAAGCAAGGACAAACCACAATGATGCAATAACATTGAGAAATAACAAAAACAATAACCAAAAACTAAACAACAATAACGTCAAAATAAAAACAACGCGTAGCACTTTTGGCACTGACTGTGTACTTCCACTGGGGGAGCGAGACAGAATTATGCATCAAACACTAAGGATTGAGTGAAATAGCGAAGCGGCGCTGACCCCGCCTCTCGCGCCATAACCACGCATGCGCGCTACTGATTTGGGCGTAAAAATGACAACTGCGCAGCGACTTGCAGACAACTTCCGATCGGCTTACTTATTTCGAACAAACTGTAGACGATATTTTAAGTGTTCTCTCAAGATTTTCCCATTTTCCTTCTTAAACCATCCCTGTACTACGATAAACAAATCATAAAGAGAATTATTGTATTCGGTCAAGCCGTTTTTGTGTTTAGGTGAGACTAACGAACGGCGATTGATTTTTATAAGAAAAATAAGATATACATAAAATCTTACCTGTACATAGCAGCCATCATTTCCTGTTGATTCCTATCGAAGCCCATCTTGCTGAAGTCCCCGAAGGACTTGATGGTCGACATCGGTTCACACATGCGGAGGGCTTTCAAGTATGAAGTTACGCCATGGTCCCGTGCCCTGTTCAGGTCCCATTGAGCTGACGCTGGGAAGTGTGAAACGTGCTGCGCGCTAGTACGGAACAGGTGTTCCAAGCTAGTGGTTGCGTTAATCTGGAAATTTGTACAGAGATTTCAGAAGAATTTATATTTGAAATATTTGGAATTCAGATATACTTTTAATAATCCTAGGTCGTTTGTCTATCTGTACCTGTGGACAAATGACTTAGTAAAGGTTATTGGGAGTCGTTGTCTATATAACCCCAACTCACTCTACAGAAACTACTGCTTGTCTCATCTACCTCCAAAAGAGTATATTTGTGTCCATAATATTGCAAGTTATTCTTACCAGTTTCTCGTTCATCATGGCGTGGAAGATGGGTGCCAAGGCCACGAGTTCGGAGTAGATACCAGCGCGATTAGCGCTGGAATATCCGCGCCAGAAGCCAAGAGTTGTTAACTTCAGCTCTGCTTTTGCCATGCCAACCTGGAAGACGTCAAATAAATAACTGAAAAAATATAAATCATAGTTACGTAACATCGACTTTAAAAACATTGAATCTACTGCGATATAGATATAGCAGTCGCAAGAGTGGCTGAAATAGCAGCGAAACTTGAGGATGATCTCATGCTTAACGATTAGATATGGCTTTTGGGTTGACAGAAGCGTTACTAGATTTTTCTATAAAATCCTCAGTAGCAGCTTGGATAATGTATTGTATAGTCGAATTTATGACTCAAGTCTCTTATTTAAGAGTCACTTACAAATGTAAGTTATTGAAATTATATTAATCGAGGAATATGAGAGAAGTACGGCCCTGACATTCAAAAGCCTGCATAATTTCTTAAAATATTGAAGTATGTATTAAGCTTTTAACAAATTGGTATTAAGTCCGCTTACCTCTCCCAGTAGTACAGGTAAGAACTCGTTATAAGTGATGTGCTGAATGATGGCAGCTACAGCGCGTCTGGTCTCCAGGAACAGCGTGGTGTCATCCCAGAACGGATTCAAGGAGTATAGTTCCCCAGCAATACGGTTGTGTTCGGAAAAGAGAGCCTTGTATAGAGGTGCGGTTGGAGAGCCATCTCTGCATCTGAAACGGTACAATGAGTTGATAAGATGAGAGTGTAATATTACAAATTGTATTGATATACGACAAAAGGTATGTATATTAATTTCCGGTTACAATTTCAACTTAGAAAATATAGTTTGTAAAGATCTGGGTCAAAGATAGCCAAGGAGTGTATTCCGTCGACGCAGGGGCAGACCGAGCGCTGGCGAGACAATCTGGATGCGTTTATGATTTACTGGCAGGAGAAAGCGATAAACAGGACAACGTGGAATGTTATAGGGGAGACCTTTGCCAAGCAGTGGGTTAGTATAGGTTAACAAAAAAAAAACTGGGCGATTGCGTATGCGTCGCCGTTCTATGAGTATGACAGGGCAAGTTCGCGAAATACCTTATTTCGAGTACGGTAAGTACGAGTTCGCATTGTTTCAATTACGGGTTCAGTCATATGTAGTTTCACACGCTTTGCCGAGTTCCTATGAGTCATAGCGTGATGTATCTCGTGATGTATAGCCTATAACCTTCCTCAGGAATTGGACTATCAAATGCGTTTTCTAATTCCAATATCAATATAATCAGTAATTACAAGTGGATAACAATAAATTGTTTTATAATTCTTCTATACTCTTTTATGAACGTACCTGCCACATTACATTAGTTTTATATAAGAGCTTTTTACGACAGCAAAAACCGTAATGTCGGCATCACTTAAGATGAGCTCATCTGTTTCCTGATAAGCGGCCTTCCCATAATCATTTCAATCAACTGCACCTCGCATCTCACGCACCTATAGAGTCAATAGATGCCAATGTAAATATGTAAAAGATTGAAATCTCTATGTGGGAATGCAAATCATCTCAAGGTTAGTTTGTCGGCACTATTTGCATACAATCCATTTTATGACGACATCTAGGAATTTTATCTTTGTTTTATCGTGAGGGCAGATGTCGCTAAATATCGGAAATATTGATAAATTATTAATAGACGGTAAGTATTAGGTACTACTAGAAACTTTTCGGGTTTGTTCGAGTTACGTAGGTATCCTCTATTTTTTTATGGCACTTTTCAATTGGACGTAGTGAATTATTTTGCTGTGATTTTTTAATTTATGGTCAAAGTCTACGTTCTTACGGCCTAGATCATTATTATCCGTTTTATACTGAACACGTACAAGATTATACAACTAGATTGTATTTAAATTAATTTTGCATAAAAAATACAGCAGTAGACGTCTTTATTACACATCTTCTCGTAACTATTTAGACTTGCATATTTCTTCAATATTATATTAGTACTTACTAGGTGAAATACATAAGATATCTACGCGTGTATTATTCAAACTTGTTTTCGGAAATATTTTATATCTGCTAGTTAGAAAAGAATGTTTTGTTTTTCGTAGTATGAGGGGGTCGACATGTAATTTAAATATTTTATTAGATACGATGCGTGATCGATGTCAGTTTAATCTATATACTGTATATAATAGGTACTAGGAGTAAGAATATATTTTAGACTAACGTATTCAAATCTAAACAAATTTTTTTATATTTCAGGTTGCTCGTTTGTGTAATGTATTGCCAGTACTCAGTCACTTACAAGCCTTAGGCTAGCCGCACACACACAATATTATTGTCAATAAAGTGCATATTGTCAATAATATTGTGTGTGAGCGGCCCGTATTGCGGTATTGATCAATATTATTGTAGATTTCCAGAAATTCTGATATTGTCACGTCAATATCGGGGGGAGGCAGGGTTATTGTCAATAATATTGTAGCGTGCGGGCGCGCGGCAATATTTTAGTTGATGAACTGATTTCGAGGCAGACGGACTTTCTTATTTTTGTCCAAAATTACGAATAATTATACAGTATCCATAGCGAAAATAGTATTGATAATACTACTTACACGTAAAACAAATATTTTTCAGTATTTAAATTTTTTTAAACGGAAAATTTATCCAGCATTGTGGAATACAGTCATCTATAAATACGATATCCATTCATCCAGGAATACATAAGTTGCTCGATATTTATAAAAAATGAAAAAAATAACTTTTATTGTTTATTTATTGGGTTAAAATGATTTCACTCCGCTTTTTTCTTATCTAGTCTTAAATCCATCGTTTCTTTCCTGATTGCCTTATTTTATTAGAGAAAATTCATGCAATACTTATGCAACAATTTTTTTCTTTCTGTCCTTTATATAAAACGTGTGCATACGAATCTAGCTGCTGAGCGACTAAATTAGATTTTAACACAAAATATTGACAATAATATTGCGTAGTGTGCGGGACCATATATTGAGGAATATTATTGACAATCTTGTATTGACAATATTATTGCGTGTGTGCGGCTAGCCTTAGAAATACAGGTTTAGAAGGCTTGTGAAGGAATATTGTTTGTATTTGTAACTATGTCACCTCACTGCTGCAAATTTTACGCTGTTCGTTTTTCTTGCTTATTCTATTAATATACTACTAGTATTTATGATAGTAACTATTAAATTAAATTTTATATTGTATATTTTAGTATATAAGTATATATTTATAGATATATTTACTTAAATAGTTTCTGCACTGTGATCAACAAGCCCATTCTAAGTTTAGTTCCAGTGTGTCCATTCATATGATGTCTTATTTTTTTAAATAATTGATTAATTTTACTATAAATGTTATAATATGGTAGCACCTTTAGGTACGGTTAGCGACGGTTAGGTAGGTTAGCGACCAATGATGCATGCCACAGTCTGATAAAAGTGAAATTGATAAAGTGTTTGTCATTTTGTACTTATCAAGCGTACTCTGTCTTAACACGGATACGATTGTAAGCCCAATAGTAAACACAATGACTGTACAATTGTGTCGATTGAATAGGTACATAACTATGGGAATAGTTCACACATTAAGCTCTGTTTCTATATCTATGATCGGTATTGTATGGGAATGGATTCAATGATGCAATCTAATTACCTAGTAATTCGGTTTCTTCCGTGTTTGCGCCTAAAATTAAATATCGATAGATCTATGAAATAAATATTGTGGATTAATCACAGTCAAGTCTGATTAATATCTGATTTGATAAATTATACGATGGACAAAATGTCTAGTCATTAACTTTTAAATGGCGGCGGCAGGCCAAAGTTTATTCCAGGCATTCACAGCGTTACGAAATAGTTACTACGTAATAGACAGAGACACCTTTTGTAGTGTAAGAGTCCCCGCAGGCTAAAGACTTGAATGGTCTTTTGATAACAATGAACGTCATCATCAGTCTACCGGTCAAAAGCTCGATTGCTATGCCAGGTTCTGGATTCGAATTCCAGGAGGCCGAACAGTGTTTTTCTATGAAATTCTCAGCAGCAGATTGGAGTTTGGGTGTTGTGTTTTGTTGTAATTACAAGCAATATAAATATCATCAACATATTTAAAATTGCCGATACTAGAGAGCAATCAAATCCGTCCAAAACCATCATAGGGTTATAGGATTGCTTATAATGAAACTTACTTGCGGCATGAGTCCAGGTCAATTTTTCCAGCATCGTAGAGCCTCAAAGAACGAAGTTCCTTTTCTGAGCTGCCGTATAGGGCGGAACCGTCCAAGAATGATGTCGCCATGTTCATTTGATCACGATGCTCTGTTGAAGAGTAAATTAACGTTAGAAGGTATAATTATTGGCTGGAACAAATAAGCGATTTAATAGATTTTGTTAGATGACGATTAAATGCTTGGGAAATAAATGCGAAGACCGTTGCGGAATAGTATAGATATTTAGAAAGAAAAAATATTGTTTCATCTCGGTAATTGTGACAATTACTGTTGCATAATTATTATACAATATCAGTACTTAACTAATAAACAGAAAAAATAAAATATATACAGACGAATTGAGAACCTCCTCCTTTTTGAAGTCTGTTGAAAAAAGCGAAACAGGCTGAATGCCCTTCGAATCCCATTTTATCGACGATAGCTTACAATATTTCGAGTGATTATACTATATTATATGAATATAGCTTTTAGCAAAAACCATTATTAATTCAATTAGTGCGTAAATCATAGAACAGTTGAGCGGTCTATCACGATACTTCACTCGAGTAGCCTTGATTGCAGCCTTATTTCCTCAAACAATTCGACCGGCCAATCAACATTTTTACCGCATGTTAATCATAAGATTATGTCAACGTTACAAAATTTCGACAAGAAACGTTCTCTGGTTGATTGGAACCAGTTGGGTTGTCAGAGCACTTCCTAGTGAAGTTGCAATGTTTCGAACAAGCTTGGCCCGTCACTGCGGAACGCTTGCTACAAACAACTCGATAGCAATGAATATTCATATTATAACATACTATTACGATATTTTATGACACGTGAAGTCGACTTTCAACTATATAATAAGATAGATTAATCACAGCTGGACATCAGTGAATAATATTAACAGTCTTAACTTGCGAGATACGTACGTACGGCTACACATCAAGCTATACAAAACCAGTTTACGCTGGCCTCATCTTGTATAGAAAGCCTGTACAATGCAAGATCAGCTTAAACTGGTTTTGTATAGGTTGACCTGTAGCCGTGTGTACGTACCTACGTCATTTTGACCCCTTGTTCATAAATACAAACAGGTTTTTTGCAAAATACATTTATTTTTAATAAATGAATGCTATTGACGAATTCCACAATATATTATAATACTAGTAAAGATTTGTTATTCTGTAATTTGAATATTTTAAACTTCTGTGGGTGGGGAACGACCTGCAGGTAGGTTGGTATTTGCGGCGTTATTGTATATGAAAACTCGAACAGTGTTAAGAACTAAACAAACATAACATACCTTTATCATTACTAGTATATTTTTCATAAGAGCTTAAAGAATTGCATGTTTTTTTGTTAATATTTTATGTTAATAGCAAGTACCTACTTATCAGATTTCTTTTGTAATATGGGGTCTGCAAAAGTCTATGAACATACCATATCACCACGCCTGTATTCCCCGAAGGCTTAGGCAGAGGTGTACCTACTAATGCACACTCACACTTCGCCGGTATGTTTGGTACCAAGTAATAGGGGGCGAGCCTAGCCATTAACCGGGCACAAATCCAGACTCCGAGCTGCTACAGAGAATTCATAGAAAAACCCAATAACACTTTGCTCGACCTGAAGATCGAACCCAGGACCTCTATCGTAGCAGTTGCGCTTAGGACCACCACTAGACTAATAAGGCAGTCCAAAAAATGTCTATAAATTATTAATAAAATTACTAGGTACACCTACCAAAGCCACAAGAATCGATGTTTCTTGTTGGTGCAGAACGAACATAATCGCAAATCGCTCCCTTGCAATCCTGCAACAAAAATAAACGTTATGTAAGTAACCTATATAACATAATGAAGTTGGGTTGCGGATGATGATGAATTCAAATCAATTCTTTTCACAGTCTACTACCAGGTTTTCGTGAAATAGGTACTTACGGTAATGATACCTAAGTGTCATTAGGTAGCAAAGATTTTTTTTTGATCGCGTAAGCGTAGGTGCACTTCATTTGAAAGAACTTACTTGTACATACGCATCTGAAGTTATCCGTTCCAAACTGCCACGCAGAATAAATCGCTTAATTAAGTAGGTACCTAATACATAAATATCTAGGCCCAATTCCTCCCTCAATCCCCTCCCTTTCCCTAAATAGGCTCGGCATTGCTCGGCATGTCCATGGGCGTCTATGACTGCTTACCATCAGGTAGCTCGGCTGCTCGTTTGCTGAGTTATCCCATAAAAAAAACGAATTTGTAAGGAAAATAACCACAAATGTGAAATTAATTCACTACTTCAATTGTCTTCTACCACTGCCAAATGAATTGTGAACAACTTCAGACGCGCGCAGCTATTTCGAACAAACTGGTATGGTAACAGTAAAAAACAATCCTTATTCGCAAAGGTTATAAACTAGAATGAGACGGGCGCTCAACTGTCAAAACTAGTATCTTTAAATTTATGATTTCGTATTAGAGGGTAGTTCATTTTGTGGGCGGGGATGGTAGAAAAAGGTTCGAGAGCCAAAAAGTTTGCACTGTGCACTTACACAGATATGTTTAATCAGGGTTATAAACGAGATTAAAAATTATGGAAAGAATATAATATATATTTTTTTAATTGTTTCTTAACAATAAGATTAAAGAATACGAATTAACGAACTGATATTGACTTGATTAAATTACGATTTAAAGTGTCCTTTTCCCGCCATGAAATATCTTAATGCTTTTTTTATTTTTTGGAATATATATAGGTGTTATATTTTTTTTTAATTTTTTTTATTTAATTGATTATAAGCCCAGCCACATCCTACTGTCAGATAATTTCTGATAGAAAAACCCATTCGATGACGAATGTATGCTTAATCTGAAGGCCAATTCTTGTAATAATGTAGTCTTGAAAATATAGTACCGGTCTATTTTAAGTGACTTACAATGTCACCATTATCACCTTTGTTACATTTTTGAATCTCATTATAAAATTACTTGATTACTTTTGATGTCATTTTTTAGTTGAGGGGAATATGTTTTATGTAAATAAAGATTATTATGATTATGATTACAACATTCATTGGACAAATTACATTTTTCATTAACGGAATTACTGGCTTCCTAGTCTCGGGTAGGTCCGTCGGTAAGCCTGACCCTACATATCCATACTTCCATAGTAAATTTATAAAGTGGCTGCTTTTTAAGTTTACACGCATACACTATTGAACAAATTCTGATGATTTTTGTTATACACATAGATTAGGCGTTAGAGAAGGATATAGGCTTCCTTTTGTCTCAAAAATTCCCTAAGGATTGGAGTAAACCGCGCACTACAGCTAGTTGATGGTGAATGTTAAATTGTCTTTTTCTATGCCGATTGACTTAGGGATGATACCGTAAGATTGCGGTTTATTTCTAACTGACACAAAAGTAATTATTCGTTTAATTTACAAGCTCTATAGTCCTCATGATAAAGTTTTACTGATTGGTTTGCTGTATAAAAGTTGTTAGCACGTAGGTAATGTGAATAGAAAGGTTACATAACAGAACAGGTTTTATAGAAATAGATAGCCTACCAGCCTACATAGACATGATTTATCATTTAGCATGGCTATTGGCTATGTAAATTTTGATATCGTATTTGGTTACATTATGAATGATTTTATTTTGAATGTCCGTAAACGAAATACAATAAGATACAGTTTCAAATATAACACACCATCAAGCAAGAGTAAGGCAGAAGTGTATTGCTGTACAACAACAGTTAATCGGTATGTTTAGGTCTCATTTAATAAGTAGTGGGCGAGTTTATTGCCATTAACTAGGCACAAATTTAATATCTTGACTGCCTCATTAGTCTAGTGGTCCTAAGCGCGACTGCTACGCTAGAGGTCCTGGGTTCGATCGTTATTGGGTTTTTCTATGAAATTCTCAGTAGCAGCTCGGAGTCTGGATTTGTGCCCGGTTAATGGCAATAGGCTCGCCCCCTATTACATGGGACCTAAACATACCGGCGAAATGTGGGTGTACATTAGTACACCTCTGCCTAACCCTTCGGGGAATACAGGCGTGATGGTATGTATGGTATGTAAATTTAATATCCAAGCTGTTACTTAGATTTTCATAGAAAAATCCATAAGTAACACTATTTGAACTGGGATCCAAAACCAAGGCCACTTACTCAGCAGTCGCACTTACAAACAACAAATGGGGCTGTTCATTACTTAATTATTAATTCCAAAATAAGTCTATGAATTAGGTATATAAATCGATACAGAAATTAAATATTAGTTGAGTCATTGAGGTAATAAGTTATGTATGTTTCAATATTAAATATCCCCAAATCAAGTTTCAAGTCCAAGAGAGCGGGGGTTTATTTTGTCACCTAGTTTTCACGTACAGTTTGTTCGAAATAAGTAATTATCGGAAGTTGTCTGCAAATGGTTTAGAAGTGGTAAATTTTAATAGAAAGAGTCGGTGTAAAGATAATTAGAGTCGTATAAGTTACACATTCCTAATTATATTGTTTACTCATTTCGATATTTATGTATTAAAACACTTAATTAAACGATTTTATCACCGCGGTAGTTCGGAACGGCTAACTTCCGATCGGCTTACTTATTTCGAACAAACTGTAATAGGTGAATTCAAGTGATTGGATTATGCGCGTCATAATGTCATAATTTTACTAGGTAACCAACCGGTTACATGACTGGGTCAATCTGTGATTATTATCCTATAATGTTTGTTAATTAAAGTCCTTGGTATATATACTAGTATATGGTTAAATGTGAAGTTAATTTTAATGTAACTAAAATATGTGCAGCATCGTAGAAGGGACGGTTGAATCTACTACCATTTTAATTAACTACGGATCTAATTTACGGATTAATCTTTAGAATTATTGAAATTGATTCAACCAATTAACTGGTATTGATTGAAATTATTTAGCATCCGTGACGAATTTGAATTACTAGTCAACCTATAAAAGTACGTAAAATAGTCCGATATACATACATTATTCATTTATTATCATAAGCAAGTTCAATAATAAGATAAATAATTATGTATGTACTAGATATTAATATATTGACCTAATTAGAACATAGTACATTGATTATAAAAACTGGTTACTTACCATAGACAATATACTACAGGTGTCAGACAGCAAAGGAAATTAACGAATAGTCAGAAAAAAAGTTACATAAATTTTCCTCCTGCCATTTTGTTTTTGGATTGCATACATATACATACTTACCTAATATGCAATCCAAAAACAATAGATAAAACGGTAAATGAAAATCCTATGAGTTTGAATGCAAGGATTACCTTAAATAATGTACCAAGTTAAATAAAGTTTATTTCATCTTATCTGATTCGGCTTTCGTAATCAGCTTAATTAGTATTGTAGATCGTATATTACACTTAGTTATCATTAAAGAAAAATAACATACCTAATATGTACGTACGTAATTAACTCAATTGCTACGTATTCTTAATACATAACGATATTTGTATTATAAAGTTACTCACCTACTAATCTCCTCATGTATAATAGTAATAAGCTAAGATACAGCTTAGTAGTGCTATCCCGCATAAAATATTAACATTAAAATGGCAAAGGCAGAAAGCAAATAAGACAGGCAAGGTATATGAGAGAATTCGATCGTACGTGTTCTGTTATGCAACACTCAAATTCCCCTATTAAATTATTCGCTTCAAACAAATAGATTACCAATAATAGGATTAATTATCTACGCTACAGCAACTACAAAAGACAATAGCTGCTACTATTTGTATATCTAACAATTGGAGTAATTACCTGTTCTGTCTCTATGACATGATAAATAAGCCTATAAGGAACAGAGCTGAACTGAACTGTTACTACTGTTAGCCAGTTACTTCGGCTTTCACTACGACCGCCACATACGTAACCTTTCTACGACGACCCCGCGAACTATCACGAATGTTACCTTGTGTTCCCATTGATCAGCTTATTAGAAATTCATAGTTTTTGAATATGCATAGTTTATAATGGATACCAATGACAAAACGTTAAGTCTGGTTTTGACCGAGTGAACTCAATTCTCTCATCACGTGCTTTGGTCGCAAGGTTAACACAAACTGTTATCCTTGTTGGGCATTTGAATAAATTTTTCAAATGCCCAATTTGTCCAAAATTGGTAGAACATTGTTTGTATGCGTGATACCCAGGACTCTTGGTGAGTGGATAAATACTAAATGTTGTCTAATTATTTTAGTATTAAACTCATTTGATTTCGAATATGTTTTTTTTCCATTTGGCACTGCTTCTGCGGTGATAAAAAGCTCTTGTTGGACTCTATATATATATACGTACTCATATAACTTGAAAATGGCTAGATTAAATATATTTAAAAGTTTCTTGGAACATTGGGAAATTGCTTATTGTTTTTTTTATGGGATAATTGTTTCAGTCGGGTCTGGCAGTTAGTAATAAAAGTTTAAAACCTTCTATGCAAGTATATTTTTGCTAAGTTTTACAAAGTGATTGATTGATTAATACGTCATTCAAGAATCCTTAATCGAAACCTATTGCTCAATATAGGCTTACAAATTTTCTCGTAAACCCATATTAAAAAGCTAATGGAAGTGCCTAGCCGTGAATTATTGATAATAGAAGAATGAAACATATAACTTTGAGTACAAAAGAACATTAGCAGAGTTTGTGCATATGACAAGGACATAGTTAAAGTTCACGGGTGGTATTAAAATCACCTCAATGTAGCTCCGGTAAGTTATTATTATTGACAATGTAATCACACCTAATTGGTTGATTCTCAGCCAAGTTCAAGTTGGCAGACATTAAAATAAAAAGGCCAGTAAGTGTCAGCTCATACGACGGAGGTTCTATACAGTAATGAGTTTTTTTATTCGGCTCTATCAGTAGCCACAATTTTTTTTTTTTTATGGGATAACTCGGCAAACGAGCAGGCGAGCTACCTGATGGTAAGTAGTCATCGCCGCCCATGGACATCTGCAAAACCAAAGGAGTTGCAGATGCGTTGCCGAGCCTATTTAGGGAAAGGGAGGGGAAGGAGAAAAGGAGAAGGAAGGGGATTGGGGGAGGAATTGGGCCTCCGGCCCTCTCGCTCACCGGACGAAGCGCAGTAACGAAACGCTACTACTCGGACGTCGGTCTTCTGCGAGAGTGTGGTACTTCCCCGGTCAAGCCGGCCCATTCATGCTGCGAACAGCGTGGCCCTACCACAACAAAACATCAGTGTCGCGGTAGGTCGCGGTATGAAAATACCTTGATAATAATATTATTTAGTCAACATTTGAATTACAATAGTTTTGAAGTTGCCTTCACGAGTGACGATATAATATATGATATGCGTATATTTGGTGTTGTCCTTATTTTATATATTAACTTTACAGGAGAAAATCATAGTTATGCATTAAAAAAAGTTTTTCCAAAAAATGAGAAGATTCTGTTTTCATATATAAAAAATACAAATTACTTATGTCAGATGTCATTTCTAAGTTTGAGCCCCTAAAAGAGGAGATATTGGTAGGTTCGCATCATTAGTCAGATGATTACGCGGAGAATGAATGGGTGTCAAGTTGCGCCACCATCCGTTCCTCTTAACAAAAAGCATGCGTCCGCTGGCCTTCAAGGAGTTGGACACGATGTGTGATTAAGTCTCACACTGCCTTAACAACATAATCGATTTTAGGCTTTGTGACCAGCTGAGGCGAATTCATTGAAACAAAATTGGAATCATTGAACTTTTCAAAAATTGTTTTAGGATTCAATTTTTATTACAAAAGGATGTCAAATATAATTTAGGTGTTATTATGATTATAGTCTGTTTAACCTTGACACCACGTAGTTTATATGAAACGTTAAGCCATTAAGTACTGCATTTGGCGTACGCTATTTACGACCAGGCTTCATGTGGCACTTCTAAAAGCCTTTTCACTATAAGTAATCTTTCTGGTTATAAGTGACCTGCTCGGCTCGATTACCATAAGTGTCATGAGGTATTCTTGTCGCTGCATATCTCGGGCTGAGACCAGAAAATTGTATGGTCGCATTATCTCTTTTTAGTCCACTTTGGTGCAAGATCTGATAAGCGATGTGTGTCGAGCGATATACTTGTCACGGGATATGCAAGGCTTCAAGCGAGATACTGTGATATCAAAATCTCGCAGCACGCATGTTAGCCTCTCTGGAATATTGCATGACTACCTATGTAATGAGCCATTTAATGATTCGGGTTATTATTAGCATTATAATAGATACTGAGGAAGTTATAAAGGCCATTTCTTTACGTAAAACTAAGTAGTTATTATTGCTGTGACTACGAAGTGGGTTATAGCTGTTACCTGACCCACCCTAGGTTGGCCGGCGGTGTCTAAGTGGGTCAGGTAACAGCTATAACATATACACTACATGAGTTTCGTTAGTCGTAGTTTCGTTAGTAGTTCGTATAGTCAGACTATTAATATTTTACTTTATTTATAACGTGAAACATCAGCGTGGGTTCCTAATTGTTTGTGTAATTATTACCTACTCAGTTCGAGGAGTACCGCAAGGTTGTATTCGGTGGCCCTTATTGTTTTATTATAATACTAAGATAAAGTATGCATACCTTGTTTCCATTGGCTGTGCTTATTAGGTCGTCCATGATTAGCTGTCCCCAGGCAGCGAGCATGCTGGTGACATAGTCGTGGTCGGCAGCTGGACTCAATTGTGATGCAGCCTGGATGGCCAACGTTGCCTCCGGAAGATATGGCGGCGATAGAGGTTGGGATACACCTTGAAAAAATAAAGAAACCAGAAATTAGGCTATTTACTAAAATAACAGTAATATATACCAGATAAAATTGTTGTACTTATTTACAACTTATCTTGTATACATAAGTACACCATTGCTTAACTCTTGACTATGACTAAAACTTATGAAATCCGATTGCTATAATGGAGGTACCCTTTCGGAATGATCGTGTGCAATGAAGGGAAATTCAAAGATTCTCCGTAGCACAAGACAATTAAAATAGATAAAAAAAATGAAAGAGCAGTTCTTAGTCTCCACCTTTCATCCGATACTTAGTTACTTCCATATTATATTGTCTTTCACACAATTCATCCATGTTTTCTTTGGATTTCTTCTTTTCAAACATACAGCTATAGTATAATATACTAAGACAGAACATTAAATCAGAATTGATTCATGTAATGTTGTCTTACTGGGTATAATATAATAAATAAGTAAATTCTAAAATATATTATATAAAAGCTAGAAAATGTCATACATCTAGTTATATGGCATTTACTTTAACTAGCTGCTAAATATTCGACTGTGGAGTAATAGTGCATTCATGTGTGTATTTAAACGAGGTATTTTAATAAGTAATTTTGCTAATTTAACTAAAGTATTTTGATGTATTTCAGAACGTTTAGCAACCAGTTTCTTGCCAACACTAAGATATTTTGATCAAGTAGTTGATGGGCAATTTAAATTGTAAAATTGTTTTTACATATTATGAAGGCATTTTAATGTTGCTTACTGAATTTATTGTATACTGAGATAGCGTTGCCTGAATAAATATTGCTAAGTTTTAATCGCGACTTCAGGCTAATTATGACTTTAACCTCCAATGTCCTCACATCCTGTTATCGCCATAATGTACCAATGACTATTGTATCACCTTTAATTTATAACTCCATGGACACTCCATGGAGTTTCTTGCCGGATTCTTCTCCATAGGATCGACTTTTTGGAACCGTGCAACTATAGTCAATTACGTTTCATAAATGCTTGTAAAAGCTTATTTCAAATAACACATTGAACATTTTAATGATAAACTACAAAAAAACAGCCAAATTGGTAGATTCGTTCGCAAGTTCATAAATGCGGCAATTGTTTTTATTTAAATATAGATTACTGTAGCGGAATTTTATAAATTGTTGGAAAAAATATATTTAACATTATCCATTTGTCAGAACTATTGAAAAACTCCGACAAATTAATAGCTATGTTCGGAAGATGCTAACTAGCAATTAATATATTTCAAAGTATGGATAAATAAATCGCTTTAGTTGTTGGAAACAGTTAGTTTCAATTGTTTGTGATGACATTACTTTAATTAATGGTTCTGTTGGTTGAAGCATATATTTAATTTCTTCTAAGTGGTTTCTTCTTTTTATTAAGTTTTTATCAGGGTTGACACATTTTGCTAACAAAGTCTATAATAAATATGTACAAGCGTTACTGAATTAAGGCATTGATAATTCGTTCTTACTTGAAGTTGAACTGAATTGTTTTTTTAAACAATTAAGATTTGATCAATTTGCGATAAATTACAATTTATCGCAAATTGATTTGACGCATTTTTTTAATGTTAGTCTGTATATAACAGTTTTAAACTATGATATTATCCGTTAATATTATACCTAAATAATATTCGTACCACAGTGACACTAATACATTTTGTTTTCGTAACTTGTAAATTCAATACTTGTAAACATTGATGACGCAACTGCGAAAGATCGGAAGCTATGTCTGAGATGTTTTCAGTTAGATAATCCACGGTTAATCATTCTAAAGTGGTTAGAGTGCATCGAACCTCGAACTTTGTTTTAACTTTTAATCAGTCTCGCTCTACAGAATATTGAGATACCAAGCATTGGACCGAGAAGTAGCAGACTGTTGCCTAATATATTTGATTCATACCATCATCGAGTAGAATAATACGAAATCTGTTAAGTTATAGACTCATCAACAGATTTCGTATATTTCTGTGAGATGCAATTTTATTTTAAATCCACAGGAAAACCTAAGTGTGTCATTTTTTAAACTACAGTACTAGCATGTTTTTCTGTATTAATACAAATTCTCACATACACAAATACCCAGACCCGGAAAAACTATCGGTAGGTAATACAAATTTTACTACGTGCGGGAAACGTACCCGCGAGCGCGACTTAGCCAAGCCGATCGCTAAACTACAGCGTAAATTTTGCATTCAAAATCACAAAAAAAGGCAAACAAATAATTACATTTAAAAGTTTAAATTATATAAAAAAATTCCATTTCCGCTATTGCTTGTTTCAATATTGCAGTCTTTACTTTTACAATATTTGCAATATAAATACCGTGAAAAGAAACCGTATCAAATAGCTATAAAGTTCGTGACTTCACTACAATATGACCTTAACTACATCGAGTCTATGAACTGGCCATAAATTCAGTATACAATTTTCATGTTAATAATGATCAAATGGAACATTTTATGAAGTAATATTGATTTTATTTAATTCTCGAAGTTATGGAAATATATAATTATAACTTTGTTGTTCTTTTTTTTTTAAAAGCTTACTAGCAATGTGGGTCACACATTACTAGTATTCTTGTTAACCCCTCGTGCTAAGCTAAATGCTTGTGTTACGAGTGGGTTCACGTCAGTAGTGCAATGGGTCGGTTTCGGACCGGCAACCACATGATCGCAAGTCCGACGCCCTAGCCATTAGGCTACCGCCGCCTTTAACTTAAACTAGCTGTTGCCCGTGGTTTCACTTGCAACCCATATGATTTTTTGAGATAAAAGTAATCCATGTCCTTCTTCAAGGTTTAATCTGTCTCCATACCAAATTTCATCAAAATCGGTTTAGCGGTTCAAGCTAACAGACAGTAAGTTTCTTTTGCAATTATAATATTAATATATACTCAATACGATTTAATATAGTATCAATTTTAAAAACGCGATAAAATCCGTAATAATATTTTTTTCAATGTCTTATATTCGCGTAAGTGTCAGAAACCAATAAAAATAAAGAATAGTCTATGAATTTAAAACAACATATCAATTAAGTTTATGGTAACTATCTACTAATACCAATCTAATATTAATGCTTCATCACATTAATTTTATAATTTTTGTAACTGATTAATTAAATCAATGACATTCCTCCGGCTGTTCCTATTTTATTATTATGCTAATATATTTACGTAATTCGATAATTATTTTTATTTATTAAAAAACAAGGCCATAGGTACTTGCAAATTTTTCATTATTGAATACATTTTTGCTTATTTAAAATTGAATATTGTAATGTTCTAACTGAAACTAAATTATTGTCTTCCGTTTACATTCACTTACATCATCATTTGGTTTAACCGCTTAATGTTAGCACGAAGTACGGCCTCTTTACAGAATTCGTAGAGTATGATCATTGTACAGAATTCGTAAGTAATTGTTAAAAGGAGATCGGTAAATACATGTCGATAAAAAAAAATCAATGGTGTTGGTGATACAAATTTCAAACAAAAAGTTTTTATAGTGGATGATCTCATGATGTCTCATTAAGTGGTTCAAATATCGTCTTACTTCCATATATTATTTTCCTTATAATATGTATTTACCTGTATTTGTTTATTGACCTAATTACACTGAATAAATATAGTATGAGTAATTAAACTTGAGATAAGTGAAAGTGTTTAAACGACTGTGCAATCGGGAAGAACATACAAGGACACTAACAATAATATTGCAATAGTACATTTAATTGAAGTCTTTATTTAAATCGGGGTAACTTCATTATCACACCTGTATTCCTATAGGCTTGGGCAGAGGTAAAAGCTATACAATTTTTTATCATCTTTTGGTTTTGGCCATTACCTACAAAATAACTACGACATCCCTCATCGCAACTCGAACATAATTGAAAACAAGAAGACACTTTGTTCGTTAAGGGTAACTTATAAACACCTTTCATTATAAATCCAAAGGTCACTCTGAAATGTATGTTTAAGTGTCGTTGGCGGGAAAATTTAAGCTCTGAATGCCTTCTGAATTTCCCAACAAGAACATCCTATAGCAATTAAAGGTAAGAAAATTGAACCTTTCACGCAATTGAGCACTTCAAAATCAACAACCGTGCTTCCGATGACTCTATGAATTGACTATGCTGAACAAGAAGCGAACTCAGGACGAGCAAAAGGGTTGTTGGGTTTTTCTGTGAAGGTGGCGGCTCGGTGTTTGGATTGTGCGCGGTTAATGGCAATAGGCTCGCCCCCTATTCCATGGGACCTAAACATTCTGGCGAACTGCGGGTGTGCAACTGTACATTAGAATAACTCTGCCCAACCCTTCGGAGAATACAAGTGTGATGGTATATGTGATGTTACTCACAACATGTTTTAGTAGTCTATCCTAGAGTATAACAGCTAGGCTAACGTAAAGGATAAAAAGTCGTGATTTCTTCAAAGTGCCCATTACTGAACGACGTTTATAACTTAACCCTTGCGTATTCTTACAATGTACAATAATAATAGCAGGCTTTGTCATTGATCGCTGATTGTTATGATGTATATCTAATTGCATAATACTTCACGCCGCCATGAATGGCTATGATTTGTTCACAGATGATGTTAGCAATTTAAACATGTACTGTTAAAATAATACACCGTCTTAAAATAATTACGAACAACGTAATACCGGTTATAAAAGCTACCACCAGATACCCATTATTATTTCTTAATTGTTAAAGAAACAAAGGTTACGGTTACACACCTACGCTACTTCCTAATATGGGTTTTCCTTTAAAATAACTGTTTATTTCTGGTTTTGTGATCCTAAAAATATAAATTATTATATATAAAGATAGAAGAAGAAGGTAAATTATCTACTTATAATTTAAATAATTTTGGACAGTAAATATCAAAAATAATAAAGTTCAAAAACAATATTTCCTTTTATTTTGTCTTTAATTTGATAGTTGACAGGTTAATATTGTGGCTTCTAAAGTTACCTGCATATTAATCTTTTGAGTAGGTACTAATGAAATAATACAATAACTACTTAGTAAGGTCAAGGCACTGTTCTGTGGCATTGAACTACTGTGAAGTCGTGGCGGTTGAAGGACATAGTAATGTGTCATCAATGGATGTTGCTGACGTCACTATAAAACAAAAGACGGATGATGCCAAAGGAAATATACTACATCGCGAGCAGAGACGTCGGCAAAAGCGTCTGGCATATCGCACCAGGCAGTCGACACGGATTCGAACCCTTCATATGTTACAACTAGCTTTCCGTCCACGGCTACGCCCGCGTGTTTTCTCATACAAACTTTCATCCCCTATTTTATCCCCTTGGGGGTAGAATTAATCAAAATCCTTTCTTAGCCGATGCCTACGTCAAAACATCTACCTGCATGCCATATTTCAGCCCAATCCGTCCAGCGGTTTGGGCTGTGCGTTGATAGATCATTATGTCAGTCAGTCAGTCAGTCACCTTTGAGTTATATATATTTATAGATTTTCATATAAAATGCTTACCATCAGCATAATTAGGTGGCATGAGCCTGAGGAACACATCGCCTCTGCGGCCCCACGGCCTGTGTCGGACATTGTTGCATTCGCCGCTCGCGCTGCGGTACTTGCTAGGCGGGCATGGAATTCTACTGAACTCATCTTCGTCTGATGAACAGTTTTGCCTGCGAGATGAAACATTATTTTCAGAGTGATCCATGAATATATTTTTAGTGTTACGTTGGTAATGTCAGCATGAATATGTATGTCAGTGCTATTGGGAAATAGTCGGTCTACGGGTGGCGGTCGCCAGTTACCGTCAAGAGAGCCACTTGCTCGTCTGTTACAGTAAATAATATCCACTATAAACGTTGTCTTATAGTGGATGTCTCTCATTATATGATGAGTTGCTAAGCTTATTGCTTTTCTTAAGCGACTACTTCACTGCCAGCTTTATTGATATCATTATGCACTACTTAAATGTTGCTTTCGTCCTCTGCATGCATAAGTTTGTAATCTGTACTGCACGATAATTGATTATGAGTGTATACTTACGCATCGCTAGCGCCCAATAAGAATCTCTTCTCTAATGCCAGTGCTTCGCTGACGGCTCGCCTGAGGTCACTCGGCACTGTCTGAATGTTGCTATCGTCTAGCCTGCTTTTCTGAGCGCATACCTCTACCACCAACACAGCTGCAAAAAGCAGCAGACTTTGTCGTAATCTGAAACAAAAATACAGTTTCATTAAGTTTTTGTTGCATTGGGTATTTTTAAATGAAATCATTAATTTTGATTTCTAGATAATTTCGCAGTCTTAGAATTCAATTAGGTAATAGTTATTTTATAAGTACAAAGTTGCTGGTACGATAAATTACTGTTTCAAATAATCGATATTAGAGTAATTTGAATGTACAGTAATTGCATTGGTTATCCTGTGATGGGAGGTTGGCAGGATCCATAAATTCTGTGCATTAATCAATTACAGTTATGAATTCATCTATTCTAATAAGAATAAAAATCCAAATTTTGATGAGATTGGAATGTATATTAATAAACGGTTCATAAATAATAATAAAACAGTCACCGTGAAATTTATTAAAGTTACGTCTGCTACCGTAAGCCGTCACGTTCTGATAAGCACTTCTTGTATGGAACTTGTAGGTATTAATATGTCGTTAACCTACATTTAAGAAGTTGACTCTCGTCCGAGTTCAAGGTATTTCGAACTTGGTTTAATGACAGATAAATTATATGCTTGTTCCTCAAGTGTGGTTCTTAGGTGTCATCGATTTGGACTTATGAGGGCCATATGGTGATTGAGGACGTCATCTTCATATTGTATAAAATTATTTGAATGTAATAATATTATAGAGATATTTCAATAATAATGTATTTAAATACATGTTTGTGCTACGTCGATAAAAAAAATAGATTGACAATTTGCATGATTAAATAATACTCCAACTCGTCTAGGAGTTACTTTTTTTAGAGTATTTTTATTAATAGCTTGAAAGATGGTATATAAAAGTTGGTCACTATACATAATAATAGTCTCACATACTGCGTCGCGAAAGATTTTACAATATGACATGACGACATGCAAAATCTTGCAATTCAGTTTTAATATTATAGATTTATCATAGGTATTACAAATTGGTTTAGTTAAGTATTTGTTATTATTCTAAGATCCCAGGGTTATTCATGTGTTATCTCTCCCATTTTTACTTGATGTTGTTGCAGTATCGATTTATATACATTTTATATGTATCGGAAGCGCAGTAATGTACACACGGCTACAGGTCAACCTATACAAAACCAGTTTAAGCGGGTCTCGCATTGTATAGACTTCCCATACAATAAGAGGCCAGCGTAAACTGGTTTTGTAAAGCTTGATGTGTAGCCGTGCGTACCTACTTACATCAGACCGCAGGGTAGCCAACGACCACAAGTTCGCTTTCATTTTTATCTATGATCTCTTATGACATCTCACCGGTTCAACCATACATCTTACTTTCTATTCACATGGGGTTCACTGGTCCGAAACCAATTAATCAACATTCCATTACGTTAAATATTACACCATAACATAACAATGACAAGCAAAGTTGTTTTTGAGGTGGTCAAAAACATAAATTATTTTTATATCTTGAGCTATTAATTTGGATTAAAGTATGAACTTTGAACTGAGACTTAGGTACATACGCGAATATTAGACATATTGAAATAAAACCACTTTACGGATTTTATCGCGTTAAATTTACATTTTTAGTCCCCCATCATAAGTAATAAAATCCATTAATAGGTTTTATTTCAATATGCCTGAATAATATACAGGCATATTAAAATAAAACCTATTAACTGATGAAATCATCAGAATCAGTCCAGCCGTTTTGGGGTCCATAGCGAACATACAAAAATATATATACATCGACTTTTATTTATATATTTTTTTATTTTTTTGAAATGGATTGTAATGACATAGGTAGGTACCTAAAAATATTTTTATAAACAAAACGTGTGTAATCTCGGATAATTACCGAAATAATTATGTTCACGAACGCACATTGTCTTTGAAACAAGCTGAATTATGGTCACCTCGATAAAGAAGATGTACATCGTACAACATACAAAGATGATTAGACAGGAAAGAAAGTAAAACAATTACACGTGAGAAACTATCTAATTTGCACTAGAATACTTAACGTGGTTAACAAATGGTTTCACCATTCTCTTGAACTTTTCGGCTGTACGAAATGTCTTTTGACCGATTACTCTGTTTCTTTTAAAGTTTAACAATGCTTTATCAGTGCCGCATTGAGAGATTTTGCATTGAGAGACACTTGATCTCCTACATAAAGTGCGTTAGATTCTTAAGTATAAAGTAGTAGAAAAAAAAACAAATACTCAATACATTTATGTATTTGACAATAATCCACTTAGACGAATTTTTAGTGTCGTCATAATCTTGTAGTGTCTTATTAAGCTTGATTAAAAAATTTAAGCTCGGGCGGAGGTTGGCGGATTTAAATACGCAGGGCCCATTTTGCGCCCGCGCCCGGCGGGCGCGTAACATATACTACTCCTGCCATATGGTTAATCCGCCACAGTTATGTATGTTATAGGTCTTTGTATGGGATATGTTTTAAGTACGATGTTGCTCAATACATTGTACGTACAAGAATACATGTAACATCTACACGTACCTACATAAGAAGAATTTAAACGTGACCCACGATTTTAGGACATGTCAATTACAGTAATTCAAAGTTTCAGCTTTAGAGGTTTAGTTCATGCAATGTTCGCCAGTATAGGCTGAACTTGAATTGTGCGAAGAAAGTTTACAATGGGAGGTCAGTCTCAACTGGTTTTATGTAGCTTGACGTGTAGCCGTGTGCAGTTCGGGCGTCAGTGTATTAATACAGAACTTAATTAATATAGAATGTAAAAAACAATATTATATAATCATCTTCGATTAGAAGTGGTTTTGATGTACAAATCTAGGCAAAATTTGATTACGTTCCCCTTAAAATTGCTATTATTATTGCTGCTAAGGACCGTCAAGAAAAAAAAATTGAATCGATCCATTCGTTACAGTGCCAGACATACACACATAATAATCAGACAGAGCCCGCATTTCACCATGTAATAACAATAGCCGTTACTTTTCTAATAAATTAAAAATAAAAGGAACAGAAGTTGAATTGAATTTCGCCGGGACTTATTCCGAAAAAAATCAAGGTCAGAGGTCAAATGTGGCCTAAGGATTCTAATATATGTAGGTATATGTTTAAATATTGGGAACGATAAAATGTGTTTATTATATAAAATTTTAAGGCAAAATACCACGAATCTGAAATTAATCGTCATGAATAAAATGAGCATTATCCTTTACAGTAATTACTTCCGATATTTCAGATAAGTACTGGAAATTCGTATAATAAACATGAAGAGCTTAAGAGCTTTAGAGCTTTTTATAAAGGTAAAGCTAATTACACCCATACGAATTCAATGCCACAAAGACAACAAAAATACATAAGCCAGTGTATATTTCTCTTGATCGTTCGGACATTACGTATATTTAGCGAAAGTGTTCTCGACAGAATTACGTGACCAAAAAATTTGAATACTTTAAATGGATATCGCTACTGTAGTGTATGTTGGACAAGGTCAGATGTGTTGAAATTAAGAAAACAGTTGCAATGGATGCGACGCGTACAAATAATGTTAGTTCGACTTATGTATTCCATACTCGTATTATTACGTGTAAATGGTTTTATGTAAGTAACTTATTTGAAAAAATATTGAAATGTCTATACCAATATTAGAAATGCAAAAGTAACTGTCTGTCTGCCTGATTCTACCCTTTCACGTCTAAACTGTTGAACAGATTTTGATAAAAATTGTCAAGGACCTAGATTGTATCCTGAGGAAGTTAATAGGCTACTATTAACTTCCTCAGGATACAATCTAGCTCATTCATTTAATTTACCTCAAAAAGTCCACTTAGTTGCGAGTGAAAATGGGGGAAAAAACTAGAGTTCTATATAACACAAAAGTGGCAACACTTTATTAGTTAGTTGTAAATATTCGAGCATCATTTTCATCAAATAAAATACAGGGCAGAGCCTTAAAATTAACATAACATACTTCTAAGTCTATATCCTCAAAGGGGCATATGGCATATGCTGTAATCCGGGCACAGAAAAGTATAACTGTTATGACGAAACATTTCATAGGATAACCAAATTCCGTGTTTGCTAGGCCTGGAAATCAAACCACTAGAGCATTGAAGCGGCAATAAAATTAACAAAGATATTTATTATTATTTACCTACTTTAGTAAACTTACGGTGAACTATGTACACCAGACTAAATTTCATATTACTTGAAAGTTTCCAGTTAGCAAGCTGACATTGGCTTATCTAGACGATTTATCTCTATGTAAGTGGTGTAGGATACCGGAGATTTATTCCGACATCCATTGTTCGTTCGAGAAGGTTGTGTAAATAGTCATGTGATTTGCACAGAATGGGACAACCACGCTTGCTGTGAGCTAAGTTTGACTGGTTTTTGGCAAACGGATAAGCTATGACTAAGGTCATGCGTAAGCGCATGTCTGTGGGCTAGGATTATAGTTGAAAGTAGATTGGATTAGTAAGCATTGACCTATTTCTTACTCCGGTTAAATGACGTGGATTAATGTTTGTCTTAGTAACAAAGTATACGACTTGAAAGTCATTAACGTCTTAACAATATAAGCTTTAAAAATAAAAGACTGCCTCATTAGTCTTCTGGTCCTAAGCGTGAATGCTCCGATAGAGGTACTGGGTTCGATTCCCAGGTCAAGCAAAGGGGTTTTTCTATGACATTCTCAGTAGCAGCTCGGAGTCTGGATTTGTGCCCGGTTACTGGCAATAGGCTCGCCCCCTATTACATGAGACCTAAACATACCGGCGAAAAGTGGGTGTACATTAGTACACCTCTCACCTCTGCCTAACCCTTTGGGGAATACAGGCGTGATGGTATGTATGTATGTAAAAATAATAAGATATGCAATTTTCAAAGCAGGACTCGACAAGATATCTTTTTTCTGTGTCGACCAGTAATTTGAACTTACGTAAACTTTACTTATTCGTTTTTAAAAATGATAAACATCTCTCGGAAAAGAACACAATACGATCTAAATTTAAAAAAATACCGAGTAATCGCTGCAAGACAAGAGGTTTGAACTTTTGAGTATAATGTAGAGATGCACTTAATTTTAAATTAATTAGTAAGCTTTCCGTAAGTTCAAAGTACGACGCCGACACTACTATAAGGTCGTTATTACTGATAATATATGCGATAATGATAAGCTTGTGAATTTTAGCACTTAAGGTTTAATTAATTTTGACTGGGTCTGATTTCCTGCTTATATAATTTTACAGGTATTTCTTATAAACAACGTATAATTGTATGTTTTTAATGCACCTAAGTTATATTAAATTTTACATGGTTGTATGGAGGGTTTGTCAGTAAGTTCGTGAAAGTTATAAGTATTTAGGTAGTATAACACTTTCAAAATGTTTTAGTATGGTATCGTCTCCAAGCCGGCAAGAGCGGAATTTATCAGAACCAAGCTAAAGTCAGGTTAAAAATACTCACGAAAGTTATCTGTACTGAGTAACTTAATCACAGTAAAATTAGATCACAAACTTTATGCACAATTATTATTCATGTTAATAACGCAAATAAAACTTGATTTCTCGCGACTTTTGTTTTAATTTATGAGATATTTTTTTTTTTTTTATTTTTTTATTTATATTATGTATTATCATATGTATGTATGTATGTATGTATTCATAGTTATTATTTGTATTATATTATTTTATAGTATCTAATTTATGTGTATATTATTAATTTAGTGTTTCTGTTATTATGTTGTTGTAATACACTCTCATACTTTCTTTGTGTAGATCTAGATAATCATCTATCAGTGCACCTGCTACCATGTTGTTTCTGCATCACCCAAAGGTAGACTGGTAGAGAATGCCTACTGGCATTAAGTCCGCCTATGTACATTTGTTTATGTGCATAAAGTATTAAATAAATAAATAAATAAATATTTGATTTTAAATTTGGAACACGTCGCCATTATTATTTTTAGAAAATGAACGCCACCTACATAGAGTCTACCTCTACGGCCACATCGTTTAAGAATAATTAATAAAAAAGGTGAAAGACAAAAAAGATCAAAAAATCTTTAAACTGAAATTTCAGGATCGATTACCTATGTCACGCCTGTTTATCTCAGCCAGTATAAATTTGTACGCACGGGTACACATCAAGCTATAAAAATCCAGTATAAGCTAGCCTCGTGTAGTGCTATTAAACCTTTACAATGCGTAATCAGCCTATACTGGATTTGTGTAGGTTGATGTGTTGTCGTGTGTACCTTGAATAATTACTTAAAAAAAAACAAATGATAACTGTGAGTACCATATTATAAAATTTCTTAAAATTGTGTTTAATTATTATT
The DNA here is from genome assembly GCA_958496365.1 of Subacronicta megacephala. Taxonomy (NCBI): domain Eukaryota; kingdom Metazoa; phylum Arthropoda; class Insecta; order Lepidoptera; family Noctuidae; genus Subacronicta; species Subacronicta megacephala. Next base: position 9,225,207 of record OY292521.1, read on the forward strand.
ATTAATTAAAAACTACAATATTTTTTAGTTTATATACCTACTCAATTATTTTTATAAAGAAAAAATCGAATATTTAAAAAAAAGTTAAGTTAAAAGTTTGCAAGGGTGAGGATTTATTCATTGTTTTTTGGGTACATGCGAGTGCTGATCCCATTTTAATAGTATTAAATTTGAATAAAATCGGTGGAACAAAAAAGTCGCGCACGTGATTGGAACGCACGATGACCTCACGAGCCGGACACCTGTCGACCTTTACATCTAGACAGACTACATCCTGAATGCTTCTTCAATACTCACTACGCTACACATGCGAATATGGTGTATGTACGCGTATGTCATTATAAACTCAGGAAACTATGTACAAGTATGTCACTATTTCATGTACCAGATACGGAGTGCGGCATTAGATCATAAATTAATTATTGTTGACATTATAACATATTGACATGATTAATGAAGCACAGCTTTTATTTGATATGATATATATTTTTTTTATATTGGATTCTCAGAGAAAAAAACAATTTTCTTCCTGGTTTTTACCTACATACTACATACTCTTTGCAAATTGCAACTCTTTAGTAACAATTAAAAAGTTGCTGTCAAATGGCTGACATAAAAAATACTGATTTGGTTTTCGAATGGTTTGAACTTGGAACGATTTTCTAATTTCTTTTGGCGTGCCCATTCAATTCAAATTAAGAATCTGTGTTAAAAAAAGAATATTTCATTGTATTCGCAGAAATGAGCCATTTGGCCCTGTTATTGTAGTTTGATGTTTTGTAAGATACTTACTTTAAAGAAAGATAATTACTCAAATTACATCTCATTATTTTTATATACGAGTAATTTTAAGTTACAATAGAATTATTAGTAATAAAGATGTGCCTACTGACATGTTAGCTGTTTGTCTTCATGACGGCATGTGTTTGTGCATTTATTAGCACTTTTGAGAGATGATTTATTACTATCGTTTAATTTGTTTTTTTTTTTTTGTACTAAACGATATTTTGCACACTAATGTTTCCGCATTATGCGTATGTTTCGGTGACGTAAGGTAATGTGTTTACGCGCATGCGGGTCTTGGGCAACCGCAATCGTATGTATAACGTGAGTACCCACCCTAGTTTAATTTGTTTTTTTTTTAATGCATGGCAAGTTTTCGGAGTGAATATAAAAAGAAACGTGCATTCAACTACGCATACGATACTATTTACTAGGATATTGCTAAATATAATATATAGGTTTTTAAAAGAAAACTCCTTTGTTTTTCTTAATTGTCACCTTGCTTGCCGGTCAGTATTTTGGATTTATATGAAGACTGCAATGATCGCCATTTGTTTTGTACTTTTTAAATAAAATTTAGTGAAATATTTTATTATGACAGATAATAGAATGGTATTTTTAAAGGCACTACACAACATCGTGCTGTCTTATTTATTATTTGTTATGTCAAGTTCACTTTATTATTTATTCGCTCTCATCATTTCATCTCCCGAAAGTGGTCCTTTGCTTTACAAAGGCCTTCCTATAGGCCATAAGGACCGGTTATACATGATATGCACCCAATGACTTCCAGCGATCTTTACCAGGTCGTCTGTCCATCTCATTGGAGGGCGTTCCACACTGCGTTTTCAACGTTGTTTGTCTTCGTAACGAGTAGTTTTGAAATTGCCGTTATTTCTAAAGTATTTTTTAGCATGAAAAGTCTTAGAAACATTTATTTTGATTATTACATTTACCATCACGCCTGTATTCCCTGAAGGTTAGGCAAAGGTGTACTGAATTTACACCCACCCACCGACACGTATGGTTAGGTCCATGTTAATAGATAATATGGGCCGAGCTTATTGCCACTCACCGGGCACATGTCGCACGTAGGAACACTAGACGAATGAGGCTGTGGAATTATTGTTGTACACTATACAATAAATATAAGTGCATCTAGGAAAACGTGTTGAGTTGCCCAATAGGTGAATCAACAAGAAACCGAAAGCATTTGCTTAATTATCAGGCGGAAATCTACGACAATCATCGATCTGCACGCTTGACTAACCCGCGGTATCCAAGTTCACGCTGAAACGCCAAACATCACGTGACAACCCTACCGAATTAAATTTAACACTCCCAGTGCTGTGTGGTTATCGGATAAATGTGCTATAGGCCACGCCAATTAACGTGAACCCAGTGTGGCAACACGCTTGCGAAAACCCTGTCGAGCTCGGGGAAAAACGGTTACCTAATGTTCAACAATGTGATGCTAGGTTGTTGGTTCGAACGTGTAAGACATTCAAAAGTGAAAATCAGTATTGAAAATTATTTATGTATGTATCACACGCTTTTGTCTGGTCGAGGTCTGTATTTGCAGCTGCTAACTCATAGTATAACGACTAAGTGGTCGTTCTGCATATAATTAATATGCCTTCCTTCTCCTTTTCTCCTTCCCCTCCCTTTCCCTAAATAGGCTCGGCAACGCATCTGCAACTCCTTTGGTTTGCAGATGTCCATGGGCGGCGATGACTACTTACCATCAGGTAGCTCGCCTGCTCGTTTGCCGAGTTATCCCATAAAAAAAAATAAAAAAAAATATTATTTCTGAGAAACTTACCATAACATAACATACCATCACGCCTATATTCCCCGAAGGATTAGGCAGAGGTGTACTATTGTACACCTACACTTCGCCGGTATGTTTAGGTCCCATGTAATAGGGGGCGAGCCTATTGCCATTATACGAGAAACTTAACATTGGGTCAAATGTCTTCCATAGGTACCGACACAGTCTTCATGATGAATATGCTAGCGACTCGTTTAATGGTCGCAAGTACACTGGGAAGCGTTAAGGGTTTGCTTGAATTCTAATGTCGAGGAATGTGTTCCTGTTTTTAAGACTGTGAATAAATAATAAAATTGTTACAAATAGGGGTCTTTATTAGAGTAACAGAAGCCAAAACGACATTTTATAAAAAAAAAAATTATATAAACTGTCTGTATGTTTGTACACGTATCACGCAAAAACTACTCTAAGAAATTGGATGAGGTTTTCAGAGTTGTTTTGTTGAAGGACTATCTTGAAATCTAGTGCATGTTTCATGTTGACACGCTGCCGAGTTATACTAAGTAAATCCTATTAGAATGTGACGGAAACCGCGGGTAACGGCTAGATTTTTTAATAAAATAATGACATTTTACTTTTCTGTTTATATTTACGACATTGCTGAAGAGACTATTGTAAAGACAGCACTAGCGAGCAACTTCAGCATCCATTGCCTAAGTGACTTGTCTAAGAAGCTATAGGATGCTTGTATTGCTTCTTATCGTTACGCAACTCTATTGTCAATAAGTGGTTTCATAAGGTTAATTTTCTGCCTTTCAAACGTTGCTAATACGATCAATGTCTTTGTACTTTCTCACGGTTTCAATCATATTCTAGTTATAATGACAATACCAGTTAGTAATTGTCCTACTGTAGAGAAAAGTTTTCAAGGGGAGAAATAAGGAGCATTTTCTCTCTGCATCGCTCAATAATTAAGATTTGCTCATATTTATTATGATATAATATTTTATATATAGCATAGCATAGCAAAATCAGCCTAAAATATTTGAATTGCTGGGACACAGGCCTTCTCTCAGTGAGAGGGAGTGGGCTGTAATCTATCACGCGGGCCGCAGGGCAGTGCGGGTTGGTAGATGTCACATGTCTTCGAATTTTTTGTTCTAGTACATGCTGGTTTCCTCACGATGTTTTCCATTACCGTTTTGGAAGCAGTATTTCTTCACCATTATATATATATATATATATATATATGTATGATAAAAAATTATTTGTTTTGCATGACTATTGTATTAATTTCAGTTCAAATCCCAATAAGGGTAATGTATCCAGGGAAAACACTGGACAGCTCGAGTATATTTCTTATTTTGTATGGAAAGATAAAAAAGTGTTTTTTGTATTTTAAAAAGTTTGTTACCTACTTTAATCTTACGATTTGGCCCTATCGGAATAATCCTCTGTAATATTAAAAAAGTAACAAATACAACACGATTTGCAAGTATAGGTAAAGTTATTTAATCTTTTTTGCAATCATTGAATAAGAATCAGAAACTTAATTGCCATAAAACATTCTAAAATAAACTTATCAGCACAGCGTACACTACGAACTCAGACTTAAGCAATGCTGATAATATCATCAATTTTAATAGGAATAGACATAACACTTAGTAACGTTTCACTGGTTACTAACCATGTATTTAATGGAAGTGTCAACAGTAATTATTGGTGAAGAGCACACAATGTAGCCAGCTTTTAGTTTTTACATACAAATCGCTTAAGAGTGGATACGACTCAATCACGCAAACAATCATTAGATAAACATTACGGCACGTACAGTTCTGTCCAAAATAACTTTGCGTGTCTGAAATTAGCCGCTCCGGACGCGGTGGTAAAATCACTTAATTGCTTTTGTATAATAATATCAAAATAAAGTTTTTTTTTCGAAAGCGTACCAGACCAGCTATGTCGTTCGCACATTATTAGTACCTATTCTTGTTAAGCCCTCGTGCTAAGCTAAATGCTTCTACAACAAGTGGGTTTACGTTAGTAGTGCAATGGGTGGGTTTTGAACCGGCAACCACATGATCGTAAGTCCGACGACCTAGCCATTAGGCGTCCGCCGCTTGTGAATACAATAGTCACGAATGCGAAACATTTACGAGCCCAATTGGCATTACACCGACTTTTAATAATACATTTTACTACCGAAAAACTACTGAAAAACTTTTAAATTAACATTGTTAAATAGTTTATTACATTCTAATCCAACAGTAAAAACCCAATCAATTTTGAGTTCTAGCAACTTAAAAATTATTTAGCCTACTTATATGTTGGTAACAAACGTTATTCGTCCGCATCTGGCTTGATAAATTAGAATCTAACATTTCCGGGAAAAGATTCGCAACGAATATAGCTGCACCAGTAACACCCTAGTGCTACGACCATTGATCATGGATTGTCAAATCACCTATGTTTTGGCAATCCATGGCCAATGGTCATATAACAAAACGAGTTGTTGTTGGATTGCCTAAAGGCTGTAGACTGCTGGAGCAGCAGCAACCAAAGGGGAAATGGCTGTCACAGGTAAAAATCGAATCACAAACCAAAGTGCTTTCCGTCAGTACCCGACATAAGGGTGGTCGCTAGCCAGTCAGAATCCTAAAGGGTTTTTCCTCTTATCACTGAGAAAGTCAGATATTTTCTCGTCTTTTACGAGATGCCACTCTGAATAACAATTTGGAATCGTATTATAACCCGTAAAATTTTTGAATTTATCACATCTCTATTTCCTCCAACAAATTGAGACAGCGGAAAGCGTAAGCGCAGTTCCTTTGTCTGTCGTTTTTATGAGTCTCATTACTACGGCGCGATTGTAATTATTGTCGATAATAGCAAAGAGGTTGATTGGCCTTTGATTACTTCCTAACATGTGTATCGAAGTCTTGACCTTAAGTTGTAAGATTGAATAAGTTTTACACCGTCAATGTATATCTATAAAAGTGATAGGGTCATTGGAGCAAGAGGTATTTACCAATACAGGTTATTAGATAAAATAGGCATTGGAGGTACTTACTTGATACGTAATCTGCAATTTTGATATTATGCAGACATTTATGAAAGGTTAGTAGAGCACTATTAAAGCCGATAAGTTTATTAAATAACTTGCCTTGAATGTTAATATTCAGTTAATTCAAAAGAGTTCTTATGCACCGACAGTTGTTAGGTCGGAGTAGAAACTGATGATTTCGAAGAGGTTTTTGAAGTGAGCTTTTAGTTCTAAAATCAGGATATGAAAATGAATGTATATCTTAATTTCCTAATTCTTTCATCAGCCATAAACAATTAATAATATTTATGAATGGCACCGATTTATATAATATTACAGATACTTACTACAAAAAAAAAAACAATTTGTTGTTCCGTGTCGTTAATTCGATAAACACTTTATAAAATAATTTCCATAGCATGCGTATAAAAAGCATCCTAAGATGAGATCATATATCGAAGTCTGTGTGGGAATCCTCACGCACATAATTGAAGAATGAACCATAAATACATGACGTCACAATTCATGAATAACGTAAGGTGGGCCAAATGACCAGCCCCCTCAATATGGACATTTCATTCGCCAAACGCTATGTTTCTATGGCAAAGTGACGGGTAAACTACAAACGCGGTATATTGCAAATCAAATTCGTTCGTTCTTTCATCGTTGGATCGTTCGTTTTGGGGTCAAAGTACTACGTAGGTATATATATACAAATACTAGCTTTTCCCCGCGACTTCGTCCGCGTGGAATAGTTTTTCCCCAATCCCGTGGGAATTTCCCAAAATATCGTTATAATTTAAAGCCTATATGTTATTCTGATGTATAAGCAATAATACTGTAAAGTTTCGTCACAATCCGTTCAGTAGTTTTTGCGTGAAAGAGTAACAAACATCCATCCATCCATCCATCCTCACAAACTTTCACATTTATAATATTAGTAGGAATAGGATAGTAGGAAGTAGGATAGTAGGATAGGATGTGATCGTGATTCGTTCAAGTTCATTTTTGAGTCGTTAAGTAGTTCCTGGTTACTGAATTTCGTAAGAATGAGGAGTAAACATCTAACTGTCTAGCATTCAAAGATCCGATCCCGAGTTTCGCGGTCACCGTGATCTAACGCGATTGAAGAAGCAAACCGCATAGAATAGTTGCAGTTCAACGTTCGAATCAACCGAAAGTTATGTCATTAGGTACAAACGAATATACATTCCTAATGGATACATTTTCATATAAAGCTTTCGACAAAGCGATCCTTCAGAAGAGTCATTTTTCGATGCGAATGTTAGAATGCTTAGCAATATTTGGAAACTTAAGCGGTAAACAATATTTCATTGGCAGAAAATACATACCTACCTAAATGTGAAAACAGTACTTATAGATAATGTGTGGGTACTTTTGCGGGTAAAACCTCCAGCTTCAATCTGGCCTAGTAAGTTAAAATCTTAATATTTTTTTAGTCAATTGTACCTACCTCTCGATTTTCTTACTCATAGCAACAGGCAGGCAGAAGTGTCCTATGAAAAGAATTGCCGGATCGTTGCGAGTAGGTTTATTGTTAATAAATTCTATAATTAGCACACTTTGTATTCATGCCTGCATTAAAAAGTCGTTGAATATAAAGAAACTTAACATGATTAACTAGATAAAAATTCCTTATCTACATAAATATATCTAGTAGAGCCAACGGTAGGTACCCACGGCTACAGGTCAACCTATACAATTCCAATATAAGCTGATCTCCCTTTGTATAGGCTTCCCACATAATACGAGACCAGCACAAACTGGTTTTGTATAGCTTGATGTGTAGCCGTGCGTACCATCCGCTGTTCATTATTTAAAATGTTCCATTATAGTTGGGCGTTGCATCTCAACGTAAATCAAAGTTACAAAATACTTTTCTTACCAATGCCGCATTAGAAAGCTTTACAATTTATCCGTACTGTTAAATTACAGTTTTGTAATCAATATAAATTAAACTGTCGATTTCAAGGGGCAAGTTCATGCTTTGAATTACTTCTAGCCTTGAAATCTACGGCCGGACTCCAAGCCTGCGTTCAGTAGATTACGAGATAGGAATAATAACATTATTAGTAGAATATCATGCCTTTTTTAGTTCCGCCCAGGTGCAAACCTTGAGGAGTTAATAAATATGAGATTCTAAATCTATTAGCTGGCAACATTACAAAACGATGAACTGTAATAAAGAATTATTAGGTCATTAAAAGCGTTTGCAATATTATTTTATTGCCTTTTTTGGACACGAAACATTAGTGCTTTGTGAGATTGAACCGGAAGTCATGGACCTTGTGCTTGTTCCGTCTAGTATGCTGCAAGAAAAATACACGATAATGGGGAAATAAATAAAATACTAATTTATATACTTGTATCCCGCAGTGCGAGTTGCTTTGATCAAGTTTTTCCCACACCCTTGGCAATTTTTTGTTATAATCATATGATTGTTAGCATCCAAATTTTATATTTGTAAAGCTTATAGTTTCTAAGATATCGAGAAATACTCTTTTTTTGATACACGTAGATAATTATATGAGTTGAGTGAATATACTCGCACGCAAGATTCATATAGGCCCAGAAACAGTTATGTCAGTGGCATGCAGTAATATTGCGCAATATGTGAGGAAGGAAGAAAATTCATTACACTCTGTTGTTATGCCGTAATGATGAGCACGCGCACTCTTACCTAACGCCAGTAAAGCGACCGTAACACTTAACCAGTCGGTCATTCGGCCTTCGCCACCATACATACCAGGTTTAAATATGAGTGTATGCATTTGTTACGCCCCTGTTAACAATCTAAGAGAAAGGACAATGTCAGGTTATAATTTGTTTTTTTTTTGGTAACTATTTATTGGTAACGGTATGAATAATACAGGTTTTTTTTTACCAGCTGCAAATTTACCGATTAGTTTCAGTAAATGAGGCAGGCACTTTTTGTCCTAGATTTTGTAATTCCTCTTATCTAATTTTCCCCCAGATTTTGACACCGCACTCTTTCATCATTTCACGGGTTTCTCGAACATAAATTCTTTGACAGGTGGGCGAGACTTCAAACTGAGTGTATACCACCCAAATTATGTATGAGTTCGCTCCTAAAAACATTTCCAGGATGAATTTTAATCGATGGAGTAAGGGGGGGATTCGAAATGGTTATAAGTATTTGGCTAGGCATACCTACTTAATGACCTTAATTTCGTGAAAACCGCAATACTTATTAACGTAAGCTTTCCGTAATCTTAAAAAAGTAACACATTTGGTACAGACAATTACGTTAACTTGTAAATTTAATGTCATTGAAACTTACATGTTAAATAATTCGATTGATGCTTAAAAGGTGTGCCCGGTAATTGAATAACAAGTGTTAAAATCACAAATCTGTACTCTACGGAGAAAGCTTTAAAGTAATTTCTCGTATAATTACTTTCATGTCATTTAAGCACATGCCTAGAATCGATTACTTCTAATTTACCTTGGCACGAGTTATGCTGAGATAGGATTTACGATATAACAGCCCACGACAATTAAATAGCGTACATCTTATTATGATTCCACGTAAAAACCTACGACTAAATACTGGAAATTCTGTTTATTATGTCTTCACACGGATCAGTCGTGATCGTAAAAGGTTACGTATCATCATTTACGGTCTATAATGATATATATTTAGTAGGAATCCCATCATAGTTCCGGTTGTACGTACGATGTTCTTCCGTGAACTCGTGTATGAAGTTTTTGTACACATAATGAACTCCAGTGATTGACAGCATCTAAGTTAATGTGTGGTTACGTAAGCGACGGCTCATGAATGGATTGCGATTTGTACAGCGATTTACAACACGAGTATGTGGGTAAAGTTTAATTTTATACAATGAACATAATATTGTATAAACACATAATTCTTCGGAATCTCGAGACGCACTCTGACCTCCATATCTTTTAAATCTTAATGTTTATAGGTAAACCTTCGAGAGGCATGTCTATTATTTTCTGTTTTGAAGATTGAGTGCTGTAACTATAATATGGACATTAATCTTTAGGGTATTGGAAGAAATATAGAGTTGCAAAGTTAACTGTACCCGAAGGGCAGTGGCAGGAGACCGTGAGAATTTACCGCTTTATTAAAAAGTAGCGCCCGAACCTGGGTGTGTTGAAATAATTGTAAGAATAATACAAACTAAACTTTTACATTCTGTGTTATACATGTTTTTTAAAAGGCACATTTATCAGATTGGAAGCAAATATCCGTGAAACACACAAAATCTAGGACACAAGGCTCAAAGGTAGTGGCGAGGTAACCATTGCAATTTCTACACCAAACATACAGTCATATTAATAGACAACACAAACTACTGGAAGATCCAAACATTAGCAAACGGAGCGTGACGCCATAAAGACAATAGACATGAAATTTGTTTTAAGAGAAAAATATTCAAAATAACAACGCACATTAATGTGTGGCCATTACTCGTCAAAGGCGAGTAAGAATGAAAGCGAATGCGCCCGGGGCTGGAAGAAATCGAAAACTTGTTGCGTAAGCGGAAAGTCGAAGGCTGAGGTCCCATAGAGTTGCGTAAAGTTACGGCTGCTTACAACGCATGCTCGGGACAGCGGCGGGCTGACCTCTGTTTTCGGATAAACAATGGGTCGTTTATTACTAAACAATTTTAATCGGTGTCATTTTTTAGGATTATGTAGAAATAGAGGCACGTTGCATGATGCACGATGGCAGGTATGCGTTAGTATGTCATCAATGCTGTTAGGTACTAATTTTTATGTATGGTTTTGATTCGATGTGGATATCACAGTTGTATTGCTGGAAGTGTAACTTAAAATCTGAGGGGTGATAATATAAAAAAATAAGATTCAAAGTATAATTCTAATCTAATTTCAATATCGTAAATAACAACATTCGGTTGTTCAGTCTTGGTATTTAATTACAGCATGTAAATTTGTTCACGTTTTTCGTCGATTGGTACCATTCGACATTTATGATACATTGAGACTAGAATGGAATTATAGTTTTTAACATTTCTTTAAGTAGGTGCTTACCAGAATTATTATGTTTTATATTGATAGGTACGCCACCTAGAAGCTTAGTAATTATCCTTTTTTATAAGCGAGTGAAATTGCGTGCAAAGGCTAGGTAATAATAAAAATAAAAATCTAGTAACCTATCTTTGGTACGAGTATATATACTACAAGTCGGATGTGAAAAATACTTTTTACGATTCCCCTGTATCGTGTGTGCGTTAACAAATACAAATTCTCACATACACAAACGTCCAGACCTACAACAACTACTATTTAAAAAAACACCCCATGATTAATTTACGTAGGAATGTGGTAAGATACAATTTTATTGTTTAAAAATGTGGCAGCATCTGCGCCCAGCATCTATGTTCTATACTAATATATCTGCCAAGTTTGCAAAGTAAGAAGAGCAACACAAAGGTTATAGCTGAGCCCGAGCTGCCTACACAACAAAGTTAGAAATGCAGGAGAAAAATTTAAGGGTTTTATTATTTTTTTTTATCTTAAAATTAAAACCATTTTAAACTCAGTAGAAAAACAAATTGGTATGTTTAAACCCAAGGCGGAAGATTAATATGTTTTGGGTATCAAATCCGAAGTTTCTTGGGGTGCTGATTACGAAAATTGCATTCATTAAGAATTCAGGCTGCCATGTCATGAGTATAAAATCCGAGGTTGCTTTTTTTATTTCAATGAAGAGAAAAAATAGGTATGCCTACTTAACAAAAGGTACCTCATGATAGGTAGCCTATTTTTACAGCAAAGCGAACCTCTTCGCTATAAAAAATATGCGAATCTAACTGAATACGAAGTTCTTCCTCTGTTTAAACCATCCATTACACGAACTTGTTCCATCTAATCCGGTTTGATAACAATTCAAATTTAATCTTGATTAGAACCTTAACCTTTGAGATACTCGTAACCAGTCATCTAATTATTTTTAAGTACCGAACCCAACTTTCGCCTCATCCAAATTTGATCGTCTTAATACGCCGCTTAGATTGGAGTCACGCATGCGCGTAATCCGGTGGCATCGGCAGGGTTACGCAATGATGCCGAGTGCGTAGCCTGCGCAGTGACTTCGATGAGCCGGCGGCGCGTGCGCCATGTTTCAATTGCGACCTGCATTTTTGCCTGTGTCACGGCAACATTGCGTCAACTTTTGGCTTATCACATTTTTGTGCTACATGTTTAGCAGCATTTAGTACCGATGCTCTCTTATTTTACTGTAACTTCGTATACACTTGCAATAATTAATCATTTAGAACCAAAAACAATGAGTTAGGTGAAAAGGATATTGGTAATAGATTCATCATAATTATCAACCTATTTATTTTATTACTTTAAATAAGTAAGGTGGATAAAAGAGAAACTATGCATGCTTGATGAGGTCAAAAGATAGGAAGCAGGGTAGGAAGATGGTCGTAACATCACACCTGTATCCCCAAAGGAAAAAAGGGAGAAAGAGAGACGAAGTCAGAGTTGTTCTGATGTAGGTATAATAGACTAGTTGACCAAAGTAGTTTTCTAAATATAAAAAAGTGTGTTTATATGAAAATATTTCGCATGAGTCATCCAACTTATCCATGTTAACGCTACCTTACACGTGTTGCATGTAAGTAAAAAAATAATAATTTGTAAATATTTCGTTTTACAATAACTCAACTCCTAAGAAAATATTTTTCCTAATATGACTCATTTAAAAATTTGTTAATAGCCCAAATTTGTGTATACCTAGTTCGATGACTAAGAATCATTTTCGACCTCTTTTTGCTTTATGAGGAATAGTATAATAACAGGTAAATATTAGTGATTATCCTTATGACTGTTATGATATTATTGAGAAAATACGTGTTTATATCAATGGTGAGTTCATATTACGCAGAAAGATTAGTTTATCATACATTACTATGTAATTAAATTAATTATAATTAAGTATTTTATAACAAGGTAAATTATAATTTGCATGGCTGAGGTAATATATGTATATAAAGGAAACTCGGTAGGACTTGTTTTCAGAGTGATTATTTAAACAATATAACTTTCCATAAAAGCTTTTCCAACTATAATGAAAAAAAATATTGAGATACGGAATCGAATGATTATAATAAGAAGTAATTAAATTCCAAACAATGGGTTGCGGAAATTGGACAGATTTATACTTTGACTGGCGTATAGTATGAAATGAGAGCATCCTCCTTATATATGCTATATCTATTGTTATCCACAACAATATCTCAGCGTGACTACACTACACTGGGCTGGACACGTCTGCCGCATGTCAAACGAGTTGCGGGCTAAACAAAGTACCAAGTCCCATGAAATATCAGACGATAGCGCGGTAAGCCAAGGCGAAGTTGGCGGACACACATACAGACAATTTGTCCGCAATGGTTTTATAGATATGTGTTATGTAATCGTTAGCAATGAGGAAGATGCATCCAGGCATCTACAATTAATTATCCGACATCAAGTACCAACGTAACATGCATATTATTTAAATACTGGTTGCTAAGAATCAACTAAGATACATTGTCACGTGGCTGAAGTCTGTCTTTATAAGTATTAATAACAAACAACCCGTGTGTAGCTTCCATCGTACAACAAAAAAAACAGTCAAATTGGTCAAGTCGTTCTCAAGTGATGGTCTTTTATACATGCGGCAATTAATTTCACAGTAATACAACGATTTACCTTTACCTTTTTAAACTTCAAGTTGTTCTATTCCTAGATGTTGTGTGCTAATTACGGGAAAACACCCCATTACAATTATTATTAAATTTGAGACTGTTCGATCCTAGGAGCTCTAGCTTAGCAGTCGCGCTTGAAACCTAGTTTATTGAGGCAGTTAGACACAATCTCACTATCAAACTAAGGACATTTAGTTAACGACTATAATTCTATTTCCAATACAATTCTTATTACAGACGAGCCGTTGGCAACAGTTTCACTCACAACAACGCAAAAGGATTTACTAACTCATGTCTCAGCTTCCAGGTAGTGTATCAAATGAAACATGCATCAGATTTTAAGTTAGACCTCAATCAATACAACTGTGGAAACCTCATTCAATTTCGTGCAGTCATTTTTGCGTGATGCGTGTACCAACAGACAAAAAATGTAAAAAAATATGTTTTGGTTTCTGTGGCTCTAATAAAGACCTCTTCATATTAGTTTTACTTTAATATCTATAATGTTATTTGGCAGTGCTGCATACATAATAATTGTAAATTGGAATTCCAAGATGGAATACCTGTGCATTTTTACAAAATTAGTACACATTTTTTTTTTAATTCTGTATTTTTTAAGCGTATGTCAGTCCCATCGTACCCTAAACAATAAATTGTACTTTCACAAGACGTGGGCCATGAATTTGAACAAACCTTTCGCATCTTTCGCCATTTGGTTGAGATAGAATTGTGTGGAACATGCCTACATCAGTTCTGTTCAAACTAAGGGACCTTACTAAAAAATTCTAATTGTTCTAATTGTACATGTAGCACATATTTTATTCGTGTAAAAATATGAAAATGAAAATTAAGTATTATCTCTTTTTAAGGGGCAAAGAGAAATAAAAGTGATAAAATATGATCGCCTTTATAATGATTACGTGTCTGATAAGCTACTAATCACGTTGGAATTCACATAACACCTGTGGTAGACCACAACTCAATCATACAGGTATTCCATTCTCACATTCCAGTTTACAATGATCTGTAAGTACCTATAATTTTGTAACTTAATACAATAAACTTTGGTAGAAATTAAGGTACCTACTATTTATTAAGGTACCTACTTTTATTAACAGGTGAGTGGTGGTGGCTCTACTTTTTGATAATATAAATCCATACTTATATTATACATGCAAGTATTGTCTGACATGACTGTATGTCTGTTTCTAAATTTTCATGACAAAACCGCTGAACCAATATCGATAAATTTTGTTAGAGAGATAGAATAATCGCGTGGGCTACACTAAGTATCTATTTATAGCTTCTATAACAACAAAAACACTATTTAGCATAACAAAGTAAAAATCCTTGACATAAATTCCATATTGAGAGTAAAACATATTTCGTTAACTTAACACTTACTTGTGAAACCGTTATCCCAATCCTAATAAAATATAATTTACAATGGCAACAATAAAACACATTATATAAGAAATTTCGGTGTTCGTCTTACAGTTTTTGGTGAACAGATTACAAGGCAAGTTTGGAGACCTGGAGAAGGCAGGCAGAAATCATTTACCAGAGATCGAAATAGGTAGAGTATTATTATTTATCTTAACTTCTAGAAAGGACGTTACATAGAGTTGATAATCATTTAATCAATAATTTGTAACTATAAATAAAATCCAATAAATAATTAGTGATTTTTAATCCGTCGGACATATGATCATGTGGTTGCCGTTTCGAAACCTAACCATTGCCCTACTGACGTGAACCCACTCGTAATACAAGCATTTAGCTTAGCACGAGAGGTTAACAAAAATAGTAGTAGATAATGTTACCTTACTAAGCTTTTTTTTTAGAAAAATGACATTATATTTATTCCCGGATTTTAGAGGAGGTATTATCCACTCTATAGTACTTCCTTCATCGATATTAAGTTAATATACTGTACATATTTCGATCTCTGTTCATAACACTAGACACTATTCTGCCCTCTTTATTCGGTCAGAGTCCGACATAACCTTCCGCCTTCTCATGATATTTATATTTTCCATGCGTCAAAAGACCCATATTGTATAGTTTTTATTTTTACGAACATAAAAAAAACATTAAAACACAATGTTAACCTTTTCATTAAAAACAGCAATGTGACCTTGTTAGGGCGTTTACCTGCTACACTGAGGAGCCATTAATGAAATAATTTTGAATAAAATATTAACTCTACATCCTTATTCCATATACGGATTCATTTGTTTTGTAGGCCATATTTAAAAGGCTTTCAAACAACATTGCGGATGTTCGTCTACGTCTAAAAACAACATTCCATCTTTAATGTCAAACGAAGCTATGAATGGTAAAGAGTAAAAATGGCTTCTTGAAAAAGTAGCAAATAACTGGTGAAGAAACTTAGAGGCATTCATGTGTCAGTTCTCTTTTGAGCAAGGCGATTACATAACTGATAGTATACAATATCATTATCACTTAGCTGAAAAGAGGTTTATTACAACAGTTTGGCCTTTTTATGTTTCTTGTGGGTACCTATTGAGAAAATGCAATAACAAGTAATTTTCTTTTCCTATTTTTGCATACAGATAATTTTTGTAACCAATAATTTAGCATTAGTAAATCAAATAGTTATAAGAAATAAGGTCAACCAAATAAGCTCGTCTGTTATTTAAGTATTTACGTAAAATTTCTCAACAATTATTACGTATGCTTATGTAAATATTAACAATAGGTAAACTGCACGTAACCTCAAATATTGTTTTTGTTACACGCCACTTTCAATGTTTAAAATATCTATAGATAGCTTTATAACAAACATTTTGCATCGAGCCATATCTTCTGTTAAATAACATATTCAGCAGGAAATAAAGTTATGTAATTCATAAGTGGATGAAACCATATTAAGGCAATCAACTTTGCCGTTCAACTATTATGTTATATGAAGTTTAAGTAGGAACCATTAAGTTTTCAAAAAAAAACTAGGACATATGCTTTATTAAATTTGACTTTTCACGCAAAGCTCGGTATTTTAATTCTCAGGTTTATAGGTCACTGATAAAATGAACTAAAAGTTCAACCGTTATTTTGACAAAAAATAAATGATTTTAACGGGCAAGGTTACAGCAATAAGGCCAACGACTGTAACTATTTGCTGTCTTTAATAAAACAATGATAAGATTACGTTTGGAAATAAGCTTAGGTTCACAATAATAGATTTTGAGCTTATATGAGCCATGTTCATATGTCAAGCCAATTTTGACATTTTGGTTTGTTTGGTAGGTAAAGTTGAATATATTATTGGGTACCTATAAGTAAACGGGACAGGTCAATAATATCAACCAAATAGGTAACAATTATTTAAATATCACCACAATAAGTACCTATTTGTCCAACAAATGTTCTTTGAACATGTTATAACTATCATTTGAATATTCTAGCTAGTTGAACTTGCAACCTCGATTGGCATTGTCCTACATTCGATAAAGGAGAGGAATTTAGCAGTCGATTTGACACTTTGTATTTTAGTTTGCGAAATAGTTACATAGGTATAGTGCTAAAGTTGTTAACCATTGCTCAATAAGAAGTGACCCTACGTAACCTTTAGGTAATTTGACTAAAATTTTCCTTGCGCTTTTAAATATTCGAGATTTACAAAAATAAATGTTCGCATGACCTTCACTAAAGTTTCTTAATAGGTAGAAATCACTGTTCTTGTAAAAAAATATCCAACTTACTTTTTAATAGTTCCCATGCTGCCGTTGACAATAGACAACTCAACAAAAGTTATTCAGAAACATGAACTCGAACGGAACAAAAGAGCACGATTAGTTTGAACGCAATCACTTTTTGTTTTTATTAATCGAACGGTCGAATGTCAAATTTAAATTACTTTTAGCGCGGTTTTCGCGGGGTTTGGCGAGCGCGCTCCGTTCGCGCGAACGTGCTGGCTCGGCGGTAATGACGGAATGAGGCTGGTGGCTGGAGGCTCCCTCAGCTGTACAGCAGGCGCCCGCCAGCGCAGCGCCCCAGAGAGAAAGTTAAGTTATCAAACTCCGCGGTTACGTTTGGCGATGACGCTATCTTCCCAGGCGGTTGCGTATTCGATGACAAAATTAAATTTTCGCGTACCCGCGACAATTTATGCGCTACTGACACGGTGAACGTTCAACGTTTATGGTGTCCCACTTAGGCGGCGTTATTTGTTTATTTACATTTCACTGTTATCAATGTTAATATTATATAATTTTTAACCGACTTTAGAAAATTCTAAAAGGAGGTTTTAAGCCCGACTGTATGTTATTTTTTTGTAATTTGTAAACTAAGCAGGTATGTGGATATGTTCTTATTTAGGCTATGCATATTCGCAACCTACATTAAATTTATTGACACGCTAATTTATCAAGCTCATAAAATTTTAAACAAAAAGATCGTCATTGTAATTTTATGAAGTGTCTAATTTATAAACTAGGCATTGTGTAAATAAATATCAAAGCTGCAACTATACAAGTACATTAAATTTTCATTTGTTTTCTTTAATTAAGTAGCTTTATAAACCCTAGGTACCTGTATCCGAAACAGTAGAACTTGAATTCTTATTGTTTTTATAATTATTAAATGAATGTCATACATAAACTTCAATGGTCGGAGTAAAACCGGGTATTATGATATTTATCGTTATTATGTAATACACGGGTTAATATTTATTCGATTGTAAGTGGTGACCGCACAACTTTCACTTTTGCGAATGTGGGTAGGTTGTTAAGAAAAGTCATATGATAAACGTAGGTACTTACCTACTTGCCTACATTTATTTAATATGGATATGAGTTAATTTTCATAGTGAGAGAATATCCCTTATATTTGGGTCGGTTGCACAATTTAATATTGTATCTATGTGATAGCAATTATATACTAAAAATTAGTTATATATTGGTAGTGTTATAAATATGAAATGAAATGATAATATTTTTCACTTTTAGCGTTCTCCCCCAAGAATATTGGATTATTTCTTGTTTTTGAATAACAGATATCGACTTGTTTATATGTAATACATGAATATTTATCCTGAATAATTATGCTATATTTATTTTCATGCCACTAAAACCTTAGGATAGACACGGTAGTACCTAAGTATATTCCAAAGTTATTATTTGCGACTGGTGCATGGGAAACAGGTAGGTATGCCTTCTTATGGGATGCATAAACAAACTGGTGAATACTACCTATACTAACCAAACCAATTGTAGAATACAGGCGGGCGTAGAGGTTTTGTTCAAAATGTTGCCTCTGTTTCTCATTAATTAGCAACATATGCAATTTCAAAAAGCTATTACGAGCATGCATGTAACTATTCCGAATTATTATTCTAAAGTTACCTAGCAACGGGCAGGTAACCTCGCAATAGAGCAGCTTAACTTAATATTATACGAAATATTGCAAAACGTAAACAGTACGTGATTCTTAGGATATTATTCCACCTTAAGTAATGATAAGCTAAGCTATTTTAACAATGTAATGTATAATACGAGTTAGTAAACAACAAAAAACAATAATAAAAAAATGTTGTTAAATAATTGACTGCGTCATTATTCTAGTGGTCCTAAGCGCGACTGCTACGTTTCAGGTCCTGGGTTCGATCCCCAGCTCTCAGTAGCAGCTCAGAGTCTGTATTTGTGCCCGGTTATTGGCAATAGACTCGCCACCTATTACATGGGACTTAAACATGCCGGCGAAGTGTGGGTGTATATTAGTACACCTCTGCCTAACCCTCAAATTGGCCCAATTTATGACAGCGTAATAAGCGTTTCGTTTTATGCATATGTCCCTCTTTCCAAGCCTCTCTATCTCAATACCACCCAATCTTTCTCGAAATAGTCGAGTTCATCGCACTACTTATTTTTAAATAGGTATGCATTTTTATCAAACCGTTAAACAAATTGAAATAAACATGGATTTGTCCACAGTCTACCCGTGACCATGGATGGTGTAAAGGATCCGAAACATCGGGAATTAAAATCAATATAACGCAATATAAATAATATATTTACTGTATGTTAATATTTAAATCTATGTTTGTAAATTTTTGTTGGTGAAGAATATTAGTAAATTTGGTCAGTTCTGTAAGATATTTTGTATATTACGAGTATATGTACGCACAACAGTGGAGGAAGTACTTTAGGTTGAATACAACCTGTGCGGGTGCGTACAGCGTGGCTAATGTTCCTACTATTGTGGGAGGTTTGAAATACTGTAACAAATTCGTTACAAGGTCTTTTATTATAATTTAATTAATTACTTAATAACGCAATAAGAAAATATCATTGCCCTTCAACTTATAGGGCTATTAGATATGTACTTGAGGATCTAAAATTAAGTTAAACCTTTCAAAGACAAACAAGAGTAAAATATTTTATTTGTAGGCTTTCTCGGGCATTGGAAAGAAATGACATAACAAAGAACAGTGGTAAAAATGGGGGCACCTCTTACTCAAGAGTGGGACAATACAGGCTAATATATAAAATACTACTACCTGTTGGTATCTAACCTAACTGCCGCATTAGTCTAGGGGTCCTATTCGGAAATGCTGCGAGGCTGTGAAATGCTGCTGAAATAACACTTTGCTAAACCTGGTAATAAAACCTTTCTGGGTTTGATTACCAGGTTTAGCAAAGTGTTATTTTCTGTGATATTCTCAGTAGCTGTTAAGAATTTATGGCAATAGGCTCGTCCCCTATTACATAGGACTTAAACATACCGGCGATGCGAGTTACATTAGGACAGCTCTGCCTAACCCTTCGGCGAATAAAGGCGTTCTGATAGGTTCTGTACTCAACACTGATTATACATTGAAAGATCAAAAGTATAAATTTTTAAAACATTGGGTCACCAACTTGGCTCAATAAAATAAACATACAAAATGGACCTAGCAGACAATTGAACAAAACTCATCGTAGTTATACAAAGGTTAACAAAACGAAAGTTCTGCCCTCTGAACGTTATCTGACATAAGCATGGTGCTTGTTACACAATTGTCAAGTGCCCATGTGATCGTCAAGTGAAAGTGGCCGGAGCTTCAAAACCTGTCAGATGACATCATGAGCTTATCCGAGCTTCAACAATGCAAACAATCGAATTCGCACGTAGTATCGATTATATACGCCACGCCCTCGCACTCGATACTGGTAATAGAGAGTGACAGCTTACTAGATCGTAACATGATATTAATAAGAGCGTTTATAGCACAAAAGAACTGAGTACTACAACACTAAATTGGTCGGTGTTGACATAACAATATGGTGTGAAAAATCGTCATACAAGTCTGTCCCTAGGGGAAGCCTAGGGTTGATAATATCGGTCTCGCCTTGCGTCCCGCTCGCTTACGTACGGGGCCATTGTCGGGTCAGGCGGCGTACTCCCCGAACTTCCATATTTCTGCTGGAACATAGAATTCTTAAACACATACTCCTAAGAGGCAGTACAAAAACATCCTTATGGGGTTTGTATCTAATCTATTCTTTTCTAGGTAACAATGTTGTATTGGTATGACAAAACGCATTATTTTACCCAATCCTGACAAACTCATTCTCAGTCATTGTAATTGATGGAATAATAATTCAACTACATTAAAAAGTGGGAAACTAAAAAAACATCTCCTTTTGGTACTGTATACTGGGTTGCCTTCTTAACTAAAAGCCACACCTAGACATTATCTCCCACTTTGGTAAAGACGACAGGTATTTTGATTCGTTTCCGGATAACCAGATCCCGGAAGGCATCAAGTGCGGTGAAGCCTTGACACAACCTTTAGGGAAAGTAGCAATCATCTCTTGTGAGCTTGTTTTGGTCACAAACGTCTTGTATTTTGTGGCCGATTTCACCATTTGCCTTCCCTATGGGCATGGGACTTCTGATGCAACAGACGTCCCAAAGAATCCTTAAAGATATGGGATACAAAGGCCATCTTTAAAAAAAAACATTAATTTAAGGTAAGATGTTTTTTAAAGATGGCCTTTTGATATGACCATTGGACTGCCAAGCGAAAGGTCTCGAGTTCGAATCCAAGGCACGCACCTCTGACTTTTCGAAGTCATGTGCGTATTAATAATTAATTATCACGCGCTGATGCGGTGAAGGAAACCTGCATGTTGGTGAGATCTTCTTGAAGGCGTGTGCCCAGCAGTGGGACAATGTAATGGGTTGATGATGATGATGATGATTAATAATTTGAGTATAAAACTCTCAAAGAGGTTGGCTACCGTCTGAAATGATTTAATAATCCGCATTGACCTCTAAGGAGCCACAAAAGGATGTTGTCTTCAACCGATAGCAGATTGGATGGATGTCGTACAAAATTGCTCGTAGTAAGGTCAAAATACCTTTTACTTCTCGAAGTTTCGACCGTATTTTACCGATCGAGTACACTGATAACAGAATACCTATATACGGGTATATAAAACTGGCAGTGACGGAATATTATGAGACTGAGTGAAGATTTATTGTTTTATCTTCATTCATTTGATCTTCCTTGATTCTTTACAGATGACATGTTCGCACTGACTGACTTGATGATTGAAATTAACAATTATTATTCTTAGTTTTAAATAGATTAATTAGGAGAGCAGTGACGATCGTGGAGATTTTCTTGATCATGAAAGTCAAACTGTAAAAAAATTAAGTAATTTTGTTTTTAGAATATCTCTGGAGTTAATGATTCAGATATATTCAAAAAATTTTACTTAATAATAATTTTATAATCTTTGCATGGAAAATCCCTAAAAATACAAAAAGATAATTGATTCAATTACGATGTTTTTTTGACTGAGAGAAAGCTACATTAGGTATATCTTAGTGATAGTAGGTGATAGGTATTGTGAACACAATGACGCAGCGGAGGTTGGGAGCAAAAGCTAGTATTAAATAAATTAAGACTACATGCATATTACTCAGGACTTTTTTGACAAATAAGATCGAAACCCATTTATTTATTATTATTTATAGACATCGTTTTTTTTTTGAACAAACTGAATATAATTAAAATGTCTACTGCTCGTATGATAAATGATAGGAATAAACTTATAAGTGGAATCTAAATGATGACAAACTCGTTTGATATTATTTGAGAAAAATATATAATATTAATAAATTCGTTATTAAAAAAGTTATTTGTAGCGTGTACCGACTTAGCGTAAATAAATCTTTAAACTTTCCAAGAAGTGTGCTTCCATGGTAGATATTACGAGTAAGTGTTCATTACGCGTCTATTTAAGAGAAAAGTGATTATTAACCAATTAACAATCTAAAAAAAGCACCCACTAGTGACTACATAAAATATCATCAGTCGCGCCCTAGGCATTCAGCAAGATGGAATATAGCTTTGGTGCTACTTCTTCTTCTTTCAATGCTTCTCCGACAAGCGAAGGTTTAAAGTATCAGATTTCTTAACCTCCGAACTAATCCCAGTGGCTCAGGGAGCACCCCTTGTCCTACAAATCTGGAGTTCTTCAATGTTCTCCGAGGTTGTTGTTTAGATCTTACACTAGACTAACCGGCAACTTTCCAATCAATCCAAAAATATTTAGCGTAATATTTCGAAAAAAAACTCATCTGAATAACAAAGCGTCATCGTAAACAATGTACGCGTAATTCCGTCGGCATTATGTAGTATTTGTTTTAAGACAATATTGACAAAAATTTCACTTTCGGAGCACGTGTCGATGTAACGTACAAAACGTATAGCATACCTGCATTTAAGAACATTGAGGTATAAGGTACTATCGTACTAGAACATGGATAGAACCATACTTATACGCGGAAAAGGTAAAGAAAAGGTTATATAAAATAATAGTAGAATGATGTATCCGTTACCTTTTCCGCTGAATAGTTGTCGAAAATAAATTGCAGGAAGGAGAGAGGATTACCTACATCAGGGCAAATACACAATAAATTACACGTAATGATAGGACAGAGATTCGACGTCAATATCACTATTACTAGCGGACTAGTGTTTGACATTACGTCCATGACACACGTCCGTCACCTACGAGCTCCCGAGCAAAAGTGAGTAAAATGACGTATCGCCTTGTCTTTTACAGTTTGTTCGAAATAAGTAAGCCGATCGGAAGTTGTCTGAAAATGGTTTAGAAGTGGTAAATTTTAATAGAAAGAGTCGGTGTAAAGATAATTAGAGTCGTATATGTTTCATATTTCTAATTATTTTGTTTACTAATTTCGATATTTATGTATTAAAACACTTATTTAAACGATTTTATCACCGCGGTAGTTCGGAACGGCTGACTTCCGATCGGCTTACTTATTTCGAACAAACTGTACACAAAACCGACGCATGTCACTTTTAGAATAGGCGGGTATTCCTAAAAACATCATCAATCTCAAGCCTTAATATATTGTTATGTTTCATTTACCGACTTCTTCGTTCTGTGCTGCATCCGCCGTGCTTTATGCTTTTGATATTTGAATAATTATTGGCGTTTATTAAGTATTCTGTTTATAAATTCTTTCTTGCCCTTTTTTGCTATAATAGCCTACTTCATGATGAATTCTAGAAATTATGCCTACGATTTCAATTACACCTTGTATATTTCAATATGATATTATTAGAACTAAAATAAACTTCCTAGACTTTTTTATAGCTAGTTCACAATAAGTGTTATGATAAACTCGTATTCATTTAAATATGATGAATACATTGTCATGATCCGCATAAAATTTTCTGAGAATTCAGTTGTGGCGTTAACTCGACAACTTACGGGGCATAAACTACAAGCTCTCGCTGCTCTAGCATATTATTTTAACTCATTATTTCGAACCACGTCGCATATGGTAGGTATGTATTTACAAACTGGTATGATTCGTCAAGCTTTCCTGTCCTCTTGTTAGACAGAGTGCCAAACTTTCAGCTTTGTTTTTCTCAAGCGCAGTAATCATAATTTATAGCTGCGTCTCGTACTTAGCGGCGATTGAGTAATAGTACGTTGTTATGATCGATGACATGTTTCAAACTCGGATCAAATAAAAAGTTAAGATGGAACTTTGCGAACAAAGCAGTGAGGCCGGCTAAAACTACGCCTAACGGTGTACAACACACAATTAAACGCACACACGTCTACCGAAACTACGCCTTATATTGTCAGCCAGCTATCGAGGTACCGAAAGCTTGACTGACAAGATAAGGCATAGTTAACTAATACATATGTGCGTGTTTTTGTGTGTTGTACACCGTTAGGCGTAGTTTAAGCCGGCCTCACTTCTTTGTTCGCAAAGTTCCATCTTAACTTTTTATTTGATCTGAGGTTTCAAATTGGTATGCATATCTACCTAACATTTTGGTGCACATAGTCAAGCAATAGTTTAAGGTAGGCATTTGTTATGTAAGGTGTAATATAAGAAATTAACTACCTAGATATTTTTTTAATAAGAGAAAAATAAATAATTTTTCCTACTTATTATATTTAATTATAGAATTCAATAATTAAGTTCCCGCCAGAAGTCATCCAGTCCATGAAATACCTACCTATTATACAAATTACAAAATAAGGAATATATATTTTTCATAATTATAATCTTTATTTGCATAGACTGAGACATACATATTGCTTAAGACATTTTGAAAGAATGGTCAATAACGTGGAGAGACTAACGATCGAGAGAATGCTAAACAATCTTACTACGGTTACCATTAACAATCACAATTTCTTGTTTTATAGTGCAGGTAAAATTATAATGCGTGTTTTTTTATTTTATTAAAATGCTAGCATTAGCATTTATTTATATAAGTAAAATTATGTGTTCTATAAGATGATGGGTTACTCACATTTGTTTAGTGTGAGAATATAATACTGTAATGTAGCCTGTGAAACTACTGGGACTCATACAGATTAAACAACTTGGATCCTAAGATGAAAATGCACTTGCGATACTACTATAGTGTTGCTAGCGTTTTTAAGCCACGGTTGCCGCTTACCATCAGGCGGCAAGTATGCTGGTTTGTCATCTTATTAAAATAAAAAGCCAAATTGCAAAGGACTTCAAGACTTAAAATGTATGTTAAAAGTACAAATTAAATTGGCGGCTAAATTGCATTATTAATATTCTTATCTTTTTATCAACGTATATATTAGAAGCCTCAATGTGAAGAGGTCATCTCTGTGGACACAGGCGGCAAGGACGAGGGTATATGTTGAGAAACATATTCATTGTTTATTTTTATCATTCTCACGTGATGCTGGGGGCAACGAAGCGATATATGCGCTTACATACCTAATTAGTTATGTCTACGAGAAATCACGTGGACGTGCCAATTATTACTTAAATTCTATGTTTCTTTATATAAATTTTATTATGAACTGCCTAATTGATAAATGATATTTATTTCAGTAAATAGATCTTTTTTTTTAACATTTTATTTTTAAACTAGATGGCGCCGACATTTCCTATCTGACGACTTCTGAGAAGAAATATCGCAACAAATTCGGAGAATCATGGTCTCTTTTAAAGTCCAGACAATAGTTATACCATAGATATGCGAGTTTTACAATGTAGGGCAAAATCTGAAGAAACACTCAAAGCTGTCAGAAAACTTGTATATTAAATCTTAATATAGTTAGAGCTAACCTACATAGTACTCACATTTACATTTTTATCCTTTTTTTTATAAAACACTAGCTTCCCGCCCACGGCTTCGCCCGCGTAGTTTCTCGGCTTTTCTATACTAAAATATGTATGTATTATACATATAAACCTTCCTCTTGAATCACTCTATCTATTAAAAAAACCGCATCAAAATCCGTTGCGTAGTTTCAAAGATTTAAGCATACAAAGGGACATACGGACAGAGAAAGCGACTTTGTTTTATACTATGTAGTGATTAATTAATATACACATTTGAAATTAAAACAAAAGCATATCCAAAGACAATGTTACAATTTAAATTAGTACAGATGATAAAACTATCCAAGATAATTATGCAGTCTTGTAGACGCAAGTGCGGCTGCTGAGCGTGAGGCACTGCATTCTATTCCCAGGTAAAGCAAAGTCGGTCGTGGCGAATGTCGCGAATCTCATGGTGGCAGAACTGGCCATGGAGATTTTCTGCATACTCAAAAACAAAGGTACAGTAAACTGTTATTGGATTTTTCTATGGAATTCTCTTAGTGTTTGGATAGCAATAGGCGTGCCCCATTTTACATGGGATCGAATACAATGTCGAGTATCTATTTTATTCACATCTTCAATAACTCCATTTATAGATTTTACCTCTAAAGCAATTAAACTATGAACAAAATATAATGTTATATGTATGGTATAAAGTTATTACATATAATGATGCAGCGTTTAGATCATTATAATAATAGTTGTTTAGACCAAAACTATTTCAAAATGGTTAATAGCTTGGAATTGCTGACGTTATTTATCGATGTACAGTCGCCAGCACATGAAGGTATACAAAACTGTCAAATTTCTCCAAATGATTTTAAGCCTTAAATTGTTGAAGATAAAGTTTAACATCAACTGAGAAAATTTGACGTTATGTGGTAACTTGATGTGCTTGCCACCGTACGAGGTAAAATAACAAGGTGTGTTTCTTCGTGAGGTGTATTCTTTAAGACAACCCTTTAATTATCATTATCAATCCATTATCTATCTCACTGTTAGGCACAGATGAATAAGGGGTTAGGCAACAGTCCAGGCTAGCCTAGTGTCGGTTGGCAAATTTCACACGCAGTCGAGAGAGTTTCTTCGGAATGTAGATTTCTCAAATATTTTTCTTCACTGTTTAAGCAAGTGATAATTATTATTACGCACAGAATTTCGATAGAGTCAGAGCTGTGTGACTTGTATACCACATCGAGACCTTACAGTCCATGGTAATACATACTATCACGCCTGTATTCCCTAAAGGAAGAAGAAGGAAGGAAGAAGTGTACTTAATGTACACCCATATTTCCCGTGTAATTCGGGGCGAGGCGAGCTATCCAAGCTCCAAGCTGCTACATAAAATTTCTAAAAAGACCATCACTTTGCTCAACCTAGAAATCGGACCCAAAACCTAGCGTAACCTAGCGTAGCAGTCGCGCTTAGGACCACTAGACGAAAGATGGTATCAGTATATTTTCACGCCTATGTCTCATTATTGTATGTAGAGACTATAGATGACTATAGATTTTCTCCTGCTATGACCTACGCTATCCTGACGTATGACTTACGTCCTCATGCATAATCATTGGTACTGCTACGATTCTGGTATACGACTTACCTAGGTCCGCATAATCATCGGTTTAGGGTGTTTATAAGGCTGATGTTAAACCCTGTAATACTCTCCGAGTAAGTAACTGGTATGTCGTGTCTTGATCTATGATTGGTTTCATTTTCGAACTAAGATTGATGCAGTCGATTGTATGGGGTTTCGCAACAATTTTAGTGCCTAGATGTTGTAACTGCTGGTTGTTTTGATAGTTCACTATTGTTAGCGATTGATTGGGAGTTTTCTATTGGGAATATTAAACAGAAACTATTGTTAAAGACGGGGCTAGTTATATTATAGTATGTTTTATGGGTTAGTTTGGATCTTCCTTTTTAATTGTCAGTAAATAAATAAATAAATATTTTTTTATTGAACAACATAATGGAAAGAAAGTTACATTTTAGGATACTTAGTAGGTAATTTTACTTATTCCTGCACAATTTTATGAATATTGGCCCCAATGCTAGGAAGTTCCTGTGTTATTGGGGTCAACCATTCGTCCGTTACTTATTTTAACAAATTTTGGGAGGCTGGGACGTGTAACTGCAGCAAAAAGTATGTACTTGTAAGTACTTATATGTACTTGTAAGTGCTGTGCGCAAAATGTGTGCTTATAATGCGGTACAGTGGGGGATGGGTGAGAGTGTGTTGTGTGTGGGGGTGTGTGGGTGAGAGTGCATTGTGTGTAGGGGTGTGTGAGTGATAGTATGTTTAATGTATGTGTGCGTGTGTGTAGGGGAAGCGTGAGGGTGATTTGTAGTGTTTGTGCGTGACAATAATAGTTGTTTAACTGCATGGTGATTTTATCAGTGCTTCTGTTTCATTATAGTCTAAGGTGAGAAGGTGTTTTTTTGTTATTTCTTTACATTTGTGAGTAACTTCCCTATTTTTTTTAAAGTGCTCGATATCTTCTTGGATCTTCTGCCATATGGGGAGGCGGCAGGGTATGTCAGCTCGTATAGAAATAAAAGCTTATTTGCCTTCTCATGCCTAATAGTCACGTATGCCCATAAGATTCGTAAAATTAAACACGACCATGTCAGGCAGTGATAAAAACACCGGACTACGGGTGTTTTCATGCTTTGTCGCTCTTTGTCGTCGGAGCCGTGGGATTTTTCTAGATTAGTTCAGATTTTAGATTATTAAGAAATATGTTAGGTAATTGTTCATTAAGTGAGTCGCGAATTGGAAGTGGAATTGTTAGAAATTAATTAAAATTTGCATATTTAGGATTCAAATCAAGACTACGATAGTAATTTAAGGCTAATGAAAAGAGAAGATTATTCGAGCAAATTAGGTTTTGATACATTAAAACTTGTATTTTATGGGGTATTTTAAGTTGTAAGTCACGATAAAACGTTATGGTAAACGACAAAAACAATTTAACGTGACCACTCACGATATATAGCCAAAAAAGAATGTAAATTCATATTTAGAATTATAATTATCTAAGCAAATATTATTTATTCATTATGTACCTAATGTTTTTGTCATAATACAGAGACTATTGATATAGTAGAATCGTATTTGTGTCCTACTTTCAAAATTCACTGCCTCATTAGTCTAGTGGTCCCAAGCGCGACCGCTACGCTAGAGGTCTTGGGTTCAATTCTCGGGTCAAGCAATGTTATTGAGTTCTTTCTAGGGTTAGAAAGAACCTGCCTAATAATAATAAAAGTTGATACCTGGGGTAACTATCCACTAGGCTACAGTCTTGACGCTTGTGAAGGTTAAAACGGGAAAGCAGAAATATTTGCCATAGGTAGTACAGATAAATGTAACATTTAATAGTAACAAACTGTTGCCCGAGGTTTCAATCGGGTCCCAAAAGGATTTTCTTTGCTTTCAGGCAGCTTATCAATATAAAACATGCACAAGATTTTATGTTAGACCTCGACTAATACAACTATGAAATCCGCATTTAATTTCGTGCAGTAGTTTATGTGTGATGTACGGACGCACGGCTCCACGTAGAGCTATACCAATCCAGTTTTCGCTGATCTCTAATTGTACGGAAAGCCAATCAATGTGAGATCAGCTTAAACTGGAAATGTATAGCTTGACCTGTATAGGTTTTTTTTTATTCCTAGCCTGTAACCGTGTGTAGAAATATACAGAATGAAGGATAATTTTGGATTCTTTTGCGTTTATATATTAATACGTACAGACATCGACCAGTAACTATTTATTTTATATTAGTATGACGCCCTTGAAAATAAAACAACATATTTTTTTATTGGGCCGTTAATCTCTCTGTGTGTTATTTTACAGCCTTGTAAGTAAATGCCACTAGCGGCCAATAGCATTAAAACCTTTTTAAAATTAATTAAATTCCAAGAATCGTCGCGTACAATATAGTTTCTGAGTTTCGCAACAAAATGTATATCTGATAGATCAATAATTGTACATATTACCATCACGACTGTATTCCCCGAAGGGTTAGCAGAGGTGTACTATACATCCATATTTCGCCGGTAGATTAATGAAGAGATTGACCCCCTTTGTTCTAAGGTAACAAGTTTTTTTCTTTCAATTAGTAAAAATAAAGCAGTGGTAGCCTAGTGGTCTGAATATTGGACTGCCAAGTCGTAGATCTCGAGTTCGAATCAATCATAAATGTATGAATAGTTAATTAAAAAGCGGCGGTAGCCTAATGGCTAGGACTTGCGATCATGTGGTTACCGGTTTGAAACCCACCCATTGCACTACCGACGTGAAGCCACTCGTAACACAAGCATTTGGTGTGTGAAAATGCTTGTGCAACCTGGTGTTCTGAAATAACCTGGTGTTCTGAAATACAGGCGCCAAGCCTAGTTTAGACACCAGTCTCCCACAATATGCTTACTGAACTCAATGTAACACTGTAAACATGTAATTAATCAATGTCTATTGTGGTGAGAAAATAAACCTATTTTTATTTATTATTTATTTATTTATAATCAGTAATAAAATTCAATAGGTAATAAAATTCAATTTAGTTTAGTACGAGGGGTTACCAAGATTACCAGTAATGTGCTCACCCTAATAAACCCACATTGCTAGTAAGCTTTTTTATATAAAAAAAGATTATCATACATTTAGAGACATTTACATTGAGAGGAAATCTGTACCTATTTCTAAGGAATTTTCTCGATGGTGTGGGAAGTCTGCCTACCTGTAGTAGTCTAGCGTGGTGGAACTTAACCCCCACTCACTCTGAGAGGAGAAACGTGCCCTAGCAGTGGTACAGTGTATAGGATGTTGATGAAAAAAAAAACTAATAACTTTTTCTACTTCTTCCAACTTAAATTTGTGTTGTTTTATGTTGTGGTAGGGCCACGCTGTTCGCAGCATGAATGGGCCGGCTTGACCGGGGAAGTACCACACTCTCGCAGAAGACCGACGTCCGAGTAGTAGCGTTTCGTTACTGCGCTTCGTTCGGTGAGCGAGAGGGCCGGAGGCCCAATTCCTCCCCCAATCCCCTTCCTTCTCCTTTTCTCCTTCCCCTCCCTTTCCCTAAATAGGCTCGGCAACGCATCTGCAACTCCTTTGGTTTTGTAGATGTCCATGGGTGGCGATGACTACTTACCATCAGGTAGCTCGCCTGCTCGTTTGCCGAGTTATCCCATAAAAAAAAAATTGTTTTTCTTTTTAAATAAAAAAAAATAGCTAATGGTAATGGCAGCAGTGCCTTGACAAGGAAGGTCATCAGCTGTCATATTGTAACTACCTATGCTTTTAAGTTATTTATGTGTAAAGCTCTGTATTTTCCACTTTGGGAAACTAATTCCCAAAATGGAAAATAAAGAGAAACAGGCTGATCCTAACTTTGTATTCTTCTCGATAGCTTAGCTGGCTAAAGCGTTCGGATGTGCCAAACTGGACGAATCCTGCCCAAGGTAATTTTTTTTTCTCAAAAAACTAACAATATTTTTTTTATGACTAATTTAGGCAAAAATATTACCAAGAATTTGAAAACCGTGATATGGATGTCTGAATAAACTTCAGGGCAAAATTGCTATAGGTTGTGTTACCAAAACTGTATAAAATTACAATAATTGCTAACGAACAAAACAGACAATGCATTTTATTACACACAACAGGTTATTAAAACCTGTTGTGTAACATCCATTTCGGGAAAATATGAAAAGAAGGGACTGTTGTAAAGTAAAATTGAGCACTGTTCATGAATCACCCAACCAATCGTCTACGTGCTGATGCACACGAAACATTCCAGTTCTATGCGCCTGCGCAACCATCCGCTCTGTGTGGTCCAAGTTGTACTTGATAGTAGGCTTGATCTTGATCTTGATCATCAATCGTGTTGGTCAATAGTTTTAACAAAACACGGCCAAGTGCATATCGCGTGTAATGGCTTCCGTAGCTATATTGTTAATATCTAAAGCTCACGCACGTGACAGGTTGCAATAAAAAAAACTGATATACATATAAAATGATGTGTGTATGCATGTTCGTTACTTTCATAATGGGTACCTAATTCGTCGCGCTCTGGTGCCAATAACAACTGGATGATTTCCTATTTTACTATAAAGGATTCAGCAAAGTACCTAAGGGGCACAGGAAAAATGCATGGTGTCCATAATAGCCTAGAATAGGAAGTATTATATCTACTTAATTAAACTAAAAAAAAGGAACTAACTAAGAAGGAATTCCCGGAATTTCACTCAAGGTTGGGAAACATGATCATGGTAGGTGAATGCAGGTATATCTAGTGATATACCTGCATTTACCTACGATGATCATGTTTTGTTGTTTATCTAAATGTTACACAACCAACATTTAGAAATTAAGAGGATAGTATCCGCTTCGCGCCCCATACAAACGCAGTTTGGCCCTTGCTTGAATTTTAAACAATGAAAGTCATTGAAATTTTGCAGTAACAATCTTATCATTAATATACGTGTTTCTGTAATATAAAATTTCATTTCAATATACGGTTAAAAAGTTACACGAGCTCAAAGATTGGCAATTTTCGTTGAAAAACGGCCCAACTTTATGCTAGTATTTCTCGACAATGTATCAATACAGAAACATTCTGATTCGAAGGAAACCCAGATAATATAGTGAATATTTTTTTACAAGATTTTTTTTTTACATATTAGCAAAATTATAGGAGTAATCTCCAAAATTCGGAACATACGAAATACGCGTGAAAATGTTGTTGTTTCTCCTCTCGGGCACGCGTTCGCATCGCGAGGGATAGAGACAGCGACAACTGTGCAACATTGTTGCGTTCGCGAGGGACACTCCTCTTAAATTTATAAGAAAATAAAGTCACACTAATTTGTATACCAAAAATAGGAACACCCCCGCAAAACATTTAGTTGAAACTTTAAAAAACCACACAGTAGAAATTTCGTATTACAGATTCCGTGTCTATATTAAATGATCAATTATGTAATTATTTTTACGACCATTTCGATATCAGAGAAAAAAGAATGCGCTAAAGATTTTAGTGTCAGCTTTCCCTAAGGATAATGATGTTTATCAAAGTGATGACGTAATCTTAACAAAAATAAATGATACGTTGGTTTCTCCCGGTTGTTAGTCTGCAAAAGGTAGATCTAAGGAAATACTTATTATTGATACACTTTACTTAGATACTAGAAGTAACGACTTATGAAATATAAAAAAAAAGTTTATAGTGTATGGTGAAGTAGATATTGTTAGATTTGTATAATTAAACATCATATTATTTTATGAATAAAATAGTGCCAGATTGGTCTAGTGGTAGCTAGCGCGGCTTTTGAGCGTGAGGTTCTGAATTTGATAGTCGAGTTGGATATATTGTTACTGGGTTTTTTGGAAAGAAATTCTCAGTAATAGTCCTGAGGTTAGATTTATGACATGTGTCACCATTCTTATTCTATCACAATACGAAAAAAACGTAAATTTACCACGTGTACTTTTCTGCCTTGCAACGAATTCAGGCTTGAAATAAAACTAGAAAACGCAAGACGAGTCGTAATTGGGATTTTTAACAGCTTTACCGTTCTGGGAATATCCGACCATTCATCTTTAAGATTTAACTACTTAATGCATCTCATTAAAATTAATATAAGTAAACATAGGTTATTGTCTAGTTAGCTGCAGTCAGGGTCAGTAACCTGTGTGCCGGAGAAGGGCCAATCGTTAGCTCCACCAAGGATGCGCGTGAGACGCCGTCGTCGTGCGCAGCAACCATCATTGTTACCATACGAACGCTGTTCTGATCTATACACATACCAACTAGCTATGATTTAGTAAAATATTGTTAACATACTTTGTTGGCAGTGGTTTCAATTATTTTCAGTAGGGAAATCAAAGTGGTCTTACTGTTTTTTTTAATGAATATGCAGTCTTTTTCTGTTCTAACCTCTTTTTAGGGTTAAAAAAAGTTAAAGCTAGTATATCATGCATATAATACATAGACAAAGAGTACATTTCTTTTGTTCGAATCGAATAAAATAAACTAGGTGCAACGCAGGATCCAAAAGATTTACCTCTCCATCAATAATAAAATTTGCCATTTAATTATTATAAATCTATTGACCGTAAGTCATCATTAGCAAAAAATTTCTCTCGTTCTCGTTTTATTTTTAGGAAAAAAAGGTATAAAAATAGCTATTTTTGGTTTTATGCAAATGCATGAAAGAGGTTTTATGCAATTTTATAATAGCTATAGATTATAATACCTATATAGATTTATATAATTCAGAAAATTTATCACGAAAGAAAGGAGGGAACTAGTTTCTTTAATGAATGGGAAGCCAATATAATGCGAGTTTAGCTTAAATTGGATTTGTATGGGTTAACCTATAGCCGTGTGTACATTGAACTTTGTCATTAATCATTAATCAACTATCTATGTGATGAAAGTCTAAATAAAATTGACAGTTCCTCCGAAAGAGTCTACATCTAAGTTCCGGCTCAAATCGTAGACGTACCTGGAATTTACATATTGCGCTAGCCTACGGGAAAACCGAAGCATTCTTGAAAGGTTATCTTGTTCATCGTAGACACAAACGACGGGTCTTTACCCACTTTGAACATAGTAAATTGTACACTTTATGAAGATTTTCGTAATATGTTTGTAGTCGCCAACTCGTAACGTCTCATTGGTTCTTTTACTTTTCTTGATAATCATATTATAGATGTAACTTGGGTGTTAAGGGGTTTTTCTATACAATTCTTAGTAGCAGCTTGGAGTTCCTTCTCCTTAGGTGTGCAAATTTTTTATAATTGATTTTTTTTTAGTGCGTTTGTCACAGCCAATTAGTGGCTAATTAAGGAGGTCCTTAATTAGCCATAATAAACAGAAATATAGCTCAATGCATTTTATATCATCATCATCGGCAACCCATTACAATATCCCACTTCTGGGCACTGGTCTCCTCTCGAAATGAGAGGGATTAGGCTATAGTCCACCACACTAGCCTACTACGCGTTGGCAGACTTTACACGCCGTCAAGAATATCTCTCAGGAAAGCAGTTTCAGCGCGTGATAATTAATGACTTCGAAATGTCACAGGTGTGTGCCTTGGATTTAAACTCGAGACCTTTGCCTTGGCAGTTCCATGTTCACATCACTAGACTATCACTGCACTTAATGTAAAGAAACATCATTAATCTATAATTACTTTTCGTTCGACTGCCTCGTTGGTCTAGTGGTCCCAATCGCGACTGCTACGCTAGAGGTCTTGGGTTCGATCATCAGGTCGAGCAAAGTGTTATTGAGTTTTTCTATGAAATTCTCAGTAGCAGCTCGGAGTCTGGATTTGTGCCCGGTGAATGGCAATAGGCTCGCCCCCTATTACATGGGACCCAAACATACCGGCGAACTGTGGGTGTACATTAAGTGCACCTCTGCCTAACCCTTCGGGGAATACAGGCGTGATCGTATGTATGTATGTATGTACTTTTCGTTTTACAACAAAACGTTAAAGAGATTATTTTAAATATTTCATAAAAAAATATATTTATTTACTCACTATGGAATTACTGTCGTTAAAATAATTTGAGTATCTGTGATTAAAGCCGACGGCACATATATTTTTTCTTCCTGTCTTAAGGTCAATGAACCGGATTCGCGTGTTGTCTTGACTTTTATGTCATTTGGCAACGCGAAGATTATTAATTTTATTCGGAATCACATGACATGACCGAGAAACTGAAATAGGTAAATAAATAATAATTAACTTTTTGCTTATGAATAATATAGTAGTATTTGTCTGCTCAAACGAATCCAGTTGGAACAATAATATACCTCATCATTATATCATCACGCCTGTTTTCCCAGAAAGATAAGGCAGAAGTGTACTAATGTACCCACAGTTCGCCGGTATGTTTAAGTCCCTTGTAATAGATGGTGAGCCTTTGTCATTAACCGGGCATAATCCCCCAAACTGCTGCTGAGAATTTCATAGAAAAACCCAGTTACACTTAGCTCGACCCGGGAATCGAACCCAGAAAATCTAGCGTAACAGCCACGTTTGGGACAACTAGACTAATAAGGTAGACAAGTAAGAATATATCTACTTCTCCATTCTTTGGATCTTTGCAGGACATAGGTAAGTAAATCTCGACATAACTGCACTTATATTTATGTCTCTTTCCCCTAAAAGTATAAAAAACATTGACAAATTCTGAGTATCATCCTTATAATACCTTAAAGCTAGTATATCATGCATATAATACATAGACAAAGAGTACATTTCTTTTGTTCGAATCGAATAAAATAAACTAGGTGCAACGCAGGATCCAAAAGATTTACCTCTCCATCAATAATAAAATTTGCCATTTAATTATTATAAATCTATTGACCGTAAGTCATCATTAGCAAAAAATTTCTCTCGTTCTCGTTTTATTTTTAGGAAAAAAAGGTATAAAAATAGCTATTTTTGGTTTTATGCAAATGCATGAAAGAGGTTTTATGCAATTTTATAATAGCTATAGATTATAATACCTATATAGATTTATATAATTCAGAAAATTTATCACGAAAGAAAGGAGGGAACTAGTTTCTTTAATGAATGGGAAGCCAATATAATGCGAGTTTAGCTTAAATTGGATTTGTATGGGTTAACCTATAGCCGTGTGTACATTGAACTTTGTCATTAATCATTAATCAACTATCTATGTGATGAAAGTCTAAATAAAATTGACAGTTCCTCCGAAAGAGTCTACATCTAAGTTCCGGCTCAAATCGTAGACGTACCTGGAATTTACATATTGCGCTAGCCTACGGGAAAACCGAAGCATTCTTGAAAGGTTATCTTGTTCATCGTAGACACAAACGACGGGTCTTTACCCACTTTGAACATAGTAAATTGTACACTTTATGAAGATTTTCGTAATATGTTTGTAGTCGCCAACTCGTAACGTCTCATTGGTTCTTTTACTTTTCTTGATAATCATATTATAGATGTAACTTGGGTGTTAAGGGGTTTTTCTATACAATTCTTAGTAGCAGCTTGGAGTTCCTTCTCCTTAGGTGTGCAAATTTTTTATAATTGATTTTTTTTTAGTGCGTTTGTCACAGCCAATTAGTGGCTAATTAAGGAGGTCCTTAATTAGCCATAATAAACAGAAATATAGCTCAATGCATTTTATATCATCATCATCGGCAACCCATTACAATATCCCACTTCTGGGCACTGGTCTCCTCTCGAAATGAGAGGGATTAGGCTATAGTCCACCACACTAGCCTACTACGCGTTGGCAGACTTTACACGCCGTCAAGAATATCTCTCAGGAAAGCAGTTTCAGCGCGTGATAATTAATGACTTCGAAATGTCACAGGTGTGTGCCTTGGATTTAAACTCGAGACCTTTGCCTTGGCAGTTCCATGTTTACATCACTAGACTATCACTGCACTTAATGTAAAGAAACATCATTAATCTATAATTACTTTTCGTTCGACTGCCTCGTTGGTCTAGTGGTCCCAATCGCGACTGCTACGCTAGAGGTCTTGGGTTCGATCATCAGGTCGAGCAAAGTGTTATTGAGTTTTTCTATGAAATTCTCAGTAGCAGCTCGGAGTCTGGATTTGTGCCCGGTGAATGGCAATAGGCTCGCCCCCTATTACATGGGACCCAAACATACCGGCGAACTGTGGGTGTACATTAAGTGCACCTCTGCCTAACCCTTCGGGGAATACAGGCGTGATCGTATGTATGTATGTATGTACTTTTCGTTTTACAACAAAACGTTAAAGAGATTATTTTCAATATTTCATAAAAAAATATATTTATTTACTCACTATGGAATTACTGTCGTTAAAATAATTTGAGTATCTGTGATTAAAGCCGACGGCACATATATTTTTTCTTCCTGTCTTAAGGTCAATGAACCGGATTCGCGTGTTGTCTTGACTTTTATGTCATTTGGCAACGCGAAGATTATTAATTTTATTCGGAATCACATGACATGACCGAGAAACTGAAATAGGTAAATAAATAATAATTAACTTTTTGCTTATGAATAATATAGTAGTATTTGTCTGCTCAAACGAATCCAGTTGGAACAATAATATACCTCATCATTATATCATCACGCCTGTTTTCCCAGAAAGATAAGGCAGAAGTGTACTAATGTACCCACAGTTCGCCGGTATGTTTAAGTCCCTTGTAATAGATGGTGAGCCTTTGTCATTAACCGGGCATAATCCCCCAAACTGCTGCTGAGAATTTCATAGAAAAACCCAGTTACACTTAGCTCGACCCGGGAATCGAACCCAGAAAATCTAGCGTAACAGCCACGTTTGGGACAACTAGACTAATAAGGTAGACAAGTAAGAATATATCTACTTCTCCATTCTTTGGATCTTTGCAGGACATAGGTAAGTAAATCTCGACATAACTGCACTTATATTTATGTCTCTTTCCCCTAAAAGTATAAAAAACATTGACAAATTCTGAGTATCATCCTTATAATACCTAGGAACTTGTTTGCTAATTTTTGTGTAGTATAAACACCATTATTAACATCTGTGTTATTTAGTATTGTAGGTATTATAAAAACTATTCTTTTTTGTATTTACCTTTTCGTAAACATCCTAATTGGACTGTAAATAATCATATATTATGATAAAAAATCTTGACGTTTAAGAGGCAATTAATTTTGATGGCAACTCACGCGCTAGATCAATATTTTTTACATAATTAACTAATATGGGCATTGTTTATAAAAATTTAATACGTCCATAACGAAATTTTAGTTTTTTTCTTATAAAAAATAAGGCAAGTAGGTAATTACTGTCAAAAGTTTTTTTTTCTGAGGATAAAATAATAAAGCACACTTTTCTTTGTGTGATCACTCCATTTGTCTGTCTACTCTGAGTCTGCGAGGCATATGATTCGTATTATGACACCTCTAATTCGCCAACCAGTTGCGGTCGGTATTAAAGAGTCTATAAATTATGTAACACCGGCCCGACACTGCAGTGTCGTGTTTCTATATATAAAATTGAATATAATGAAACTAAGCTGATCTCGAATTAACATTTCTAAAAGTCATGTATCATTTACTAAGTAGAGCGAGTATTATTCAAAAATAAATCTTTGATAAAAATAAAACAGCAGATTATTACTACGTGCAGTAACTGATTACATTTTAACCTGAATCCAATAAAACAAAACAAGCAAGAATGCAAACTGAACAACATTTTTACCTCTAACCCCGCGTTTCCATTGCCGACAAAACATGTTGCAAACATTTATCTAGCTCTATCTAATTTTCAAAGAGTGAGTGGGATAGGTAGCTGTTTGCAACATGGTTTGTCGTCAGTGGAAACGCGGGGTAAAGAAGAAACCTCGGCGCACCCTGTCGCGCAGGTGAAAATCTATGCCAATAGATACAGGAAGTTAAGAACGTAGCTATCTATATATCTTTGGATTAAAAAGAGCTAGTGCAGCTCTTCTTAGTGAAGTAGGGCAGCATCTATCTACCAATATACTAGATTAAAGGTAAAACTAGAAACACTTACGTTATGAATCGGCAATTACATTAGGTATTTCAACATAAAGGGTAAATTAAGCAAATTCTAGTCTTACATTGTTACATTCTACCAGCTAATTCTTAGTGGCACAGCTGTGGAGTTTTCTTATGCAAATGCAAATGGTTACTCACCTAGTATTGCTATCGATTCGCTTAAATACCGACCACCCAACTGCTTATATTTTCTTGCAAAATTCTTGCCCATTCAGTCGCTTGAAGTAATTTGTACCGAAAAATTTGTAGATGCTGGATACGCAAGATTATTTAGTCGCAAACCTGGCCGAGTTTATGATAGAATTCATCCTATTTGGATTAAACTGAAAAAGATAAAATAATCTAATAACACATTTAATGTGACTGTGTGTTTTAATCAAGACTGTTGTCTTCAAGTCTTTATTAATACTACTTTTGATAAATATAATCCTTCCCCAATCATTAACATCGTTTGACGACAACTAATATAGTTGTCGTCAAACGATTTTACCATTTTTTTAATTTGTCATATTATTTTCTTTTCTTTGTGCAAGAATACTTTCCAAGTTCAAATTATAGCTTTTTTTAATTTCACTTAAAGCTACGGTAATAAGCTGAGGTGTAAAATATTGCACACAATAAATTGAGATTGTCAAGTGTCAGTGATATTCAAGATGGAATATTAAGTATCTGTCTTTACAAGTATTCATTCATGTTATTAATTCTGCCTCTCAATAGAACGCAGATTAAGATGCCCGGTGATAAACTAGTTTGCTTTGGTCAATTATATACTGTGGCCTCTTGAGGTAATAGTGCGACGACCTGATGGATAATATTCGTAGTATGAGGTAAAGCTTTGACAGTAAACGCACAGAGTTCAACTAAAAACTGGTTAGTTATGTCGTAGAATTTAACATAATACAGTAGTGATGCTTTAAAATGAGATATGACATGATGATGAAATTTATTATTCACTAAGCAAACATTAGCCAAAATGTAATAGGTATTTATTATTTTGATAAAGTCACACCTGATTGGTATAATCTATAATTTTAGAATTTAGTAGTGCAACAGTGTAGCAATTGGACATTTTAAACTAAAACTGGAAATAAAAATTAAGATGGCTTGTACCTACGAATAAATAATACTCAGGAAGCGTAACTCAGAACAAATTCCGCTCAAAAAGTGGACCTTCTTCAAACCAAATGACGACGATTCAAAATTCGAATCGCTTGCGATGTTTCAAATAGACATGCTTGGTAATTGGTTTAAATTCAGAGAGAAAACAGGGATTGGTTCGCGCGCGTGCTGTAATGTCTGTTATGACATCTGAGTCAAAATGGAGTGGACGATATTATGCAATAAGTAGATCGGACCAAGTCAATAATAAAACAATGTTATAATTATATTAAATATTTTATAATATTGTGATTTTTTTAAATTATACTATATTAATACAGGGTGGAAGGGACATCGACGCACAACCGCTTACCATGAATTCAGTACATGATTCTGGACCACCCCCCGCGTAGATATTTTTCGTCGGCTACTAAAAAGGCTTAGATTGGGTACTGTTTAGTTTTGTTGTATGGTGCTAAAACGAACAAAGCCGATGGTTTGCCAACAAGAATTGCGACTTCATCTATTGTTGGAGCGTTGAAATAGTGTTAGTGTATTCAATTGAGTCGTTTGTTTGCTCTGATCATAACCTTGGCAATAGGTCACCAGGTTCCTTTAAGATTTCTGTTGACCTGGTACTTCAGTTATATGTGGATATTTGTACTAACTGGTACTGCAGTTTTGTGTAACATGGTATATCCCTTTAATGATTTGTAAAAATATTTTTCATCAAAAGGCATGGAGCATACTCTGGTAGTTTTCAAAGGTATCCAGTCATACTCTCGTCTTTCTAATTGAACTGCAGCTATTCACTTATTTTGCCGAATGGGATCGGCAGGGAAACTAAAAAAAAAAACAAAATACATTAGTCTCATAAAATTATCTAAATTTTACTGATTTACTTTTCAATATTTCATCTAGAAAAAATACTTTCTAAATTAGGTAAAAAATTGACTGACTTCATTTTGCATAATATTGACCATCTCGTTTTGATAACGTATTTGAACAACTTTGAATAAAATTATAATTAAGCTACTACTTACAAGTGAAAAGTGATCTCTGGACATTTTAATCTTGTATGTCTCCTGCACCACTTCACAACACATGATGGCATCATGATTCACAATGATATTAAGCTAAAACCTTTGACATATGCTCGGTTGCAAGGAAAATGTCCGACTGATGGCGCGCTGGACACAATTTTGAAGCCCCGCCTACTTGGACACAACTTTTGTTGGGTCATTTTCTTAACGCAGTTACATTTCCTGAGTATTATTTATTCGTAGGCTTGTACCTATGTCTAATTGATCGAAATATACAACCTTTTTTTATCAAATACCAGGCTGAATGTCAATATTTCCTCTATCCCTGGTCATTATGTATATCACGCTAAGCTTCCCAAAGGTCTAAAATAGATTGAGTTTCGAATACTTACGAGTCAGATTCTGATATCATGATGATAATATTATAACTATTCAAGATTGTCCGTAGAAAACGGGAACTACGATTTAATAAAATGCCGTTTTCAAGGTCTTAGGGTAAGATATAATCTTCCTTGATAAAATAATTTATCCTCAAGGATGCTGATCTCGAATACAAAAAGTTGAACGAATAAATATTTCCTGTTATCATGAAATATTTTTTTACAGTTCGCTCACAACACATACCTAAATTAAATGATGAGTAATTGAGTAATATCAGTCCCAATAATGAAAAAGATTTCTAAGAAGGTTAGGTACCTATTATTTTGATTGCCAATGATTTTTATTTGTTCCGAAGATTACTGCGAATCTCAAATATTTGTTATGGTGATCGTAATCTTATTGATTCATACGTGACGTCACCAGCGTACCTACGGTGCCAGGAGGGTTGCCGTTACGGGTAGACAATGATGTCATCATTCTTTTATTGTAGTCATGCAAGACACCAACAAGATTTTTAAAAAGTAAAATTTCGACTTGTAAAAGTGTCTTTAAAGGACCTATTAACAGAAATAAATCATTTAATGATTTAGGTATTCAAATCATGTCCTCTTATTAATACAATTAAGAAAAGAAGGTAACTGCTTCATTGGTGAACTGGCCGCAAGCGCTGATTGAACAAAGTGTTATTATAGTATATTGGGGTTTTTTGAGTACCAGCTTGGCGGTTGGCCTAATTATGGCAATAGGCCCGCCCCTTTTAAAATTAGGTCTTATAAACATACCGGCGAACGCGGGTTCTGCCTTACCTTCCGGAGATACAGCCGATACAGGCTTGCTGTCTGTTGCCATAAAGACATATATATGAAATATACCTATAGCAAGAAATAAACATGTTCTGAATAATAATCACTAAATTTAGATTTAATTAAACAACAATTTAATCAATAGATATTTAATATTTATAAATTTTATCGTCGTTTTATCGAGTAGGCAAAGGCACAGCTGTGGCATAAGGTAGCTTTTCGCTAAGCGTGCTATTTATCAGATCGTTCTCAGAACCGTCGATCACATGACTGCTCACAGGTTGGTGGGGCGTGACCTATTAGTTCTGGTATTTGCCTATACTTATGCAAAAGTTTTTTACCTGCCTAATTGAGAACCACGCAACGATTATTTAAACGTTTTTGTCGCCGGTTTAGGTAGTTGAAGAGTACTTTTACACCTTTAGAAGTGCTTTTTTTTAAAATAGCAACGTTTTTAGAACCAT
The DNA here is from genome assembly GCA_958496365.1 of Subacronicta megacephala. NCBI lineage: Eukaryota > Metazoa > Arthropoda > Insecta > Lepidoptera > Noctuidae > Subacronicta > Subacronicta megacephala. The sequence continues at coordinate 9,268,553 of OY292521.1, forward strand.
ATAAGTTATGTCTAAATTATAAATAGATGAAAATGATCAAACCAGTTATGCTGGTTCTTCAAAATAATGCAACTTAATTGAGCATTTTAGGCGATACCTGTACGATTTCTAAACATAAATTTAGTGAATTATGTGACAGGTGCTTGTACCAAAAAAGTTGAACAACAAATTAGTTTGGTGTAATTGCCCTTCATGCGTTGCGGAGCGTCTCAGCGCATCGAGTAGAGTTGAACTGGCGGAGTAGCGGCGGGAGAAAGTCAACGTTCTTCCGCAAATGCAAACTCAACATCAGTGGGACTGCTCATGTGACTCTGAGGGGGGGGGGGGGGAGCGGGGCGCGGTCCCCACCTACACAATACATTGCGAAAACAACGTAAACTGGGCTACTAGCATTATGTTCGCGTTACTAGTTATTTTGTATTTCTAACATGTTTTTATTGACATTATAAAAACAATTACACAATGCAATTAACGTGTGAGTATGCACGCGCTCATTGTCGAAAAGAACATTTGGGGAATCGGATGCGTAACTCAATCACAGAACATAAATAAGATGTTTTTTTTTTGTGAAATAATCGACTTTATTTACCATAATTTTATTGTATGCTAATAAATGCTGCTTAATAACCATTAATTAACTTTGGGGACCTGCATTGAAGTTTTTGCTGTCCATTCTGATGGCAAATTTTTAATATCAAATTCAATTGATATGGATAACATATAAACAACATAATATAGGTGGGTAGGCATTAGAGGGTAAGGAGAGGTTATTATAGTATAGCATAATATATATAGTAGGTACGTAGGTACATATAATTTTCCGTTGTATAGTGACAGAACTATACATACACGCGTGATAATTAACAATTGACCTAAGTATAATAATTATAAACCTTATTTTTTTTATTAAATTAGAACAATTGGAATTAGGCACTTACAACAAATATTAAAAAAAAATATTCCACAGCATCTACACAAGATAATTCTGTTACTTCAAAACCGTTCAATATAATAATTCCAGTCTAGCCTCAATGTATCATAAATGTCGAATGGTAAATTACCAATCAACGTTTAATGCGCACAATTTAATATTTTGTAATGAAGAAACAAAAATTGAACCACCAAAAACTAAAAAAAATTTGGCATTGACGTTAAATTTGAATTAGTTTTGATAATTTTTAAACACACGTGTTCAGGTCAAGCTATACAATTTCAGTATAAGCTAATCTCGTAATGTATAAGCTTCCGGTACAGTGAGAGGTCAGCTTAAATTGGATAAGCATAGCTGGACATGTAGCCGTGCGTACCAGCATTGCCACTATTATAAAAAAAAACATCCCTTTTTTTATAAGGATACCATAATATCGTGAACGGTACAGTGAGAAGAGGAACGAGTAATGTTTCATTTCAACAGAGATTATCTTAACAAGTTTGTATGTATAGGTATACAGTTTAGGAGGAATGCCGCATGTTTCATAACGTTACATAAATTCTAAACGCGCGTGACGCTGTTGCCAGGACGAAGAACAACGCTTCTAGTTTCGTTCAAATTCTATTCTCGTTTTGTTACGTACTTTAATGGGAGTTTTATTTAATTAGATTAGGAATATTTAAGTGTTTTATACGCAGACGTAACGAATGGTGGACTCACAGAAAAGAAGGCAATTCAAATAAATACAGTCTTATTAACAAAAATGTAAAACAGCCAACAACATATTTCCTATAGATAATTTTAAGATGTTTTTTGTCTCCTCTCTTTCATAAAAACAAGACGTTTTACATATTTATGATTATGACGGATATACTTTTAGGCTCTGGCTCTAACATACTGGAGACGGAACGCAAAACAATTGTTATTGTTATTACTTCATTTATTTTTCAGCAGTTAGAAGGGTCTCGAAAACCAAACTTTACCTAACAATACGCTACCACGTTATTCATTATTTGATTCCTCTCTAGCATTAATTCCAATACGCTAAAGCCCTTGGGTTTTCTAAAGATTTATCTAAGCGATCGGCGTTCTCTTTTTTCTAGAAAAAAGCGCGGCTGAGCCTTACTAGTGTAAGAATTCGTAAATAATAAAAAAAATACAAATCCAATTATTAATTTCGATATGTCTGCTTTTAATTTTAATTTTGCTTTTTTGCAAAACAAATGTCCGACTCCTCTTGTTCATCCGGGCTTTCCAGTACCTATCCAAATTTATAGCAAACATTGCGAATACAAAAAAACCAAATCTTTCCTCTAAATATCCATCTGGCAAAACATCTTACCATTTCTGGAATTATACCTCACGTGACGTTACTTGTTTTTTTTTTTAATTCTGACATCAATGACCCACGGCGCTTCGCTGGTGTATAGTCGTATGTACCAGAACAGGTATATAGTGGGCGTTAGTTGAGTAACAGGATGTCATACGCATCACATGACTTGAGACACGCGTCAGACCTACGTAGGTAGCAACAGTGTCGATCTGACGGTGATGATAGCGCGCGGGTATTATGGAATTTAGCTTTGATATCCGTAAGGCGAGGTATCCTGTTGTCGGTCACGTATCGGACTTGTACCTAGAGATATATTCAGTTTACTAGCTTTCTTTGTTTTACTAACAATTACTAGTAACCTACTCCATTTTCGAAGTTTAAATACCGAAAAGTCCTGCTCGTTATTTCTTTATTCAACGGAACCCTTGAATTTTTTTCCTTCACTTGATCCCTGAGAACTAAAAAGGTAACAAAACTGCCGTTAAATGCATTGTAGCTTAGTAACGTTAGGGTTATTTAAGAAATATTTCAGTCGTAACCATTCTCTTATAAATCAGTGGTCGCAACCTAGATTGTGGTTGCGATTAGAGCAAATTTTTCTCATAAGAATTTCTGGAAATTTATTCACTGCGAAAAATATTACAGGTAAAAATCTTCTTAAAGTTAAAACACACAAAAGTGGTTAATCACTAAAACATTTTTATTCCAAGACTAAAATCTAGAATCTATTTACTTTCTTTGGACACAACGCTAGTTAAATCACTTCTGTTTAAACGTATAAATATTAACCAACAATCTGTGCGGATGTCTATATCTCTTGAATTCTAATGTAGCAAATTACTTTGTGATGCAAATGTGCTAAACTTAGAATATTCCTCCAACGACCTGTATTATTGGCATACGTTACATGGGCACCATAGAAACAAACTCCCCTCCCATTCATTTGTTAGAATAAATAGTGTAAGTGATTGTCAGAATATACCTGCTAGTATTGAATTAATTTCATAAACCTCAATTATCTTAGTATAGTTACATATTTTACTATATGTCATCTAAATAAATAAATCGCAGATTAATTGCTTAAAGTTTTATTGCTATGATGATGATTTACTTTTTGTTTTTAACCCTAGGTTTGTCGTAAGTGAAGTGTGCTACCACAATATAAGAATAATATTAGTATACTGTGGTGCTACTGCGTTGCCATAGTCGTATGTCTATGCTTTTAACGTTAACCTAAGACAACATTTACTTATAATTTATTAAAGAAACATGTCTAGGCAATGCTTGCTCTGTCTAAGGAACTTTTTTTTGCTCCTAACAGTGGAAAAGGAATTAGTTCAGAATAACACATATTCTGCTATTCCTCTGGACCCGACCACAAGTAGAACACAAATAACTCTTCTAGCGGTTTTTTCAATAATGTTTTTTTTTTCATGCATGGAAAACAAACGGAACGTAATTATAATTCTTTATAGGAATTTGAAACTTCTACCCGGTGTTTCTCTATTGTTTTTAGGCAGATTCGTCGTCTTTAAGCAGAAAAATATTTTCTGATTGCCTATGTGCAGTATGTTGGAGGATAATTGTTTGAAACGTCCGTTAGTGGGCAATTTAAGACGATTCCGCGGCGGAGTACTACGGATGTGGCTGGTGATCACGCTATCAAACTTTTGAAACGGTCAAGTGCTACTGTGGAATTGTTTTATTTATTGTAATGATTCTATTGGTTCGGTCAGCATCACAAAACATCGTGTTGGACAAACTGTTTATAAACAATTAACAAAACATATTATTAAATTGTTACAGGTAGAGAGGTCTGTACATCATAGACAAAAATAAACATAAAAAATAATAATTTATTAGTTATTTTTAAAAAAAATTGTCGGTCTGTTTGTGTACATGCATCACGCAAAGACTAATGGAATTGGATCCAGTTTTCATTTGTGTTGTCAACTTAAAATACCTAAATAATAATAAAACAGCTCTTGTATCACCGAGATATACTTTACCTTTCTTAGTTGTCAAGTTTGTACGTCTAGATGTAGATATAGATGATGCTGATGTTACCATTTTAGCCTTTTATGTTTTGTGTCCGAATCTTTTATTTATTTTATTTTATTTATTTATTTGTTGAGTACACTAAAACAATTATAGAATAACATTCAATCAATCTAGTCTAGCGTAACAATCCCTTACAGGTAAGCACATCATGCATTATATATTATATTATTTATCTCAAATTAAAATAAAAAAACGAAATTAAATTAAAGAAAATAAATTCAAAATAGTAATTAAAATTAAACATAACAAAATCAAAAGTAAAATTCAACAGCACCATAATCAAAATAAATAAAATTAAACAGAATCATAATTACATCAGATTAAATTAAATAGAATCATAATTCATAATTACAACAAAAATAACGGGCAACGTAATTTTTATGGTCATAGATAAAAAAGTATGTTTCTATTTTTGTTAATTTTGTAACTATATGTCATTTAACGATTGTTTTTTTCCGAGTGTAAATAGTGTAGAACATTCATATATCATTGTGTGACCGTTTATTTAATAAAGCAACATGATATGTAAAATTTCCATGATGTTAGTTGTTATTCATGCATAAACTGTGGAAACTGGAAATATTCTATTTTCATTTAAAATATGAAGGAATGTGACAGTTGCGTTCGGATGATCAAGGTTCTAAGATTACCTAATTAAAAAATCAATAGGTTTAATTCAATTTAAAAAGCTTTATATATATCGAGTAGGTTATTAGGTTTTCTAAGGAATTTTCAGTTGTTGCTCAGAGTTTGGATTTGTTATACGTACTATCTTGCTTATTTAGGAATATTATCTACATACACTTATGGTTACTTAAGTTGCTCATTAGCAAAAGAAGAAAAGTAGGTATTATTGGGTGTTTCCACAAAATTTTGACTAGAAGCTCGGAGTTTGGTTTGGCGCCTTATGTGACCAAAAACACCGACGAAGTATCAGTACATCTCTGCGTTACCCTTTGGGGAATACAGGCGTGATGTTATGTATGTAAAATCCTCATTTCAATACACATTTACAAATTAATTGCGCAGTTTCGAAAAACATTACTTTTTATGTAATGAATACTTGAATATCTCTTACTTTTATGTATTTCTAATTATTTTCGGACAATTATAGGCTCATAAAATTTTAAAACAATACGTGCGCAGTATTACTCCACCGTTTCACGTAAGCTCGACCGGTCGACATCGTCCTCGTCGGAAAATGTCAAGGCTGTCATTGTTACACAGGCGGTCACATGACGATCGCTAATATTTATGTTTGATACCTCCTTGCTCGTCCTCCCACCCTGGTACGTTTAGTCATGTGATTCTAATAAACAAGCCTTGATTAGTGTTTGCTTGAGTTTTAATTGGTCGTAAGCTTCATCTTCAGGGTTAGTTGCATAGATTATAAAGAATAATAATATTGAGAATATGCCTGGCTGAAGTTGTTTTCTTTTGTTTTCAATCAAATTTAAAAAACAACGGCAATGTACCTCTGTTTTGGTTAAACGTAAATAGCATACCTAGACAACCTTTGTTAGAAGGTTGGCTATCCAGGATTTCCACCAGTTAAAAAATATCAGTTACAAACACACGTCAAACTTATCATTGGATAGTGGTAGGGTCAATAATAAGCAATCAATAATAGCTTACAACAGTTTTAGTGGTAAGAAATATATGTAATAATTATTTTAATAATGCTTTGAATTGGGCTTATTCCTTTGGAATATAGTCAAATTTAGAATTCGTAGCAGATGCTAAGTAATTTTATATTTCCATAAAATATTATAATTCACGCGAGTCTCCTTTTAAGTCTTGTCGTTGCTATGACCGATATATGGATGTGTATTGCATAATATTGCATGTGTACACAGAGGCAATAACATCATTATCATTTTACTAAATAAAAACACTAAATGAAAAAAACATCACTTCAACTGTTATTTCATGCTGTGTAACGGCCAAATATACATACATACATACGCTCACGCCTTTTTCCCATAGGGGTAGGCAGAAACTACAGAACGCCATCTGCTACAATTCTTGCATACTTATTTTGCTTTGCTGTATTTATTTGCTGTATCTTTAAATACAATTAGGTTTCGCATGTATGGACGCATGTGAAACGTAATTGTATTTAAGGATACAACCCGCCGTATAAATGTGAATTGAAATACGATTGTGTGAGGTTTGCTCTTAATTTTCTATAGGAACTGCGATGGATCTATATGAGAAAGTTTTTGATATTTTCAATTTTAATATGGACGTTCAAAGAAAATATTCACTTATTTCTGTAATATTTTTTTATAGACACAGGACTGTTTATAAAGTGATGAATAATAGGTATAAAAACGTGAAGACTACTAATTTTGATACTAGGCATTGAAAAAAGGCAGACATAAATGGACCTAGTTTTTTTTTTCGATTTTTATCATATGTTTATAGTATTATATACACCCTGTCTATATGTTGAAGGATCCGAATCGTTAGTATTTAATTTAAAAAACTGTTAAGTTTCAAACATAGCGCCTGTTATTATTATCACAGTGACACACAGTGACAGTTTTTTTGTGACACTACGAGGTGTCATGTCTACAGTCATTTATTGAGTAGGTACGTAATTTAAACACTTATGAGAATGGAGTACCCTATTCACCTAAATTAATTGCCGCTCTGGACTTGCACTCAAGTGCGTTAAAGTATAAAGATAAGGAGTAACATTTCTGATTGTTGCCTTTAGAGATTTTCTAAATTCGAATAAACAGAACTTAAAAAAAATATTCCATCTTTCTAATTACCACCACTACAGTAATAAGGTAGTTATAAACTTATAATAAACAATGTATTTAAAAAAAACACATACGCCCGAGCCGAATTATGATCTCTTTTAAAAACTGTATACCATCACAATTCGAAGTAAAGCACTGCCATCTATACTTTTATACTAGTATTACAAATGATCGATGTAAGCTCTTCGAGCAGGTGTAGCGTGGTACTAGCTTAGTGAATGTAGAATTACTTAGTAAGAAGTTTCACCGCCTATGTAAGGTCAAGTAAACCGATATTATTTTGTCCCATCAGATGGCGTTCGTAAATTTAATATTTTAAACAAAATATCGATCTATTTGAACAAAAATATTATACTTATTCGGGTTTCGTTAAATAATTTCTAATAATTTTTGTGAAAATGTAGTCTGTATTAATGAAGAAAATTTCCGCCCAAATAATTGCAACTTCCATATAAAAGACTTCAACGCGTGGCATGTTGATGTGTGTTTAACGATTACGAAGAAAAATATAATGAGAAATATAAATACAAATTACGTTAAAGATAAATAGTTCATAGAAAACTTTAAATACTCGTATATTGCATCAAAAGTGCAGTATATAAAAATGACATGCATAACTAATTATTAGTAGGCTCTATTGGGGCTGCTAATGTTTATGTATTGGTATTAACAATAAATTATGTAAGTAAGCTAGTACGTATACGTAGGTATAACGTGAAATCGTGAAACATCAACGGAATGCCAAATTAATATTCGGCAATATGAATACCAATTTCACTTTTATATTCGAAAGTCTTTTAAAGTATTTCTGACATTTAGTAGAAATTAATTTTATTGACTTTATCAACATTCTATCGTAGACCATATTGTATGCCACCGACACTTTTCGTAAACATGGTTTCGACGAAATTTCTAAAAAAGGAAAAATTAAAATCGAATAGATAGGGTAGACTGGGTACGGTTGTAACAGGGTACGGTTGTAACAGCTCGAATATTTCCTAAACTATCCACAAGAGAGTGATGCGTTGGAGGGAAAAGGGACGCGAGGGGCAGGCATAAACATTATTACCAGTGTCACGTCAGTGTCAGTGTCGTCAATACGCGTGCAGAAGGGTACATTGTGTTTAATGCATCAAAAGTAAGTTTTTTTAGTCAATTACTTTTCAAAATAGCTTTATTAGTAATGCATATTACGAATTATAGATTTTTCTATGTATTTGCGAAACTTTCACGGTGTGTAATCAATTGTCAGTTTGAGTGTAGGTTATTTTGTTTCGCACGTGGTTCCATTCTACTGACGCAGAAGGGGTTGGGTACGGTTGTAACAATTTTTGTGGGTACGGTTGTAACATGAGTTAATATTTTTTGTTTCTTGTAGATGCCAAGAAAACGTGTCAGGAAGACATCTAGAGTCTACAATGAAGTGAAAAGTGGACAGTCTTTGCGGCGAGCAACAGAAATACATAACCTTAATTATGTTACTCTGATGAGATACATTCGTAAGAGAGATCTTGCAGCTGAAACAATTTGACTATGACAATTTTGTTGATTTGTTTGATGTTATACATATTTTGGTTGGTATTTGTTATTTTCCTTTGTTTTTTTTTACCGTGTAGTTTATTTAGTTTGATTTTATGTGATATTAAAAACTAAAGTCTACCTATTAGTGAGAATTTCTGTGACTCATAAAAATAATAAGTAAAGTATATTTCTAAGACTATATCTTTAAATTGCACCTACCGTATACTAAATGATAATGGTGTACGGTATTAACTTTGTTAAATATGATTGTTTTTTGTAATAAAACTCATTGAATTTACTTGTTTTTGTGTATTTTTGGGTATGTTACAACCGTCCCCCATCACTGTTACAACCGACCTCGGTATGGGGACGGTTGTAACATTGGCACACGAATTGAACAATGCCTCGTTGTCGATAACCTATTGTATAAATGTCATTTATTTTGAATTAAACGTTAACCGGAAAGAGTAATTACCAATTTAAAATGTTTTATTTAACTCTTAGACTTATGAAAGCAATGATATGAGCGATAAAAGCAAAAATGTTACAACCGTACCCAGTCTACCCTACCTAATTGTTTTGTGTCGATCTGAATATGATAGGGAAACCAGTGGAAGCAGAATATTTTAATTTAAAAAAAAAACAATACAAAGTATGTTCTTTTTAATAGACAAATTTAATTTGCACGGAATAACTGATTGTCTATTTTTATAATCCCATTATTTTCTAGGATTTCTACACAATCCCTAAATTATTAATTACCGGTAACACAGTATTGTGTACTAGATGTGATGCGTTATATAGGCGCTGCAAGTCCTGTGCCGGTTGCGTGGAGGCGCGCGGGCGCAGGCGGAAGTGAGAACGCCCGAAAGAAAGTACTCGTTGGCAACCGGTCGCGTTTGTAGGCCATCAGAGTTCATGGCGGGCGGACGCGTCAGCTCACCTCTATCAACGTCAAAACTTGACATACTATCATTATCCCGTTAACCTGGCGGGTACTGGGGCCGTATTACCACGTATTAATGCCATCATGTTTAGGGTGTGAGAGAGGGATGCCGCTCTACAGGTTAAATAGTGGCGTCCCCCTTTCACAACGCAAAAATGTTGGCATTAATACGTGGTAATACGGCCCCAGGTACGAGTAGGTAATCACTGACTGTGAGGTTGGGCTAAGTAGGGAATATTGTTTTGTATTTTTATGCATTTTCCATGCTAAGATTATAAAGTTATTTTAGAGAAGGATGTGTGTCACATATTACTAGTATTCTTGTTACCCCTCGTACTAAGCTAAGTTCTAGTTTTAGTTCAATGCAGTCGTGTCCATCCAAAGGTTGTCTGGAAGAAATCGCAGATCGCGATAAGGCCGCCCATTGTATATCATCAAATACAAAACTTTGTATATATTGTAATAATACTTGGTGTACAATAAAGTATAAATAAATAAGTTAAATGCTTGTGTTACGAGTGGGTTCAAGTCGGTAGTGCAATGGGTGGGGTTCGAACCGGCAATCACATGATCGCAAGTCCGACGCCCTAGCCATTAGGCTACCGCCGCTTCAGTAACTGCGGCCAGGATTTTAAACTGTGGCTTTTGTTTAGATACCTACACCAGACGCTATGACTACTAAGTCACCGCGAGTTCCACCCGCCAGGTCGAAATTCGCCTTCACATTCACCTTCACCAGTCACTTGTTTACAGAGCTTGCTTGCCACCTTAAGCAATAAAAAATCTGTGATGATTTTCAGAGTAAATAATTTCATTTGTAACTACTTACTTCTGACCACAAGACTAGGGGGCCTAGACAATGTCACATTTTCATTATCGATAACGAAGTTAGATATCCGAAATGTATGAAATTTGCATAAATCCGTCACGTGACATATCGAAAGGTTATGCCAATTCCATACATTTCAGATTTATCTAACTTCGTTTTGGATGTGGAAATGTAACATGGTCCAGGGCCCCTAGACAATGTCACATCTTCATTATGGATAACGAAGTTAGATATACGAAATGTATGGAATTTGCATAAATCCGTCACGTGACATATCGAAAGGTTATGCCAATTCCATACATTTCAGATTTATCTAACTTCGTTATCGATGTGGAAATGTAACATGGTCCAGGGCCCCTAGACAATGTGACATCTTCATTATGGATAACGAAGTTAGATATACGAAATGTATGGAATTTGCATAAATCCGTCACGTGACATATCGAAAGGTTATGCCAATTCCATACATTTCAGATTTATCTAACTTCGTTTTGGATGTGGAAATGTAACATGGTCCAGGGCCCCTAGACAATGTCACATCTTCATTATGGATAACGAAGTTAGATATACGAAATGTATGGAATTTGCATAAATCCGTCACGTGACATATCGAAAGGTTATGCCAATTCCATACATTTAAGATTTATCTAACTCGTCTTTATTAACTTCGTTATCGATATGGAAATGTAACATGGTCCAGGGGCCGTATTACCACGTATTAATGCCATCATTTTTAGGTTGTGAGAGAGGGATGCCGCTCTACAGGTTAAATAGTGGCGTCCCTCTTTCACAGCGTAATAATGATGGCATTAATACGTGGTAATACGGCCCCCTTTGCAGACGCTAGTGGTCATAAGTGTTGTTACGCTAGAGGTCCAAAACGCGCTGAACCACATAAGAAGCTAATGAAATTAGTAATTAAATAACAGTAATATTGTATAGGACTGCCTCGTTAGTCTAGTAGTCCAAGCGCGACTGCTACGCTAGAGGTCTTGGGTTCGATTCCCAGGTCGAGCAAAGTGTTATTGGGATTTTCTATGAAATTCCCAGTAACCTAACCTAACCTAAACATACCAGCGAAATGTGGGTGTACATTAGTACACCTCTGCCTAACCCTTCAGGGAATACAGGCGTGATGGTATGTTATATAATATTGTATCATCGAAATATATTAATTAAAATTACCCAGAATTTGAGTTGCAGGGGTTGGGGTCCTTGTCTACGATACTGATATGCAGCCGAATCTGGTTAGACTAGAAGCTGATCTCCAACATAATAACAAAAAGGTTAGAAGGAGGAGGAGGAATAGGAATAATTAGTTAATTAAAGGTTTAGCATCAGTTAAAATGTTGTAGTTTAACTGTAAAACATATTGCTTACAAATTTAACGGCCCATTACCATTCACATTAATCTAACCTACCCATTTATTTTAACTGGCTTTTACAATTAACTGTCGAAGATAACGGGCTCACTTATTAAATGTATTAAAAGAAAGCAATAAAGATTAAACATTATAGAATTATATAACGTTGATTTAAGCATTAACTATAAAAGCGTAATATCGGTGAAAATAAATCCAATTGCACGTCGTAAATTATTTAAAGTGAAATCGACTAAAGACATCCACTCTGTTTTGATCTAATCGTCTTCTTAATGTGGTGTTTCAAACCTTATTTTAACTCGCAATAAAAATGTAAACTTGATAGTGGTTGTAAGCTTAGGCAAAAATGTAATGAAGAATGTATTTAAAAATTGTATGAAAGATAAGTTGACTGACGAGACTAAGACTTAATAAACTAAAAAAATACATTTAAAAATTGAATTATCTTTTATGTAGGTAATATTAATTTCATGGTCTTTAAGATGTTATATTTAAGTGTATTGCGGCTTTGAAGCCTCCCTTCAAATTTGTACTCCTACGTTGGCTGCCCGCGGCTTCACCCGCGTGGACTATACGTTCTTTTAATTTTCGAGACAATATATAGCCTATAGGCTCAAGAATAATGTAGCTTTCTATTGATGAAAGAATTTTTAAAACGGTTCGGTAGATCCTGAGATTACCCCCTACAACGTCACAAACTTTACCTTTTTAAAATATTAGTATAGATCAATGGGGTTTCAAACTTTACATAACAATAATATCACCCAAACAAGAATATTTCAATTTAAATTCTTATCTCAACTTATACAAAACAGTATATTTAAAATATAAGAGTTATGTATGACATTATTGAAACGCATATGGCGTGAAGTCGGATGTATGTAACTAGTAACCGTGAACTTGCTAACTTCAGTTATTTCATACAACGTAACGATGTGATTGACAGGTCATTAAAATGTGCTTAGACTTGACCTTAAATAATGTTATCGACATCAATGGAAGTTACTTGTGCTTTTATATTGGATTATGAAATATATTTTATGGAAGTACTTAATACCATAAATACACCTAAAGGGTATATTAATAAATATCCAATATTAACTATTTTCGTTGCGTGTTTAACAGAAAGCCCAAATTCCGTTATTAAAAATACAGAAACTAAACTGTTTATTTATCTACTAGCCGATGCTCCCGGTTTTACTCATCCCAAAAGATCACTTATTAAAAACCTGGCTTCTAGGCGTCGCAACAACATGAAACATGCACTAGATTTTAAGTTAGACCTACAGCAATACAGCTATGAAAACTTCGTCCAATTTTGTGCAGTAGTTTTCACATGATACGCGTACAACATATAGACGCATACAGATAAAAAACAAGTTTTGGCTTCTGTTGCTCGCATAAATTCATCAGTATTCAGTCCTCATATTGGTTTTTGTTCCATATCTATGATGTATCCATCGTCCTGTTACAATTTAATTATATGTATAGATGTGTTAGATAGATAGATAGATAGATGTGTTAACTAAAGCATTAACTCGATTAATACATCAATGGCGTGTTAAGATCGATATATAAAAATCGATAGCCGTATTAGTCTGCAAGTCCTAGAGGAAGTGAGGGACGACTAACACAATTATCATGGGTAAGTGTGTCACATTGCATGCGAATACGATGACCTTACCGCAAGCGTTGCGATGCGAGTAGCTAGTGACAGTGTGTAGCTTCATGCTGCGGTTCAGATAAAAAAACTTGGAAACTTGAAAATAGCCTAACCGCATAGCGTTTTTGATATTTTATAAAAAAAAATACCGGACATAACTACCTCATTCGTCTAGTGGTCTCAAGCGCGATTGCTATGCTATCGTTCTGGTTTCGATTTTCAGGTCGAGCGAAGTGTAGTAGCAGCTCGGAGTTTAGATATGTGGGATATTACATGGGATGGCTGTTCATAAGTAGTAGGTACACCTCTGCCTACTCCTTCGGGTAATGCAGGCCTGACTCTGGTTTCTGGTACCCGGCAGAGGGTAATTTACGAAGACGAGACTTATATAAGATTGTTCTTATTTGTTACCGGTAATTATGGCAAGTTCGAAAAAAACATCCGTAATATTATTCGAAATACGGATAGCAGCACCTGTTCCGCAACAGAAGCACCGTGAATACGCGACCTGCGCGCGCGCCGGTGTTAGAGACTCGCCGGCCGGAGAGAAAGTCCTCAGGGTCCATTCACAAGGCGCATACAAATATTTGTGGACACCTACTATACCAAAAACGAGTTTAGACCTTTCTACCTTCGAAGACGATGTCGCGATGTTGACCTCTATGCGCATGTACGATGACAAACTGAATGAATGTTGGTTAAAGATGGTTAATAGGTGCTAAAATGACAATTTGATTCTAATAGATTGCAAGCGCAGTACGTTTATTACGTAGGTACAAAATCAGGTTCAAATGTTAAGAAATTAACTTTTAACTGTTGTTAGAAGTAATAATTAATAATTCTGTCATGGCTAAAATTATAAGGATAGCAAACATCATTATCATCATAACATAAATCAATGAAAAAGAAAATCGGGATGCAAAATTCAGTATGTCTTACGATATTCATATTTTTAAACTAGCTGTATCTTGCATTGCTTTACGCGTTGATATTGTTTTGCTTACCCTGCTGCAAATGTCTACTCTTTATAAACAACCTATGTAGGGACCTATTTCAAGTTTGTAGGCTTTTTATTATTTGAGATTTCGGTATTAATCAGTAAGTAATTGGTATTTCACTTTTATAAACGTTCGCGATGTCGCTCGCATAAGATCGCGGTTATCTCGCGGGATAATAAATGTAACTTTCTTATGGTAAAAGAATTATTAAAATAGGTTCTGTTAAAGTAGTTACAGAGTTTATCTATTACAAACAAATCTTTTCTCTTAACAACAGCTTCACCTCTCCAGCTTCTACCGTATCCAATTGTGAATGTACCTAAACCATCCAGGGATCCATTCCAACCCACACAAAAAAGGTCATCAAAATCAATGTAGACGTTTTGGTGAAGTTTAGAAATTTAAACACATACATACAGAAGATACCGAGACCTACAGAAGTATATAGAAATATAGACATAATAAAAGATATATCTATACACTTTTTCCAAGAACTTCCTGAACTTTCTAGCAATGTAGATAAACTCGTGTAGTGCGTCGTGACTTGCCGTTTTTAGTAGACTCGACAATGTTATCTTAGATGGTTGACGTTGTAGATTTTGTGTATTTCGAAAGGATTTCTATTATTTAATACTATCTTAATGGTCACGAGCCCGGCCATTGAGCGTGAGGACTTTTGTTCGATCCACACGTCGAGAATTGTGTTATTGGGTTGTCCTAGGGAATTTTCAATAGCATCTCGAAGTTTGGATTTCAGAGTAGTGTTTGGTTTTATATAGGAAGTCAACAGCATAGCATTGAAATGTGGATGCATATCAAAATCACTTCTGGGAACTAACCATATGCCTAACAATTACGGATGCAAACATAATTATGTGTATGGTTTATTATTTAAGTAGTACAGATGTTTATTACCCAACTTCCATTCTGAATGGCTTTAAAATATTATTGTTTTCCTTTATAATGAATGAAATCTTCAAGTTAGGTAACCTAAAAGGAATACCGAATTAAATTCCTAAAATTTGCAACTTTTTAAACAATTGGAGATACTTTCCATTTTAACAAAACAAAGCCTGACATGAAAAGGAAATTTTATGAAATGTCTGTGTTTTCAAAATACTTTGTTAAAAACATTAAATTTGCTGTTTTCGAAGAATTTCACTTAATTTTTCCAAGTTTAGTAATGTTGTAAATATATTTAGCAAATCTGTTTTGAAAGGAGAAAAGAAATTTCAAACCAGTTTAGCTAAAAGCAATAACATTCACGATTAGCTAAAAATTACGAAACGGACACAGGTTGACAAAAATAAATTGTTATTTTCTCTTTTTAAGAAATCACGATCAACTGATTTAATAATTCAATGTAAGTTGAAGCTAATGTGGTGTTGCAAAACTTATGATACTTATATCCATTCAGAACGCCCACGTTTTCATTTTTACGTCACATTATCAATAGCACTTAAAGAGCGTTTACACACATAACCTTAAGTGAAAGTACGGGGCCGGTCCCCACATACTAATGCTCAAAATGTTTAAAGATTCTGACACAATACAAGCTGGTCGCACATTTCTCCAACGAGACACGACAAGTCCGTAAATAAGCTGAATAAATGAATCAATCGGACCCAACCAACCCCTCTCGGAATACCATAGATTATGAAATTTAGTTAGAATCCAGATTTAGTAATTGATTTTGAATATGATATCAAGTTTACGGGCCTCTTTGTGGATACATAAGTGAAAGGTTTTGTGACTAATGATTTTGTTTGCAATATGCTAAACATGTTCCACTGAAATGATACATTATGCAAGATATCGAGTTATTGGAATACCCGCAGTAAAAAGTTTCGTACGAGGAAAAAGCTAAGGTTTTGTTGATTTTTCTATAAAAAAAAAGTAGGTCAATGATTCTTCAATCATGAGTGAAATAACACTTTATTTTCTAGAAAATTTTAATTAAAGTCACCTTTGCTTGCCCTTAACCATTTTAATTACCTATTTACCTAATCCTAAGTACATCATAAATAAAATATCTGATATGGATCTGGAATACATGGTGGTAAATTTACAATAAAAGTGATATGGGGGAAATCAATAAATATTGTTATAAACACATGATCGATCCATGGAAGACCATAGGTATAAATAGGAGTGCGTCTGCGTGTTGGTTGGTCTGTGTCCCCGTCGACTACCATCACTACTTTCCTTCCCTGCGTGTGTGACGTAACTCTATAAAAGAGTGTGCGGTGAAGACGCCGCCGCTATATCGTTTCCGCTCGCCACGCTCGGCCATAGCGTCCCAAACACCGGCATAGAAGGACGCGGGCGGAACCTCTTCCGCTAGAGCCCACAAGGACTCAACAGTGACAGTTCAACAAAAGGTGAAGTGTCAAGGACATAGTGCATGTGATTGTGTTCGTGATAGTGTTGTGATGTCGTGATAGCAACAGTGGGCTGGTGGTCGGGTCGGCACTGTCGCGGTCGCGATGCTCCCGGTGAAGTAACTTAAAGGTTGTGTTTGTTTCAGATACGAGATGAGGTCGTTGTTCTTGTTAGCGGCTTTGTGCTGCCTAGTGTTGTCGGCGTGCGGTAGCCCTATCGCGCGGCCCGAGGAGGACAAGGAAGTTGGCCGGCAGGCGGCAGCTGCTGCGCCACCAGCACCTGCGGCCGCCACTGACGACGACGATGATGATGATGACGACGATGACGACGATGATGATGTGGACATCGATGAGGCTTTAGCAGGTAAGCAAGAACTACGAGTTGTTAAGTAATTTAGCATTGGAAACGAAGACATTGTATAAGAAATTGTATAAAATAGATACAATAACAACATTGTGGCAGTGAATAACATGATTTTGCGTAATATAGATATGGAAATTTTAAAACTTCGAATAAAAATTAATAACTTCTAGTTCTAATCATGTAAGAATAAAAAAAAGGTCATAAAAAGCTAAGTAAGTATTGCGAGTAACGAACCACCTAATGGTTTACCGTTTAAATGAACAGGAGCTATAACGGTAGATACAATAAATATGATATCGCGCTCGAGAGATATACGTTGAAAGGCTTACACGATAATATTGCATTAGCACCAGCATTCGAGCTTAGACGATAAATCATTGATAGAGAATTTATTGCGTTTTACAAAGCATCTGCATAATTATCCCGCAAATAGTATGGTAATAGCTCATCGATTCAAGCACAGCTGAACACTTTGAAGCAATTTGCGTTTACAATTTGCCACTTAATGTAATTGCTTCTTCAGAAACACTACATTAACAACATTTGGTCTTAATAGATTTCGTGGACGAGCAATCATCGTTACGTTATGGTGTTCTAATTAATTGCTATAATATAAGAATCGCTGCTACATAATTATGTATTTTAACGTTGTTTTAATCAAACAATTTACTATAATACAAAGTTTCACTAAAAGTGTAACATCATTGCATCGATAAAAATTACTTGAAATCAGGACGGGGGGTTGGGCCAACGCGGAATGTGAGTCGCGCAGCGTGACAGGCGCTCTCAATCGTTAATTAATTCAAACAGAAAGACTCAATCAGAGAAATTGACGCTCCCCTGCTTTCTCGCTACGAAAGCCTAGCTCAGGACGTCACGCACCACGGAACTTCGGCGCGTGTCTTTCATTAACTGTTTGTTTAACAGTTCATTTGTGTAGAGGTGTCTGTTATGGTGCTAATAATACGTATTGAAACCAGGCGTATACGCGACAAGTGCTAACATTGCACGCAGACAAGTTTACGGTATTCCAAAACAACGGTAATTCTGTGCTTTTACGCTACATTATATTTGGTTATCATATTTTGAGTTTTATATTTTTGTCACAGGTGATGACGACGATGATGATGATGATGACGACGATGATGACGAGGAAGAAGAGGCTGACGATGATGATGAAGATGACTACCTCGAAAGATTCTTCGACGACATCTTAGGAGGAGGTAAGAACTTGTGATGTGTTAAATATATCACTATTTTAAAATTATATGTAACGCACCTTATATAACAACAAAATTAAAAACCCACAGACGATGACGACGATGATGACGAGCCTGCCGCGCCAGTTCAGGCCGTTGTTGCTCCCGCCGACACAGTCGCTGCCGCTCCTGCCCCAGTTGCCGCCGCCGTCGCATCTCCCGACGAAGCCGCAGCCGTCAGCGAAGAGGCAGAGGCTGAGGCAGAAGCAGAAGCCGCAGATGTCGAAGAGGCAGTACAGAAGGAGCCTGCCAGTGCTGAAGTCGAGACACCCACCGCTAGTTCAGAAGTGGCTGCCGAGCCTGAGGAGGACGACGATGAGGATGATGATATCGGCATCGAAGATGACGATGATGATGACGATGAGGCCGAGGACGACGACGACGATGACGACGATGACATCACTGACGCGCTCGGCAGGAACGTCGCCAGCAAGCACTCACGTGAGTCCAAAAAGCTGAAGGCGAGCGTCGCGGCGTATGCGAAAAAGGCCGGGAAAAAAGCCAACCATCTGGGTAAAGTAAAGAAAACCAAAGCAACATCCGCCGCGGCAGTCGCCGCTGAACACAAAAAGTTCAGATAGTGAGTAGGCGGCGAGATCCCGGGCGAGCCACGCCCTCTCATCCACCTGAGAGACCTCCGCGGTCCCCTCCTTTAGCTTAGCTATTTATTGACTATTTATTTATTCTATTTATTTTATTTATTAAGTGCGTGTGTTTGAAGTGTGAAAGTGTAAGTATGGTACCGAGAAAGTTAAAGTTAAATTAATGTCTAGATCATGTCACACTGGTCTCGTGGCAATTTATTTGAAATAAATCTGTTGTTCTAAATTATGTGTGAAATTCTTTATGATACCTCCACGACAGTTTGTGCGTCATAATACATTGGTTTGTCGTACATCGGTCAGAAAACTAGTTGCCTATCTATCTCGGTGTCAGCTAATCGAGTGACATTATCTAGTAATATTAATTTAATTTTGATTGTAATAATAAAAATGTATACTAGTCAGCTTGAACTATTTATACTCCTCGACCCTGATCCATAACTGTAACATTATGCTCATAGATCTATGTTCTAATAATATTCATATATTTAATAACTCTATCTCCCATATTATTCCCATAGTAAATTTACATAGCAGTATTGTATGTAGAAATTAAAATATAGATATAAATATAGCTAACTAGCCTTTTGACCGATATGTATGTAATATAACGCACAAATATCCTTTCTCCTTATAATATCCATTCCCTAGAATCCTTATATCTGTTATATAAATAGTAGTAAACCTGTAAGCATATCTTCCTAAACATCAAACAAATATTGGGGTTGTATCATTGATAGAGATCTAGAAATCCCGCTAGAGATCGGCGCTGGTGCGCGGGCGCAGCGGACGGATGTTCGACCGACAAGGAACTAGTTCGGTATAATATGTATGTTAGGAGGCCGGCGACTACTGCCCGCTTACTTTCCCAACCGGTGCTCGAGCAATGAACCCGCCCGATTTCTTCTACAACCTTGACACTTTCTTTGACCTTGCTCGACCGCGCCCAGGGGTGACCTTGACGGATATCCAAATATTTAGAAACAATAGAAAGTAAATCGAACTAAATGTTTACTCTCACTTAATGACGAAACTCACCGCGAAATTTGCGTGCCGAACGTCCGGCACAGTGAAAACAACAAAGTGAGATGCGAAAAGAGAAATTTTTAAATATTTGTCACCGTGAAATGTTGGGAGTGTCGCGAGGAATCATATGCGACCTAATTTATACTCGTTTCTTGCTGGTCATACAAAGTCACCTGTCCAATCTTGAAAAACATCAGATTTTTTCTATAGAAATGAAACGTAACGAATATATCACTAAACAAAACTATCTAAAAGACCATAACTACAGATTGCGTAATACATACTCATACAAACATAACATACTATGGTTATTACAATAATATTAATTATTGATACTTTTTAAAGCCATTTCTAGTGCTTAGATGAATATTTTCAGCAGGTATGCCTAAAGGCGGTCCCAAGTAGTATCAATGTATGCCGTAATTAGATTTCTTCGAATGTGCGTGGCGCGGCACGCAGTTTCTTTTACGTGTGGAAAATAGAAAATCCACCGTTGACTGGACGTATTAATTGTGAACGACGATTATAATTCAAGTGGGGTTCCGAGAGACCGATACAGTTAGCTCGCGTGCGCACATAACGTGGCTAGAATCAGGTGTAGGATTCAGTTGAATAATTATCGAGCTCAGGTACCTCTGTTGTGTAGGTACTTGCATGCTAATATATTTAGATCTATTTAAAATACGTGACCGTAGAAAGAGAAATTTATTAATGAAGTCACTTACGGGATTAGCATACTCCCTGTTTGGTAATTAAATAAAGATATTTGAATATTTTTGTAATAAAAATGACGTTGACCTACACTACTATTTTACGAGGTTTGTCGATTAATTACCTGTCTAATTAACCCCTTCGAGTAACTGGAATAGAACGAGGATATCACAAACCCAAATAGTTGTAAAAAAAAACTTTCTTTTGCGATATTTTGATATTTCTTGATGAAAACAACATATGCACCACGCCTATATTCCTCAGAAGGTTGGTAAGCGGTGTTAAAACAACATAACATAGGTATTAAATTTAGTATGAGTTAGCGTTATTAAGTACTTTTTTTTTAAGAATCCAAAACATTGGAAACAACTAATAAAATTACCGGATAATTGCTTACATATTATAAACATAGGTAATATTACTCGAAAATAATTAGCTATTGTCTGCTGTTACAATACAATATATCGCTTTTCTTTGTTTTTTCACGTAATAAAATCAATCAGTTCCGTCTACTTCAATTTTTGCTGTAATCAATCAATGTATCATTTAAATTCGTGTCATGCAACAATTAAACAATGCAATTTCAGTAATTACTGAATATAATCATGAAAACACTCAATATTAGTTAGCTGTCTTTGATTTATTTGCCTTTTGCAATACGCGCTGCGGCAAACTGTAATTGTAAAATAATTGGAGTATAACAAATGAGATACAGAAGAAAAAAGGTCTTACTTTTGTTAAGAAATAAACATGCTTAATGTACTGAAGTTGAAAATATGGCGGTTCTAATAGATGTACGGATAGAGGAAATATAATCAAATGCATTTGCTGAAGGAAATTCTCAGCATCATGAAATTCGCTTATGAAAATGTTATATAGTTTTGACTTTCTTAACTTCTAACTAGACTACTACTAACTATAGATATTGCGTAGCCTGGGAACGCTAATAGATGTAATAGGAAACTAGCAAAATGCAAAATAAGCTTCATAGAATCAAGTAATTGGCAAAAAAAAAAACAACTTGTACCAGGGAATCGAGTCACTTAATATTTGGATGAAAATTTTCATGTGCATCCTAAATATATAATAAATACACAAATATAAGGTGACAAGTCCATAAGAATTCTCAAAATCAGATAATTAATAAGGATTGTCTTCCTATTTGGCTATACGTTACTAAATCATTAACAGGCGCTCTCAATGAAGAGACGACGAAGAAACCAACGACAGTGCCAGCTATCTACATCGTCAAGTACAACCGATTCGTCGACAATATATTGGAGAAGATGAACGATATACTGAGAACATCGTACGACCCCGTGAGCGTCAAGTTGCAGCCCATAGATGCTAATAAGAAAACCTCTAAGCCAAAGAAGGGTAACAAGACGAAACCAAAAAGGTAAGATATTTACAAAGTTTATAACGTATGGAGAAAGTTCTAGAATGTTGCTTAAAGACAATTTAATGACCGGCAATATCTGTATATTCTTAAGTAATTAAATTTCACTTTTAGGAAAAGCTCAAACAAGAAGAAAAATTCAGCACGTGGTAGTGATGCAAACAAAAACAAAGAGCAAACAGTATCTGAAATTCCAGAGACAGTTAAAGAACAACAGACCAACGAAGTGAAACCTAACGAAGTTGTTGTAGAGCAGACTCCTGTTATGGAGGAATCTAGGGCTATCAAAGATAAGGTTGGCTCTGAGAAAGCTAAGATTACACCAGTTAGGGCCAAGCCGACTTCGAAGCCACCAACAAAAGCGACCAAACCTAAACCAAAACCAACAAAGGCGCCGACGAAAACTACGACAAAGAAACCACCCACTAACAAGAACAAAACTAAGACATCTGAGAAGAGCAAACCAAGAGCTAAAGGAACATTGTACGGTTTGTCTTCGCTGAGGAGGACTGGTGACGTTGCAGTCAGCATCATGGCTGATCACACAACTGTCAAAAGCAATTTCGCTGTTGGACCATTGATATTGAGAGTCGAAAAAGAGGTATGGGTGAAGTAAAGATATTTTTTTCATCAATAGTTCATAATAATGAGTAGGTAATTATTCCGATATGTTGAGTTTTCTAACATGGCAATTTGATACTGGTTTCTAACATTTATTTCAATGGCAATTTGAGTTTCTTTGAACTACAGAACTAGGATAGTCGCCGGAGATAAGTGAATCCACTCAATGGGGCAATCTGGATCAATTTCTAAGCCTGTGTCCTTCAGTATTTTCAGAACTTTAATTACAAGGTTGCTCCATGTAGCTCAGTATCACTAGTGATACTGAGCTAACTAATGGTGCTAGCACCAGTCATATATGAATTAACATAATGGTCGTAGCTCTTTCACTTGTTTATGGTCATGCGAATTCTATCGCTCCATGTAAATTTTATAAAGACGGGTTATAGCTTGACAAGTATTTTTTATTATTATTCTTACATTATGAGTTTAATGTCTTTCATATCCAGATTGGTCGTGGAGCCAAAAAAGACATCAGGTCAGCAACAGCCACCACTGCGGAGATGTTGGGTAAACTCACTCTGAGAGTCAACAACCAAGGCGTCGCTACATTACATACCATCAAAGTTCTTCAGCCTAAACAGGTAAATTAAAATCTTCATCAATCACATCGAATTATCCAGCAAGAGAATAAAGAAGTGCGCTAAATCGCTCGAATAATTTTTAGAATGTTCAACCTGAAATGGACATTTTGTTATAGTTTATATACCCACTTGTATAAATTTTCTACAGCAACGACAATTATTTTTGCTATAGTCGTTTGAAGCTGTCGATGTAAGCATCGATAATTAATAATTGTACAGTATTCAGATCCGTTCCTATCGATACTTGATAGATATTAAAGCATTTCTGTTATTTTCAGGTTCGAGTTGACAGCAACAATGAACGGACTCGCGAGCTGGTCTGGCAACGCAGCGCGAGAATAGCTCACGTGGTCTCCGAGAAACTTCTCTCTGCGTCCAAACCTATGTTCCACCAACAACAACCTGTCCTCAACCAATAGATTTTGAACTTTAATTAGCAGCTTTAAATCATATTTTATCTTTGAAGCTGCTACGGGTCTAGGGTGATGGGGAATTATACTGTATTGCATTTAAGAAGCCGACTCGTCAGACGCGTTGTTTTAAAATTATTCAGGAATTTTAAGTTATTCATAAGTTAATCAAAATTGTCTTCAACACGATACAAAATACGCCTTTGAATTGTCGGTTTGTGTGATTGACTGATTGATAAAAAATATTTTCTTAATTTATTTTACGACATTAATAATTGTTAAATGGGTTCTAGAGTATATTTCCAGTCATAAGACTCTATAATTTTTATGATACTCATTAATTTTACCAAATAGTCAGACAATGCATTTACTATGTTGTAACGTAATGGTGCTAAGATTTATAGAATATTTACATTATAGATTTTGTAAGTTATATTTTACGATTGATGTGTATTATTTATTTTGAATAAATATATTTTTTATAAAAAATAATTGGAATTGTGGTTTCAATTCTCAAATAAAATTTCCTTCCAAATGTTTATTAAAACAACTAAATAAATAATGAGGCCACCTAGATTTTACCAGAAAATATATTAACAAATTTTAATAAAACATCATAATATCGATTGTAAAAGTGTATTTTTAAACAGTGTTCAAAGTTAATTTTTTTTCACTGGTAACAAAGCATACGCATGTGTCAGCGTTTTAAATTAAACTCATAAAATTTTATTCGGAATAATTATTACCATGATAATTAAATTATTGCTTCAAAGAGCAATAAATGCATATAGTTATAAGAATATCTATGCAAGCATTCCTGAAGGCAATATTAATAAACCTGTTTAGAAGTTTTACAAGCTTGTAATTTTTTTAGGAAGGTTAAATCAGCTCCAATTTTACTGAAGAAAGGTTGTAAAAGTTGTAATGGCTCAAAACAGGCTTTTCATGTATTTTTCATAGATTATGGGAATAGCATGTTTATTTGCCATAGCAAGTGTCACATTTGGCGTACGTAATATGGAGACAGGCTGCATAGTAATACAAATTATAATGATATCTCACGAATATAAAATATGTAAACTTACTTA
The DNA here is from genome assembly GCA_958496365.1 of Subacronicta megacephala. Taxonomy (NCBI): domain Eukaryota; kingdom Metazoa; phylum Arthropoda; class Insecta; order Lepidoptera; family Noctuidae; genus Subacronicta; species Subacronicta megacephala. The sequence goes on from OY292521.1 coordinate 9,293,433, forward strand.
CGAAATATTACATGGATAATCGTTAATCATTAATTCGAATACATTTTGAGGATTTTAATTGATTTGGCGCATAACAAAATAGGTTATTGTATAATAGACTCACTCATCTTTGGTATTTACTTAATTACTTTTATGTCTTTGAGGACGGTTTAGGGCCTGACCCATTGTAATAAAATAACTTACATAAAATTATTAGGAATTTCGATTATAAATGGCTGAATATATATATAGACATATAAAATCATTACGTAGAAAAGTTAAACTTCTTAGAAATTAATAAAATTACCTATAATAGTTTTGACACAATCTCAAACTGTATTACAAACATTACCAAACTACTTACATATCACTACAAAACACTCACCTTAAATACTACTTTGCTTAATATTGCATTACTGAAACACTAATAACCCTAATAATAACCATTTTATAATAGAAACGAAATACTCTCTTTGCTATTAAAAAATATTTCTTATCTCGACGGGGACATTGTATCTCAACGGCAAAGTTGGCATAACAATGACATAGGAATTTCGCAATGTGATTTTGTGGCCGCGTAAATTCGCCTCAAATAGTTGTCCAGCCACAAGTATAAACATATTGTTTTACTTGTCTTAATTCGTATTTACGTTTGGCTAAGCATTTTTTTTATTACAAGCTTTCATTTAATTTGCAATGTATGTTTGTTCGGATCAAATTTTACAACTCAATTTTCAAGCAGTTATCCTCAACCGACTTAGCTGAAATTTTACTTACACATTTAGTTTGAATGACAATGAATGGTCAGCTAAATCCAATATGGCGGACACTAAAAACTTGTTTCATAAAATATTTGGCTATTCATGAATAAAATTTAGTTATAATTTATGTCTTCGATGTCATGAATTGCACCGGACATAGGATCGAGTCACGTGTGCGTTTGAAATCTTCTTTCACATAAAATAATAATGTGTATAATGTCATGACAAAATTGTCGCGAGACACTTACCCATAGAGAGGCCTTGTAAACACAAGCATACATCGTTATCCCCATGCAATTATTAAGATATTAAATCTTTCACTTAAGAATAAAAAGTTTAAGGCATAGTTAAGACCGCCCACTGTATCACTCTGTTTTATAAAATTGTTCTTGACATAAGGTGTGCAATACAGAATATTCTATTCTATAACAAAAAACACGCAAATAAACATTCGACGAGTTTAATATTTAATTATTAGCATAGTAATAATTGCTTGTGAATAGTACGATGTATGACGAGTTAAAGAATAATAGAATAATCAGATTGCGTTTGACGCCATTACCTACTGTAAATATAATACTTATTCTAATTAATAATGTACAAGATCGACAATGTTAAATAACTTATTGAAAGGACTTGATACATGACACTTTTTATAATTTTATATCTCTATCCAAAACGCTCAGTTGGCAATAACTTAACTACAAATAAGTAAGAGAAGGAAGATCAGCAATGTCCTCCCGATATAACTGTCACTATTACCAGCTACTCTAGAACGATTTGGGTTATGGTATTTTTGTTTCGGAGGAGGGATCTTCACAAAAAGGTTTGGCGTAACGTAAAATCGATTGGTCTATATCTACGTGTATATTATAAGATTCGATCGAAGCTGGATGCGAAGAGCGGAGGACAGGGTGAAATGGCGCACGCTGGGGGAGGCCTACGTCCAGCAGTGGACTAGTATATAGGATGATGATGATGATGATAAGATTCGAGAATCTTATATATAACAATGATTTGCCGTTCGCTAGTCTGGCTATAGCTCTAGACCGGCTAGACCAATTTGGCAAATTTTGGTTTTGAAATATTTGTGGAAGTCCAGGGTATGTGTTTAATTATGCGAAAATTGGACCAGGTTGGTGGTGCTGCAACAATTTCGGGTAGGACAACGTCTGTTACGTCAGCTAGTAATTATTAAAACAATATGAAAACGGAGAGAGGAAAAACTTAGTTTGGCGTGCTGCGAATCGACTATATCGAATGTTTCGCTAGCGAGAAATAAACTGACTGACAAGATATGGGATGATAGGGATAAGAGTATAACCCGAAGTGAACCGAGATAGTCACTCGCGCCTTGCGAGCGACTTGCATTCTATGGAATAATTTCTCGTCGCATATGTCGTTCGCAGACTATGGCAAGAGACGAGATAATGTGACGATAAAGTCATGTCATAGCATGCATGTAAGCCCCCAGGGCAATCCAAAGAGTTAGGTCAATTTTAGTGTGTGCCTACCTATATCTAAAACTATGTAAACAACGGTCAGTATTGAAACTCACACCTTTCAAGGATTAAAGGTATAAATAGTCACTTCTCTCTTTACAGTATGACATTAGAAAGTGATGGATATATTTTAAATCTGCAACCTAAGTTTTTTTAATAAGGGGATAAAGTCTTAATACTTCCGCATGTATTATATTAAGTACTTTTGATTTTCATAAAATACTTAACGTTAGGAACTAAAGGACACTTTGTCGAACTTGTACAATACAATCTACAAATACATTTACGCTGACATTTTAACGGTTTTAGACTGGATTGTTTGCTTGGTGAATATATCAGCGATTTTTTATCTATTTTAGTGATTGATTTAAAATATATTTAAGTTAAAATTGTTCACTGGGACTAATGTTAACTACATAAAACAGTTAAATTATTATATTTTATTGGTAATTTACATCATCTTTGTATGCCCGGCTACACATCAAGCTATACAAAACCAGTTTACGCTTGCCTCTTATTGTATGGGACACCTATACAATGCGAGATCAGCTTAAACTGGGTTTGTATAGGTTGACCTGTAGCCGTGTGTACAGTTTGTTCGAAATAACACTGCACGCGCGACTGAAGTGTGCTGGTAAAATCAATTTATTAAGTGTTTTATAAATAAATAAAGAAATTAATAAGGAAAATAATCACGAACACGCAATATTTAAGACCCCAATTATCTTTACACGGTCTTTATATTAAAATAACTGCAGATAACTTTTGACGCGTACAGTTATTGAACAAACCATATCACGGCAAGCAAATTTCGACTCTAAAACCACAAAAACATCAACCACCAAATTCCACTACTAAATCCTAACTACGTGTTACCGTCACGTGTCATCGGCCTCGCTGTGTCTCAGCGTGCCGTTCTTGTTCAGTAGCGGCTCGCTGTTTTGTTCGGCTATCACGATCTCCGTGACGTCATCGTCGGATTGTTTCAACGAATCGTAGTTCGGCGGCGGTGTGTGCTCTTTCCCGGTTAACAGTGGTAGGGGAAACTGGCCTGTGAGACCTGTAAAATGAAATAATTTAAATGCTGACTCAGGTATGGGTGAATATATTACCTAACTCTAATGACAATGAATGTCGATGAATTTACAAATTTTTCAAGTATTCAGCCATACCTATTTAAGCTTGGCGTTTTGTGGCGGAACCTTCATGAAAAAGGGGTGGTATTTTTTCCAGATGATCATCTCGAGTAGACATCGACCAGATTTATTAATAACATTCCATTTTACACACCATTCAAATAACATTAGGATTATATTAAAGTAGCTGTGGCCGCGGTTTCACTCGCATTCCAAAGGACGGTTGTGTATATTATTTTATAGGATGCAATCTCCTTTACAAATTTATCTAAATCTGTTCAGCAGTTTAGGTGTGAAAAGGAAACAGACAGAGTTTCTTTACTATAGATACTAATAATATAGATTTATAAATTGAAGCATTGGAGCAACAAAGGTACGGCGTTCGGTAGCGAAAGTCAGTTTTGCGTCATAGCAGTCAGGTAAAAAACTCATGTAAATCCGTTGACTGTAGATAGAAGAGCATTGATAGAGATGGTGTCGCCACGCCGATGTTCAATATCAGAAACTTTAACCAAAATTGTATCGAAAAAAATAAATAGTTTCAATTCAAAATGAGTTCAGAACGTATAATAGTTATGGGGAATTTGTTGGACGTTTTATGAATATGACTGTAATAGACATCAATCGTAGACTACAAACTTAAGGACTATTCATGTAGAAATATAACATACTATGTAGAGTAGAGTCCAGTTCAGCATGAGTCAATACGACGACCACATTGGAGCCGGCGCCGCTGAACACAGAGGCGACGCTGGCGCGAGGCGACAGCAGCACTAGCGGCTGACCGCGAGACGCTAGCGAGCTCGATAAGGCGCATATGCCTTTAGCTGCCGTGAAGTCTGCACCTAAAAAAGAGATAGTATTGATAATTATTTTCTAAGGAAGTGGCACACAAAGTCCGGAAGTATATTTAAAACACACAAAAAAAAAATACAGTAACATTTAACCTACATTTCATTTAACTCATAATATAATTTAAAATAATAATAATAACATTCTACAAGGCTTAATAAAATCGTAAATATCTAGTTTATTATAATTTATAGTAGTAAAAATGAAAAACGTGCAATATATAAAATAAAAATACATAAACACTATCTAAAACAAATATAGAAATAATTATTATAAAATACTATAATGATACAATTTAATTTAATATAATATATAGTTCATAATTAATTTGAAAAAGGGCGCCTTCATCCTCTCTCCTATTAAAAATATCTTTGCTGTGCCCGACAGGGTCCATAATTGATCCAATGTTTAACATACCTACCAACTAATGTACACATTATGGAATGCAATAAAGTATTGAGTATAAAACGGCCACGAGAAACACGAGACTATGCGTTTCTTTTCATTTTACGCGATAATATAAAGCCTATGTCACTCAGGAATAATGTAGTTTCTATTGTTGAGAGAATTTTCAAAATCGGTTTAATAGATCCAGAGATTGCCCTACAACCTCACAAACTTTACCATTATGTGTTTGTCTGATTGCCGATTTTATTCAATTGATTTAGATTACTGACAATTTGTTTCAATGGCATATTATGTAGATTGGCGATTGCGATAGGCGATTATTACTAAAATTAATCAAATTAGGCGATTGCTCAATTTAGTCAATTAAAGTCGATAACAACCACTGTTATTCAATCGATCGAAGTTCAAAGTCGAAGGATGACGCACAGTACTTCTCATTGAGCTGTGAGCTGCGTGTTTTGTCTATGAACCGCAGTTACAGCTAACTCTTCAAGCCGATCCAGGGCTTAAACACCACTAGTTTACACCAATCACTTACATACCACCACGCCTGTAATCCCCGAAGGGTTAGGCAGAGGTATACCCACATTTCGCCGGTATGTTAAGGTTTCATGTTATAGGGGGCGAGCCTATTGCCATTAACCGGGCACAAATCCAGACTCCGAGCAGCAGCTGATACTGAGAATTTCATAGAAATACACAATAACACTTTACTCGACCTAGGGATTGAAGCCAGAATCTCAAGTGTTGTCGGGCTGAATACCACTAGACCAATGAAGCAGTCACCCAATCAGTTACCTTACCTAGTACGTATCTGCAGTCAATGACGACGGGCATGCTGCACCCGCCCTGTTTCTTGGCAGCTCGCTCTACATACTGCCTGATGTACTCCACGCCTGGGAAGTACAGGCTGTTGCCCACTGTCACTAGCACGTAATTGAAGCCGGATGCGTTCTGGAATGGAATTATTTTAACATTTTGTTAAGTTATTGGATGTTTTATGACAATTTCAGTAACAGTTCGTAGTTTTGATATCTGTTAAGGGCAATGGGCTCGCCCTTTATTGCATAGGACCTCAACATAACGGCAAATTGTAGGTGTAAGTACTTTGGTACACCTTCGGGAAATGTAGGTGATGGTATGTTATGCTTTGTTAAGACCTTTATCAAAAGCACTGACACAATTTAAATAGAATGAGCTTTCAACAGTCGACAGTTTCTTTCCATATATTTTGCTTCGATTTGTTTATTGATTCGAATGGTGGATTTCAATCTATTACTGTCCCCAGACAATCTTTGCTATGATTGATATACGTCTACTGATGGATACTTATGATTTTATGTGAATAAATTGCGTAAGGTCTCGGTTTTCTGACAATCGTTACTGGCACTTAGATAGTCTGACAATCAGTATATCCTTAGATTCTTTTTTATTATTTTTTAGCATTAAATATTGCAAAATGTTCACAAAGAAATGAATTTTCTAATTAAAGAAAATTTCTAGTGAAAGAAAAATTCGATCTCAGGCAGGGTTTGAACCTGCGTCTCTCTGGTTAAGTACACCAGACGCTTTGCCAACTAAGCTACCGAGACCACTGCCTGTGATGTCGAATTTCTCTTCCACATTTTACGTCTTCAGGCGACGTCAGCACCATCAATTGAAGACATTACTATGTCTTTCAACCAACACGACTGTGCCTTGGGTTCGAACTCGAGACCTTTGACTTGGCGGTCCAATGGTCATATCACTAGGCTATCACTGCACTCCGCACTGCCGGTATTTTTAGGTCCCATGTAATAGGTAGCGGGCCTATTGCCAGAGGATATAGACTCACCGTAATTATCTCGGCTTCAAGCTGCGGCCGGGCACTGGGGTAGAGCAGCAGGATGACGTTGACTGCCACTCCGGCCAGGATGCCCAGCTCCACCCCCACCGACAGGCACAAGGCGAACGTCGCGAACGCTGGGACCAGGTCTGCGCGACGTGAACGCCACATTGGTTTCACTACCTGCGAAATATTTAATGGTTTTATTAGACTTATAGAGATACAGGAGACAATAAAATTGTGTTAAGATTCATGGATTTATGATTACACAACGGGGCAAATGGAAACTTTAAATTCTTCGGTAATTTGTGTTTTATAATTACCTACCGTTTCTAAAATATATATATTTTTTTAAAAAAGCTTACTACCAATGTGGGTCGCACATTACTAGTAATCTTGTTAACCCCTCGTACTAAGCTAAATGCTTGTATTACGAGTGAATTTGAATTTTGAAGCGTCGGTAGCCTAATGGCTAGGGCGTCGGACTTGCGATCATATGGTTGTCGGTTCGAACCCCACCCATTGCACTACCGACGTGAACCCACTCGTAACACAAGCATTTAGCTTAGCAGGAGGGGTTAACAAGAATACTAGCAATGGTGACCCACATCGTTAGTAACCTTTTTTTTAGAAAAAAAAAAAAAATTCACGTCAGTAGTGTAATGGGTGAGTTTCGAACCGGTAACCACAAGATCACAAGTCCGACGCCCTAGCCATTAGGCTACCGCCGCCTCAACATCAGAAAGTTTTATATATCTTTTATGACAGATTGCTGAATTACTTTAGGGACAATCGCACATGAATTAAACTGTAAACAACCATAAATAAGAAAGTTACTTACTTCATATTCTATCATAAATATCACAGCACAAATCACAACGGCTGCTAGCGCCGCCTTTGGAATAAAGTAGAAGTAAGGAGTCAGAAGACTTAGCGCCAACAACACCAGTACACCTAAAAAATAATATTTGTGTTATATTTTTGGTGTTAGATCATGTTGGTATCAGCTCTTATGTGAATACATTTGACAGTTTTCAAAAGTGATTTGATCACTAGAGATTGGATATTACCATTACTTCTATGGACGTTACCTCGAAATCTTATCTCTATTGGTACCGGCCGTAATAGTACTGAAGTCAGAGCTAATTAATAATAATTGATATTATTGTCTAATTAAGTGGGTTTGTGACTTTGGCGGGTTCAAATGTCAGTCGCAGAGTATTCATTCCCGGCCTATTTGATTGGATTTGAATTTGAACCTTCCTAAATAGGGAAACCTCCCGAATAGGGATAGATTTCTTTTAAAAAAATCCAACAGTGACTTTCTGCCTTTGTCAGTATGCTTACATAAACAAAGTCTAATTTAGTGAAAAGAAGTACAAAGTCTACTATTATGTAGATCATGAGAACATAGGTTTCTAATGGCAATAGAACCTGCGTGGTCGTAGCGCAGAAGCCAATGGCTCCTGCCGTCAAAATACTGGCATTGTTTATTTACTTCCATTTTTGAACGCCTGTTAGTTAAATCGTCCTTACCTACGATTATTCAATACAGCCGAGGCCATGGCGAATGTGATCACGACTTCACGAGTTTTATGACCCCAAATACAGGTCAAGGCAATGTAAGAGTTGTTTATAGTCGGTAATAGACCGACATACCCCGCCAGGTGGCGGAATCCATGAGGAATCGTTTAATGTGCAGGTTCCTCATGCATCTGGCATTTTTTTTTATGGCTGCTCTAAAAACTTTAGGCGTGTTCAGAATTCTTACATGAATCGTTTGTTGACGTGATTTGATTTAATATTGTTGTATTGCCATAACGGATTTGCATTAAAAATAGATAGCGTAAATCTATTTTATTAGTTCGAAAATTTCGCTGGAGGTAAGGATTTCTTTATTCAAGCTTTTTAATTGCATAACTTATTTAATCATTTTGTGTTAAAAAATTACGTTATTATGCCAGTGTAATTTCGATGAAATTGTCTATATTGCTCCTATTCTATAAAAAATATAAACCAATGCATCTAAATAACCTATAAACACTGTAAAATACTTACAAAAATTGTCAAAACAAAATTAATGTGATAGATATTATATTTTTATATAGGTACCTGTATAAATGCTACCGAACTGCGTGGCTACCCCGCTGGCGTGGTTCACAGCACTTCGCGAGAAGGACCCTGTGATGGGCATAGCACCCGCAAACGAACCGAATATATTCGCCAGCGACAGAGTGATCAACTCCTGCGTCGCATCCACTGACTCACCACTGGCTGAAAGGAAAAAAAATCATTAAACATAATAATTTATTCAATTAACATACGCTTTATCGCAGCAATTACCACGAGGAAAAATGTGATAGACACATGTTTTTAAACTTAAACTTAAAATGATTTTCTCTTGCAGGTATTACCGCGACATGAAATATATCCTACACATGATTTGTTTCCTTTATTTTGATAAATACTTTATTGTGAGAAAATCGAGTCATGTAATACACTGTAATTTTCATTTCGAAGAATATTAAGTGCACAATATAGATGCTATATAGATGCTATGCGATATAGATGCTTATATTGTGTCAGGTGTATTTTAGAATCAATAAAAAATAACGACGAGACACAAAGTGGGCTGAAGTAAAAATATAAAATCTGTAACATTTTACTTCAAAATCTTAAAATTTTAAGAGCTTTGTGATAAATAACTTTATCACAAAGATCTTCAATTATCGAGTTCTCTATCAAAGAATCAAAGTATTATATATAAAGTTCAAATTCAGATACGGTTTATAATATATCCTTGATTAACTATGGAAAATTATAAATACATTACATGATAAACAAGTGAATTTAAAAGTAACCACTTATAATAACAGTCCCTTATAAATTTATAAATCAGTTGAATATTATACATGAAAATAGAATTAAAGAATAATCATGTCAATGATAAAATTTATTATTATAGATATTTATTTACCTTTTGCCCACTACAGGGCAAATACCACTATAAATTAGTTTATCATGAACAAAAGAAAAGTTAATAATTTAAGAATTTTTATTATAGAACTAGTACCTCCAACCAGTCAACCTTAGTAGATGGACTATATAGATGTTTTTGAAATTTAGCAATAGAATGTTCATTTTATGATTTAATTGCTATTTCACAATTACTAATACATGCTTGACCTAGGTCAATTATCTGATACGTGGCATAATAATTTATTTAGATAAAAAGAAATTGAAATAACACTTGACTGACGAATCAGACCTTAATAAAATATATGTAATAGAGGTCATAAGCCTAAACCGTTTTTATTTTATTGCTGGGTACCTATGAATGCGTAATTGTGCATTAACATCCATTCAATGATATCCCATTAATGTTTATGAATGCTGTAAAGTGATATTCGCAGATTTATTGCCAATCAGTAAAAAATGCACATTCAATAAATGAGGCAATAGCTTATGTTAAAAAGATAAATAGGTCAATTATATAATTAGAATCTATACTGATATTATAAAGAGGTAAAGTTTGAGATTTGTGAGGTTGTAGCGGGTAATCTCTGGATCTATTGAACCGATTTTCATACAAAAACACGATAACAATTTGTTCAACCTGAGCATGGAATACAAGACCTCTGGCGTAGCAGTCACGGTTAGGACCACTAGACTTATGCGGCTTTTTACTGATTCTAGTATAATGTTAATCTAAACTTTATACGCATAGCTAATGTTCTAATAAAATTTTCAAAACTCACCAAAAGCTTTAGCAATGGCTACATTGCCTAATACAGCAATAACAGGAACTATGAATATGGAGGAACCCAGATCTGAGCACATTTCCATGAAGCTCACTTGTCGGCCGTCCTCCAGCACTGTAGTGAATGGAGGCAGCCTGAACGAAGGGAGACCATCTCTGTAAGAGAACCATTAAATGATGAGAAAAGTTTTTATGTAGGTACGGTCGTGGTCGATTTCGAACTTAACTGTAAACATTTCAAACACATACATACATAACATACATACCATCACGCCTGTATTCCCCCAAGGGTTAGGCAGAGGTGCACTTTAATGTACACCCACAGTTCGCCGGTATGTTCGGGTCCAATGTAATAGGGGGCGAGCCTATTGCCATTCACCGGGCACAAATCCAGAGCTGCTACTGAGAATTTCATAGACAAACTCAATAACACTTTGCTCGACCTGGGGATCGAACCCAAGACCTCTAGCGTAGCAGTCAGCAGCAGAAGTAGTAGCGACACATTTCAAAGTTTAAAATAATTTGGAGAAATTTGACAGTTTTGTATATCCTGATTTGCTGGCGACTGTTTTTCTCTTATATGTCACCCTTGTTATACGGGTGCCCGAGGAGTGACTTCGAGAGAAAAAAATCAAAACCGATGTCAGGTGATAAATATGAAGTTAATGACTTCATATTTATCACCTGACATCGGTTTTGATTATCGGTCTACTAAACTACTGAAAATCGTTAAACAAACTTGGGGATGATTCGGATGCCCCTTGATAAAAGGTAAATTTTAGGTCTCAATTTTGTTTTTCCTCGCCGGGCTCCTATTTGTGGGTTGTTAAAGAAAATAGCATGAAAGTGACGAAAGAAGCGAAGCTCACATCATATTACTTTTACCCCCTCTGGGATTCGCTAAATATAGTTGTGCCCAGTATAAATAAGGCTAAATCTAGTATGAGCCGTCAACATATAGGATACACCTAAGTTTAACCGACTACTTCAGATCATACCTAATTCTAAACTGGACCAGATATGTATAAAAAATCTAGTCCGTATTTATCTTTTGCGTCAGTTAGTGCATCTGGTTATTTCTAGAATCACCTAAAGAGGTGAGTCTTAATTATAGTTTATGTTCTATGCGCATAAAACGGCCTCTTCATGAATCATTACATCAATTGATATAAGAATCAATGGCCTTACAATATTATTGGCGAATATCGGTGAAGGACTTAACACTCAACAAGGAAATAATACGGCAAACCATTTTTGTATAGTTATCATGTTTATATACTTTTGTGGCTCGATCGTTAGCCCAAATGTCGTAGGAATTTTCCATTAATATGTTTATTTGGTCCTGTTAGTGTTCAAATTTAAATTGTAAACGCTTTAGGTGATTTTTCGTTAGTTCAGTTCTTGAGATTTAATTACAATATAATATAATATTATTCACGTTAGACATCGTCGATTAGTAATTTCAGAAAACTACGATTCGATATTTATGATACATTCCGAATATAATGGAATAATATTTTGAACATTTTAAGGATAATACCTCATATATAAACGGCCATTTATAATTATATTAAATTACCATGATTGGAATAAGGATGAATATGAATATTTTGGAATGCATTATGATTCCTAGTGAAAGCAGATATTCGCTATCTTGTATAGTTTCAGAACAGTTCCAGTGCTTGCCTGTTCAAAGAATTACACAATGAGTGTTTAGCGATACCATAATAAAATTTTTCCATGTATCGCTTTAAGATCGATGCACAATGTAGATCATAAAAGGTAGGCTAAACATCAAGCTATATAAAACCAGCTTACGCTGGCCTCTTACTGTATGGGAAACCTATAGATAAAATGCGAGATCGGCTTAAACTGTATTTGTATAGGTTGACCTGTAGCCGTGTGTACATCCTCCTAGCCTTTTCTCAATTATGTTAAGGTCGGCTCCTAGTCTAACCAGATGCAGTTAAAAATCAGTATTTTACACGACTGCTATTAAACCTCCGCAACCAAATTTCTGGGCAATACAGATATTCGAAGGATAGACTGTCCGGCTTTTTGAGCTTCTAACGCATAGGTGTATGACAACCGACACCGACGGCGACGGTTTAACGTGCTCTCTAAGGTTCGGAGGGGTCATGATATGTTAAGAATGGTCACCCGTACACAGACTGACCGAGGCGGACGTAGCTTAGCTTGCAGATCTGTTGATCAGCGCAGATTGTAAAAAGTAAAAAACATAAAAAAGGAAGGTATCTTACTTGACAGTCCCCGTGAGTTTAAAAGGTTGAGTGGAATATTTTTCAAAGAAGAATGCCGCTAGAGAGCAGACTATGACCACAATAGCGTTTCTTGACGTCGACAACAACCAAAGAGTTTTCTTTAAACCTTTTTGACTTGGAGACAGGTTGATGTCTTTAATTTTCTGAAAAGAAATTGAAATATTAAAATCTTATTACCTAATTATAACGGTAAAAAACGGCCAGAACTAAGATTTTTCCTGTATCATGATATTCGGTTTGATAAATTTAATACAAGTTAGGATGGATGTTCCAGGTTCCAGTTGAACTTTCTAAATGACGTTATCTAAGTATTTTCGTGTAGTGGCTAAGACAATGTGTTAAGTGTTTTTTTTACAATTAACTGTGGCTTATGAGCACCCCACCTGATGGTAAGTGTCGACCAAATCCCATACGCTGGATATGTTAGGCATAAGCAGTGTTCTGTAAGCGTTCTCTAAATAATGCCAAGCCGCTAACTGCTACTAGTGAAAAGGGGATGGAAAGAAGAAAGAAGGGGACTGAGGGTGGAATTAAAGATGCAACAGTATGCATACCTACTGTTATTTAAATTAAGCAGTTAATAAATATTTTAAGATGATATTAACATAATTATTAGCTTTAGGTTCGATTATATTAACTTAATTTCATGATGACGCTCTGAGTGATTGCTATGTCACTAGCATAGGGTTCAAAATAATTTGATATACGCTTCATGAAATAAACGAACTGTTTGTAGACAGACTCAGTGAAATTCGTGAAAAAGTGTATGTGCTTTAAACTACATAGGAACAATGATGCATTGTTTTAATTGAATAAAAACTCGTAATAAAAGTAGTTATATCTGTATTTCTACAATAGAGAATAGTTGTGAGTAAATAATAAAAACAATGAACTATTACAATATTCGCACGAAACTATGATAAAAGACGTAAACATGATAAAATGTGAAAAGTTAACGAAAGTTTGTCCGAATTAGCATAATGACTTGCAATTTTCATTCGTAAATGTATACAAAAAATATTAATGCTGTTATACACCTGTGTAAGTAGTGAGTAATAATGGTTTCCTTTTTAATTTTCAAAGAATTTTTTTTTGCCACATTAGGATTTGTGTTTACATTTACAAATTCTCGAATACAAGGCGTCCATGAAAATCAGACACCTGCTTAAATATGTGATAGTATAACGTGAAAACAATTTAATTAAAATGCATTATAGTAGTTTTATATTTGGTAGGGTTTTTTTTCTCATAAACCTAAATAAATGTAAAATAAAATATGTTCTATAATTTTTTACTCGTTTTTTAGTTTTTTTTTCTAGTCGCTCTTATGCGAAATCATGATGATAAGGTAACAATACTCACAACTTTAAACTATACCTTATTCTGAAATGGATAAGAAATTTTCATGACACCTTTCATCCATTGAAGCAGGTGTTCCATTTTCATGAGCACCTTGTTTACACAACGGAAAAGTCTGACGACCATCTTAACGGTTGCTCATAAAAAATGTTTCAGCCACATTCCTAACATACGAAAAGGCTAGGAAAAAAAACAGACGTGGACACAGCTGCTTGTAATTTATACAAATATTTAACCCACGACTCCTAGACCCGTGGTATAAAAGCCAAAACGCCAGTCATGCAATCAATACAGAACAAAATATCTAAAAAAATTGCGTAAAACGAGTTAAGTATATTCTCTTCGCTATCAATTAAAATTCAACCTTGAGGTTAATCATGAGTACCATTGTTCAGTAAGTATAGAAACTTCACTTCATTGCGAATATAATAATTACCCTTTCATATGTTTATCTCGGAAACGTGAACTTTATATGAATTGGTGTTATAGAAACAGCTGTAAATCATCACGTTTGTTGGATTGAACAACAAGCCGAAGTTCGCTGGCATCGAATTAAGTGCTATTGTACAGTTCACAAAGGAATGCAAATACAAGATGTCCTGACGAAGCCAGAGTAAAAGATGAATAAAAATTATCTTTTTTTTTCGATAGCAGTTCAACACAAATGGCGATGGAGCAGATCAAATTGATATCAAATATTGACAAGTGACATATGGAGCTGGTTTTTTAATTGCGGAAATAAATAATTACTCAGTAACAAGTGACTTGACAATTCTTATTATATTATTTTCATGTTCACGATATTGTTTTATTCCGAAACGTTTTGGATATGTTTTTCAGTTAAAATCGCGTAAAATACTTTAAGTTAATTCTCTATTCTATTCTCAATTTAAATTATTTTTAACATGACTCAGAACATCATATACTTAATACAAAAAAATCCGCACAAAAAAGCATACTAACATCTTCTAAAATTACGAATACATAAGTATTAGGTTCGAACAAACGCAACGAAAAATAATTTCTAATCATAAGGCCATCGTCATACCATTACGCATGTGAAAAACGCCCAAAGGATGAGGCAGAGTTGTAATGTTTGAATCTATAGTTCATAGGTGTGTATTAGATTCCATGTAATTTCGAACCTATTTTCTTAACCGGGCACAAATAGTATCCCTGGAAAGCTACTGAGAATCTCTTAGAAATACCCAATGAAACTGTGCTTAATGTGGGAACTCAAGACCTTGGATTCAGTGAGGCAGTTCAGACCATGGTCAACCTTAAAATCTTATGGTTAACGTGCAAAAACGATCAGAAAGTAACAACTAATATTTATTAGGGAGTCATGAGTAGGTACCACATTGTGTCATATAACCTCTTCACAATAGTTATTTCCATAAGCTATTTCGGTTCCATTATCCATTCTAATATAATTACTTCATTGTTTATATTGCGTTAATGGTCTGCAACTATACTACTGCGTTTCATATTTATTGTTTTCAAAATAGTATTTACCTCACGGACTGTGTAAACATTATTGTTTCTATTTGCTGGTCGGTCTACAAAGCGATAGGGTTGTACTTTCCATTTCAACTTACAGTAGTAATATAAGCAACCTATTACAGCTGTTCAGAAGTAGCCTATTTTTTATTGGGGCCTTCTTTGCAAAAGGATCCCTACTGTATAAAACTTAGTTATACGTTTGTATAAGCATGTATGAGTCAGTGGAGACTTATCGTTACTATTATAACATTGTATAAAACCTGTTTCTGTACATATTTAGGAAGAATAAAAGGGTAAGAGGATGTAAATATTTCCGAAACCAAACATGTTATTTTTTGAATTCTTGTGTTTGTTAGGGGGTTTTGCGCCAACGCAAAAACTAGTGAACCGATTTTAACTGTGTTTTCACTGCTAAAAAGCGTATGCTTAAAGTCTATTTAAGACTGTAAAATATAGAAAATTTAAGTCAATACTTACACGCATAACTAAAAGTATCACTATACACGATATGCCTAGTGAGCTGTCTGCAATTCTTGCATTGGGTATATTGGTTATCACCTGAAACAAATAAACATTAAGATTGTACTCAAAAATAATTCATATGGCACATTATTACAGGCTATTTTACAGTGGGCAGTGTTCAGGGATTGCAGTAATGAATTGACAAAACTGTCTTACATATTTCCTTATGTATTATATGGAAACACATAAGAATATAATTTTTACCAAATACATATTTTTTAAATATATGTAGGTATATATATATAATTATTGAGCTTATGATATGATATTTTAACAGCTTTCTATTGAAAAATGTGAAAGATATAGTAACATATTTTACCTTTTTAACGGTGTCAATGAAGCCGCCAGATTTGAACTGAAGACCCAGAAGGCCTTTCAGCTGTGATACGGCAATAATCACTGATGTGGCCGAGGTGAAGCCAACTGTGACAGGTACCGATATGAAGTCTATTAAAACACCTGTGTGAGAAACAAACGACAACTCTGTAGAATGCAAGTTTTAGAAAATAGGTTATATTTAAAAAATAGCATAATTAAATGTCTGAAGGTTAAACCTTCTAACCAAGAAGGTATCTACCAATTAACGTAACATACCATCACGTCTGTTTTCCCGGCAGAGGTGTAATAATGTACACCCGTAGATCGCCGGTAGGTATGTTTAGGTCCTATATAATAGGGGTCGAGCCTATTGCCATTAACCGGGCACAAGTGAGAATTTCATAGAAAACTCAATAACACTTCGCTCTACCTGGGAATCTAACCCATGATTTCTAGCGTAGCAGTCACGCTAAGGACCAGTCGACTAATGAGTCAGGCAGAGGAGATGTCGGTATCAGATAATTCCAATAGCATACTTAATAATCTGAAGATTATACAGTGGTTATAAAGTATGCTCATGACCAAAAGTGGCAATTCTGCTCCCCGACCCCTCAAGGTACAGAACATACATATGAGCTCTAAACAATTATCAACAGGAAAGTACATAAAATGTATGTAATGTAGGTGCCTTTTTAGTGTTTAGTAGGTCAAAAGAGTGATAAAATTAACAACTAACTTTTGAAGTATTAACTAATCAAGCTACTTCAACAGAAATTGTACGTTTTTAACTAGTTATCTGACTATTTACATAAATAATAGGTCATTTATGTGGCTTAAATAATGTTTTTTTACTTCCAAATTTATTAGAAGAGGGGTTTTATTATTTATGTTATTGGGTTTTACCATGAAACTATCATCAGCAGTTTGGAAGTCGGGATTTTTCCCGGGATAGCCGATAGCCAGCTGATAGGATTAAAAACAATGACCTATTGACCCTATAAGGGGAGAAGGACCATCGTCCCACTACTGGGCACGGGTGAGGCTCCGCAGTACTGCTGGTTAGCAGATTTCACACGCCGTCAAGAAAATCTCTCAGACATGTAGGTTTCCCCACAATGTTTTCCTTCATCATTTAACCGCGTGATAATTGATTATTTTTTATATTTTTTTATTTGCGACTTATGGCTGTAATATCACTACGACCGCAGACGGTCTATTGTGATCGCCACTTAATTGATTAAAAATCTAAATTGATTATTAATACACACACGAAAAATCTGAGGTACGTGGCTTGTATTTTAACTCAAGAACTTTTACTTGGCAGTCTAATGGTCATATCACTAAGCTATCTAGGCTAGATGATGATGATGAATAGCAAAAGGCACGTTTCTACATATCACTTCGAAACAAACCGGCATTGTTGGGTACATCTGCCTAACCTGAATGGAAGTACGGCAGGATAGTTAATGTAAATTACAGAAAACATACATACCTACATACATACACTCACGCCTTTTCCCCATATTGCCACCTGCTACGATTCTTGCATACTTTTACAGAAAACTGAGTTGTAATATCAAGTGTTATAGTACCAAGTTTGAAAAGAGTAGATCCAATTAAGCGAACGTCAGTGAATAATGAAACAGATCCCATACCCGCCGCTGAATGGAAATTGGATAATGATAGCGAGATAAGCTCACAAACTAAAGTACGCACTAGTTATGAACTAGCTGCTGGGGATAATTGAAGGCGCATTGTGAATGTATGGAATTGGGGCTCGAGGTAACTTCAATTTGGAGATAACAAGAGGAAATTATTGAGTCATACAAACACATTGCTAGCGATAAATAATGAGTTTATGATGATACATTAATATAGCAACCCTACTAAACAGCTTTATTACTGTCGTGGTCGTAAGAGCGACTGCTATGCCTGGTCCTGGTCCTGGGTTAGAAAAAAAAAATCACACAATAAAATCAAAATTAATTCCAAAGTGCGCCGCACTGCCTACGCTTGAGGTTCTTTGTTCGATTCCCAAGTCCAACGGAGTGGCTTTTTCTATGGAATTCTCAGTTATACCTCGGAGTTTGAAATTGTGTCCGGAAATTATTTAGATAGGGCCTACGATACACCGGCCAACTGTAGGTACACGTAAGTACACCTCAGCCTTTTTGTACGGTAAATCGTCATCGATCTTCCACCGCTTGGGGAGGTGGCAAGGTAGATCATGACTCGTACCTACTAAAAATCGCATTTGCCTTCCCTTGTCTTATAATCACAATTGGATTTATGATTTTCGCAAAAACCACGATAGGCTGTGGTAAGTACTCCCCTCAAAGGGACTCCGTACTCCCTTCACTTCTTCCTAACACTTAGGCGCTTCGCAAACTGCATCGCATTACGCAGCGCAGCGCGGGAGTGCGTGTTCTAACTCCTCGATCCCACTGACAAACATGTTGCAAAGAGCTACCTATCCCTCTCACTCTTTGAGAGTTAGATAGAGAAAGGTAAATATTTGCAACATGTTTTGTCGTCAGTGGGAACGCGGGGTTACGTTACCTACTTGAAAGTAGCTACTACTACTAAACTAGCTACTAAACTACTCTTTGCATTGAAAACACGCGCAGTGCAACAGACAGGGGCCGTATTACCACGTATTAATGCCATCATTTTTAGGTTGTGAGAGAGGGATGCCGCTCTACAGGTTAAATAGTGGCGTCCCTCTTTCACAACGTAAAAATGATGGCATTAATACGTGGTAATACGGCCCCTGAAAACGCATTCACGCGCTGTGTTGTTGTTCCACCGCCACGCACCCTGCAGCGGGGCAGTGTGTGAATGGCCTTAGGGATTGCATGTTGTTATTTCAAACGATTAAATATATAAAGGCTTGCTCTCACTTTTAATAACTAGTAGTATTTATTACGCACTGGCCTTGGTCGGTACAGGATATAATTATAATTGTTATGTACCTACACGGTTGAACATAATGCCATTCATCGTGTCTTCGACGAGAACAATACCCTCCTGTTTGCAAAGAAAGACTAGATAGCATAATAGCTTGTTTTCATATAGTCGTTACTATTTTAAGACGAAAAGTAAGTTTGTGTTGCTTCTACATGAAAGAAAAAAGGCAAAGGTATTCACATAATAATTCCTTCTCGAAGCAATAAAACTTTTTGCGGTAGCATCGCGTTGCAATCCCGCCGAGCGAGTGCCGGGACTTACATTCAAAGACATTAAGTAAACTTAACATGGGAATAGAAATCTTTTTTTAAGCAATACTGTAACATTGGTAGTGATCGCAAGAATGGCTGTTCAGTGTGAGGTCTAGAGTTCGAGAGCAGTGTTATTGAGTTGTCCTACTAGGCAGATCTGAGTTTGGATTTGTGCTTAGTTAATGCATTATTACATAGTTCTCATCTATACCAGCAAACTTTGAATATAGGTACATATACTCAGGTCTAAGTAAGTTTATATATAATACATAATATCACGCTTGTATTTCCCGAAAGGTAAGACCGATTGCCATTAACTGGGCACAGACCAGATTCCGAAGTACTACTGAGAATATCATAGAAAAACCTAATAAAACCTCAAGCCTAGGAATTGCATTTTGGACCACAAGACTAAGCAGTATAAGTAGGCATTTAAGTTTAATCTATATATAAAAATTAGTCTCCATTCCCAGGTAACGGCATAACTTGAGAACGACTTAGCGATCTCATTTTTTTAAGTTTTCTAATACTTTGTAGCCAGTTTTTACGAAAAGAAGAAAATTGATGAAATGTGGAAAATATTGCAAACGACTATTTTTACTCTGCGTATTTTATTATTTCGAATGGAATATTGTACTCGTATATAAACAAGACATGCCATCGTGCGTAGGGTCAGCTAGTATTATAATTATGTTAAAAATACACTCACCTAAATGTAGTATTCCCATTACGAGTTGCACTACTCCAGACAAAAAGCAGAGCAGCACTGCATAGTCAGCATTTCTTCCCTGTATTTGTTGGTACGTCATGAGAGCCAGCAATGCTGTTGGACCCAAGGTAATGTCCTTGCATGAGCCGAACACTATGTAGACGAAACAGCCCATGAAAGCCGAGTAGAGACCGTCCTGAAAATTTTTACGACCATGAACACTTGTTTAATTAACTAAAGTTTAATCTAAAAATGTAAATACTACTGAGTAGAGGACGATTACATTTTTAAAGGTGATATTTAAATACACACCGTGTATGTATACCTTTCTGTAAAGTATGTCTATTTTGAGGTCGAGTTGATAAAATAACTCCGCGTTCGCACTGACGACAAAACATGTTGCAACTATCTACAGTTTGTTCGAAATAAGTAAGCCGATCGGAAGTTAGCCGTTCCGAACTACCGCAGTGATAAAATCGTTGAATTAAGTGTTTTAATACATAAATATCGAAATTAGTAAATAAAATAATTAGAAATGTGAAACATATGCGACTCTAGTTATCTTTACACCAACTCTTTCTATTAAAATTTACCACTTCTAAACCACTTGCAGACAACTTCCGATCGGCTTACTTATTTCGAACAAACTGTATCTTACTCTATCTAACTCTCAAAGAGTGAGAGGGGTAGGTAGCTCTTTGCAACATATTTTGCCGTCAGTCGGGACGCGGGGTAAGTTGAACCCATCAATTAGTAAAACCTTACATTTTAATTGCAAATGAGTCGTATAGAAACAAAGGCGGCAATCTGTCAAATTTGTATTTTTTTTTATATATTGTAATGCTATTTCCCAGGCAACATAGAAAAAAACGAATAGAAACAAAGGCGAAAATCTGTCAAATTTCTATTCTTTTTATATATTGTAATGCTATTTCCCAGGCAACATAGAAAAAAACGAATAGAAACAAAGGCGAAAATCTGTCAAATTTCTATTTTTTTTAAATATATTGTAATGCTATTTCCCAGGCAACATAGAAAAAGACGTTTTTCTTGAATTGCCACAATTCATTCAAAATGCAGATTACCTGTTTTTATTCTATTAGACTCAAATAAAAGTATAAATAATACAATTCATGAAATAATTTAAATTCACGTTGTTATATTGTGTTAATTAAACTAAAACTAATAAAATCAATTTGCACAATCATTAATCAATTCAAAATTTAGAACGAGGCCTTATCTTTTAATTATATCTCGAAGTATAACATAAGCCTACATGTGTAATAAAGGACTATTTCA
The DNA here is from genome assembly GCA_958496365.1 of Subacronicta megacephala. NCBI lineage: Eukaryota > Metazoa > Arthropoda > Insecta > Lepidoptera > Noctuidae > Subacronicta > Subacronicta megacephala. Next base: position 9,314,866 of record OY292521.1, read on the forward strand.
AACAAATTCGAAAGTTATCAATTCAAAAAGCAATTAAGTAATAAATTCAATATTATATAACATTATTGTAATATGTGCTAGGACACGCATACAGTGTGAGCTCAATATTAAACGGAGACAGTGTAAATAAATCCTAAAACAAATTTTCGTACATTTAGTAATACAGTCTTAAAAACCAAACTAAACCATATACAATAAAACTGCTTTTAAAGCCTTATGTCTCAACGCTCAAACGCCTCGGTAAATGCATCCCAAAAATGCAATCACAACCAAGTATTTGGAGCAGATCTATTCACCTGTGAGTCTGATGTCCATAATATAAAAAATATTGAGATTCAAAAGACCGAGAGAATGTTATAACAAGAATGGTCGTATGTTGCTCTAGATAACATTTTTAAAGGAGATAGTACCTACCTACAATAAAGTCATATTGGAAATTGTATATCTTTTTTTTGTCAATTGTATATGTATAACATTCTCCAGGTTCATGGCCGTAGAAATTACAACATCAATAGTAATGTATTCGTTACTAAGTATAATCGCTTTAATTTAAAATCGTTATCGTAGCAGATAGTACTGTAAATGTTCAGTGTTGCCATAATCCTCAATTTTGAAATTAGAATTTGGTGTTAGGCGAGACGATCCACCTTAAAGTATTCACTAGTATAAATGTCTATAAATAGAGCCTTACCTGAGGACTTAAACCAGCCAGTGTTGCATATGCCAGAGCTTGTGGTATAACCGTTAGTCCCACTGTGATGCCCGCAATTAAATCTGCCAGAGCCTTCTCCGTGTTGTATTCTGGAAGCCATTTTGTGATAGGTAGTCGTTTGTGTAACAGACGTTTGCATCTGGTCTGCTTTTTAGATCGATGTTTGGACGGTGACGACATTTTGATGCTTTAGGCTACCTGTTGAAAGAGAGAAATAATTTTATTATACAAATTTCAATTCTTAATCTCATGATTCCAAGTTCATAATCTCCCATCTAAAAATTTAATTATCGTTATTGTCAAAAGGAGATTACATAAATGAATAACAACTAAAATGTTAACATCAGTTCGCAAGATGTAGACATTGTAGACCAAACAAACCGATTGTTCTTTGGAATAATGATGTAAGTATGTTAATGCAAAGGAATAGTTGAGGACCCTTTTAAATTTTGATTAAAGATCGTGTCTCAGGGGTATAATATTGAATTGATAGTAAGTTAAGGTTTAATCACTAACCGGTTTCATATCCCTAACCCCAATAAGCGTTTTTATTCTTATAGTTATAATAAATTGATTAATGAAAACCACGATTTGCTCGCAATATTTAACGATAATTGTTAAATACATTACTAGCAGACATTTGACTATAATAAATAATTATACACAGCTCTGACTTGTGAGGAGACATTTTTGTAACAATAAATAATTAAAGAAAGCTAGTTATAAGGAAAGTTTCTGAAAACAACAAGGTATTTGTCATCGATATCCTAAACAAAAGTAAAGGAAACTATTTATACGGACCCGTAGCTTTCACGAAACATGATAGAACAATAAAATGTGAGACAAACTTCGCAACATTGTCTACACTTTGCAAGTTACACTATATTTACGGAGAAATGGAACAGAAATCATTTGAAAAATACCGTCTGAAGATAATTTTCTCTTGCAGATGTTAGATTAATGTTTTGATAGAAAAGCGAAAATATGTAGTTCGGGTTATTGTCTAATGAAATAAAACTTGAAATTTACTATTTCAAGTTTTATGTTAGGCATGTCAAAAAGTAGACTTAGTCAATATGGAGGTATAGCAGCGGTCACAACGCCCTACACTCCCCCAGCCTATAAAGCACTCCTGCAGGGAATATTGGGGTAGTTGATTTAATTTAAGGCCCTTTGTGTCGCACACTTCCAATTCCCCAATAAAGGCTGGCCGCTAAACATGGCCGCCGAAAAACAAAAGGACCAAATTTAGTTTCTCTGTATGGAAGGATCAAAATAATCGATGGTCTGGTTATTATTGTTAAATTAACGAATATTACGTATTGTCACTGGGTCTACCATTATGCTATGTTAGAGAGATAATGAAATTTTTGGAGCCAAGCTTTACAGATGGACCCGGAGTTAGGTAAGTTATTATAGTATTATGTACTTTATTCGAGGGCTGATTTTGCAGTTTATATGATCTAAAAACTGATATAGTCGATAAAATATTAATAAAAAGTAATCATGTACATAAAGCCTACTGACAGTACTGACAGTTCTACTTGTTTTACTATCTTCAAAAGGGTAAGAAAAGGTAGGGAACCAATCTATTATTGTCAATTTATCTCTTGAGTGGTAGGTGCTAGGAGAAAATTAGCTATTAGTGTGTAGTGCGTTCGGACACAAGGCGGAGGCCATGTTCCCCGATAATATTGAGGTCGGCTGTGTTAATTTGCGATGGTATGTTACTTCGGTTGCCAATAAACCTCCGATGAACAAATTCGCTAGTGCGCTTTGTTCTCAACCAGGTGGGTCTAACCAATTATTCGACCAGATTGGATTGAGGATTTCTATTAACCCTTGTGTTTGTTGTACGTCTCTGTCTATGTCGTTTTATGTAAGCCATGATCGAAACATTATCTCTGTAATTCGCTGTTAACGTTATACGCAATGTTAGATAATGCAGGATGTACGATACGTTATAATGTATGATTTGGCCTAACGTCTAATCTTCGTAACGAGCCTTCGATGCGAAAATACAGCATTTGTTTAAAATGTCGTTGATTTGTTTTGAAGACGAGGATTTATTCTGTTGAAAGAATAAAAACCTCACGATACTAGGCTTTGTGTTTATGAATCAATTGGTCAGCCTTGAATTTATATTTCCTCATGATTGATATTTCAGTTTATCGTTACGGCGCATTAACTATTAATAGCTAACTCATTATTTATAAAGACTTGCAGGTTTTGGCATTTGGATGTACGTATATCCAAATAACTTTATCAAAATTCTTGGAATTGGGCACTTTTAATTGTAACCTAGTTATTTCGCTATGGTTTAGAATTACACAATCCAAAGTAATGAGATCCTATAAATAACAATAATAAGTATCTACTTATCTGAGTCCGACTACATATTTTGGGTAGGATATTAAATATTATGCAAACAAACATTTGCATAACTTCCGCTGTCGAAGTTTATACCTACGTAAGTAGTAGTTACGATCGATGGAAAGGCAATGACCATGAACCGATAACGAGTAAATAATATACTTTATCAAAATTTAAATAAATTATTTATTTCTGTTTTGCTACTAAAAAAAATCTGATTTAGTTTTACATACTTGTGATTGTGACGTTGTTCTTATAACAGCGTACCTAAAGAACGGTTCGGAGTAACGTGAATAACCGATTTTATAATCACGCAAAATGTGAGTTCTGCCAAAAAGTATACTAGAACAGTTCATATTTTTATAACGAGAAAATTAAACTTTTTGGGTAGGTATTCAATTAACTTATAGTTATTCGAGTTACCTTAATTATAAGTATAATTTATGATAACTATGCTTGAAAACTGTAATCTGGGGAATGAGATTTGACGCAAAACATTTTATGATTAAGCTTTGACTGTTTATTAGGTATGATGGCCAGTATCACATCGTTGAAGAAATATAATATATCTAAGAATATTGTAAATAAACCGAGTAGATACATCTCGTTTTGCTAAAACGTGTTAAATTGTAAAAATAAGTACCTATTATATTTTAATTGTAACTGGTCTGTATGTACATAGGGGTTATTAAGACAAAACAATTATGACGGATCTTATTAGGTCTTATTAAAGCAATACATGTTGAAAGAACTATCTTAAGATTTTTTGTTTGCCTGAACGCATGCACGCAAAAACGACTGCACGAAAAGGTGTGATGTCTTCACAGTTGTATGTTTGGAATAATATAATAGTAAATGTAAGTAAATAATTTTCGGACGTGAGTGAATCTACAGGGTAACAGCTAGACAGATATAATTCGTGAAAGCGGCTACCGGGCGTCTCCCTGCTGGTACTGCTAAACGTCGAATGTAGTTAGTAATTACAAAAACAGCAATTTCTTCTTCATACTATTCGAGGTAAAAGTTACGATGAGGGTTATGATCGCTATGCCAATCAATAGATCTGCAAGGTTAAGCTGGGTATGCCGCGGCCAGACTATGGATTTGCATAACTTACCTCGGAGAGCACTTAAATCCGCAATAAATATTGCTAGTCAGAAGTCCAAAAATCTAACTAACCACTTTATTCTTAGAATATAACTAGTAATGGGAAGTGTAATGGCAGTCGCTTTGGGTAAAATGCTGATATTTAGACGTATCTGGTTAGACTGGAAACCAATCCCAACTTAGGATTGAGGATTATATAAAATTGGAGCCAAAACTGCGGATTGCAGGAAGCTCAAAATGTAGCGAAAAGATAAGGCACATTATGTTTTATCTATCACACATAGGAACCGGGAACCTCAAACGAGATAGCACTGTATTAGGGTCTCTAATGACGACGTACGAGCATCGGAATCAACTATCGCACTAAACGCCTATCAGGGACCCAACAATAATTCCCTTTCCCAAGGCGGTTATCAATCATTTTGGTGGATGTTAGCCACGTAATTCCTCGATCAAACGTCGACTCGTGTGCCGAGTGTAGGGTTGCCTCGACTAGATATGACCTCAAAATACGCAATAGCTAAGTATCTACGAGTTATGTATAACCCTAAGCTTTCATTACGCTAGGGTTCAGTAGTTCTCCGGATTTAAACTGCTATTATAAGTGTTTTAGGTATTAAGTACTTATAGCACGTTGGACTCCTAGATACTATTCTAAGATACTAATGGTTAGAAAATTCCTATCCAGATAATTTCGCCTAAAATGCGTGCTTCAGCTTGTCGATCGAGGAAGCACTGATATTCATGCGATAAATAATTGTTAACGTCAAACTTACGTCATACAAGATCGTAGCAGTACAAGCGCACTTTTTATCATTATCAGTAGATCTATTTTCGATATTGAGATAGATTAATGAATTATTTTATGTACTTACTAAACTCTAAATAGAGATGATTGTATCGTTTTGACTTAGGTTTCCTAGGCAGCCCTAATCATGTGTGATCGACGACGACGCGACGAGACGAATGCGAGGTGGTAGGTGCCCGCAGAAACGATAATCCAATGAACATTCCTGGAAGTACACATGAAAGCAGGCGCCATCTACTCTAATATTACATTCCTTGCAGGCAGCTTCGCACCGCCGCATGTGAACGCTCCATCATGTAATAGAATTATATGCTGTGTGATAATTTTGAAATAATAAAACTTATTTCCACATTCTTGTGGGAATACAAGCGAACAACGTGTGTTGTTTATCTTCCGCGAAAGTTGCAAGAGTTAGGTAACTGAAATAAATGGGCCTCTATGGAGTATGAAGATCGACTTAAAACTTGCAACACTTGTATTTTTAATCAATATTTTACACAAATAGGCACCTATATAACTTAAGTACGCACAGAGTTAAAGCAGACAGAGTTTTGTATACCTATTCATGCAACACAAGTGCAGAAAGGTGAATTTATTTTCTAAATATATACTATACACATATTTTTATTTATTTATTTAAAATAGTTGACAATATTTGCTAACATTTGCATCTGCCAAACTGCAGAGCAGTTTGTCGGCAGGCATATAATTTAAATATAGGTTCTAGCGAAGCTGAAGCAATTTGGAACTATGAGTGCATTAGAGTATAGTCGTTGCTACATTAATTATTCTGCAAATTGTAGAAATGCAGAATTATCAGTTTTAGAAAGATTTGCACAAAAATCTGCAAATACTGTACTGTATACAAATACAAGTTTAATTGCTTTAACTTCATTGTGGTTCTGAAGTTACTCTTATAACTTTTCGGGGTGATACTTACAAATTTCGCTACGACTTATCGTAATTTGGAAAAAATAAAGAGTTTTCGCGATCAAACAAGCATGACTGGCGTAAATTTTCAGCAATAACAAAATATTCATAACAATTAATTACTGAAGTACTGTTTATCTATACAGCCCGCAATTACGTGTTCTGTGTGGAACATCCTTTATGTCATTATTTCGTAAATAACAACATGCAATGTAAAACTGTCGTTTCCGTTAGAGTTAGGCTAAGGATTTCACAAATAACTATGCAAACGACATTTAGATTCGTGTACATACGTCTTTAGAAAATTGTGTCCTGTTTTATGAGACGGTTCATGTTTCGCTGATAGGACATTTAATTACGACAGAAATTAGACACTAGAAATTCACAAAATAAACTCAATACATAATACTACCAGTAAGTAGAATTGTATACAAATAATAATATATAGCTGTTGTCTGATTTCAGTGCATCTCGAAAGACTTTTTGAGACAAAAGATAACCTATTCTCCAAGGTCCATTCTATCTCCATATCAAAATTGGTTCAGCTGTTTAAGCGTGATAACGTTAATGGATGTAGGTACACTACATCAGGAAATGTTATGAAATTATTACGACCTTACTATTTATAGTTCTAAGTATTATAATAATATACTAGTAATATAATATTTCGGACATATATCCGAAATCCCGCGCTGATTCACCTTTACGTCGGTATATTAATAGTTAATTCCTATCACTCGAATTCTACTGACCTCGTAAGAAGAGATAAAATTATATTTGATAAGGCGAGAATGCCCCCTGATCTTGAATCTACTAATAATAATATAGGTATAGATACGGCGCGTATTGTTAGGAGTTTCCTCTCTTTGGAGCAATGACCACCGGTAGCTTGGACCCTGTTCCCGATACCGGTGCATGACTATTTTTATATTTTGTTTAAAAATAAATGAAAGATAATAATATAGGTATTATTAAATTATATATAAATATAAGAAAAACGTATTGACCTAGGAGCAGCGCTAGCTGGGGCGGTGGTAGCACAGTGGTAACGACCGTGACTTCAGTTCGAACCGATACAGGCCCTTTACTTTTTGTAATTTATTTTATCACCACTACTCCCAAAACGGTGAAGGAAAACATCGTGAGGAACCTTTTTCGTAGGACAGATAATCGGGCCGATTTTTCCTCCGATTCTTAGGACCGATTTTGTGGTCGACTCAACGCCTAAGTCCGTCTCTTTGTCTGTGGCTATCGAGGGAGCAGAACCTCATGGACAGAGAGAATCTCATGCATATAAGGAGCCAGGTGGATTTACAGATGAAGGTTTGTTTTTGGCTTTTGAGGTACTGAAGAGAGAAAAGAAAGTTCGAGATGCGCCGATTATATTTAAGACCAACTTTTTGTAGTGTGCGTTGCACTATTGCTATCGTTGTTCTATTTTTCTCGTACAAAAAATCGGTCACCGATTATCGGACGTGGGCGGGTAGCCTAAGGCTTATTCCCTCTCAACGAGAGGAGGACTGTGTCACAGCAGCACAGTAAGACCATTACAGGCCGATTATGCTATGTATTAACCTAAGTATGTACTATGTACGTTTAGTCAATGATTTAGCATTATGAAATAACAACGACTTTTAAGTGCAAATACCTACATAGGACGATTTCTAGGCAAATCCCCGTGTTATTAGCAACCGATGAACCGTTTTTATCTGCATGGATTAAAGTCATTATAAAGTGCTAAAGTGAATTTAAGCGCCGAATACAAAACAATAATGATAACACTAATTTACGACGAAGTCATTACGTCATCGTCATGTTGTTCAAGGATATGCATTTTAATGACATGAGTTGTCAAACTCGATAAAAAACCTGATAAAGTTTAGAGCATATAAAATATTATGTCGGTGGGGTGGTGATAAAAGCCGTTTTTAAAGGCAGCAACACCACATCTAAAATCTCGTATTGAACAAACTGTACGAAATATTGAAACTAAGTAATCCTAAAATTAGATAATATATGAGGAAATCATCACTACATAGTATAAAACAAAGTCGCTTTCTCTGTCCCTATGTCCCTTTGTATGCTTAAATCTTTGAAACTACGCAACGGATTTTGATGCGGTTTTTTTTAATAGAGTGATTCAAGAGGAAGGTTTATATGTATAACTAGCTTCCCGCCCACGGCTTCGCCCACGTAGTTTCTCGGCTTTTCTATACTAAAATATGTATGTATTATACATATAAAACTTCCTCTTGAATCACTCTATCTATTAAAAAAAACCGCATCAAAATCCGTTGCGTAGTTTCAAAGATTTAAGCATACAAAGGGACATAGGGACAGAGAAAGCGACTTTGTTTTATACTATGTAGTGATACATACATATTTTAGTATAGAAAAGCCGAGAAACTACGCGGGTGAAGCCGTGGGCGGGAAGCTAGTAATTTATATACACCTGCCTAACTGTTATAAGCGTGACTGCTACACATGGGCTCCTCGTTTCTCAGCAAAGGAAAGTGTTAATGGGTTTTTGATAGGAATTTCGATGGTTAATGGCAATTGGACCTGGACCTCAACATATCAGCAAGCAGTGATTGTACATGAGTTATACCCCTGCCTAACCCTTCTGGGAATACAGGCGTGATGGTATATCTATGTTATATGGTATAATATATCTAAACTAATGTTTGATAAGCTTTATGAATCTTTGGAGGGCAATATCCGGTCACCTCCCAGCAGATGGGTACACCCAAATAAGAGGAAGATACCTAAATATAATCAGACCGTCAGTACCGATTCCAAGGGTCAGGCGGTTTATCGCTGGACAAACTCCATCTGTGTTCCACCCTAAAATTAAACAGTTATCGCGGAATATTAAAAAATATCAGTATGTCATATATGTTAGTTTTCATGTTAAACAATCAGATAATTTTTGTTACACGCTGTGTATGAGTAAAGTACTTTTCAGTACCTACATTAGCGGCCAAATACTTTCTACGGGGTATTTATTATAAAATTATTTTAAATAAAGATAAGTCACTTCAAATTCACAAACAGTATTATCAGAAGCTATCAAGATTTTATCAAAGGAAAGTTATGTAAAAATTACCATCATACCATCACGCCTGTATTCCCCGAAGGGTTAGGCAGAGGTGTACTTAATGTACACCCACATTTCGCCGGTATGTTTAGGTCCCATGTAATAGGTGGCGAGCCTATTGCCAATTACCGGGCACAAATCCAGACTCCGAGCTGCTACTGAGAATTTCATAGAAAAACCCAATAACACTTTGCTCGACCTGGGGATCGAACCCAAGACCTCTAGCGTAGCAGTCGCGATTGGGACCACTAGACTAACGAGGCAGTCTTTATTATGTAAAAATTCCAAGACAATATACAAAAGCTTGCCTTAAATCCAACTCAACTTTCTTAGCGATTCGTTACGTGGCGTTTCAATGATTAAACGACTAAGGATAAATAACTTGCAAGTGTTATAAAAAAGTAGTGATATTTTCACTCTAACAAATTACCCGAATTGTCGAGTTCGTCGATTACGAGACATCGATTTGTTTCGCGCTCCGTCGCAAGCGCGGCACGTTCTCCTCATTAATACAGTTCCAGCGAGCAGTTTTTCTAGATGAAACACAAGAATCGTAACCTAGTTTGATTTTTTGAGTATAAGAAAATAGCAATGCTCAAATAATAAAGTAACACACTTAGGTACGACCAATAAGGTCCTAAAAATAATAATGTCGAAGAAACTGCTAAAAACGACTTATGATTCGAACGAGTTACATTTCATCACGGCAGCTCACGATTTTGTTTTATTGGGAAAAAAATAAGAAATTCCAAAGTTAATTTAACGGTCTATAAATAAACATGTCGCGTCTCCGTTCCCAATAGATGAGAGTGCACATCTGCAGGACCCAGGACCCAATGAACTTTCCCTTTACAAATTACGGTACCCGTGTTAGTTCAACGATTACAAGTAGCCGATTCATCACGCAGAGTTTCGGACGTAGCACGTACTTCTCTCATCTATTCAACCCGTCCAACGTCCGATCAGTCAATGTTATCGGAAGTCAGTGACGACAGGCTCGCAAGCCTTCAATAAGTAACAAAATTAATTTCAGAAGGGCTGAGGGTTGCCATATTGAAGCAATACGATAAAAAATAAACCTACATAAAATAAGATCTTTAAAGGACCTAAAGTTTGATTGTAGAATTTTTGGTTTTAAATAAAGATTCAAATTTCAAGACTAATAATTGTTTCAGAATGGTCCTCAGAGTCGGTAGACAAAACTGACAAAAAATACATTTCTGTATCCAACTATTAGCCTACATAGTGACAGGTTTGACATAATAAATTTTCAAAAGCACAAATAAAAGAGATAAAGTAACTTATAAACTCAACATAATTTCCCGTAAATTTCATTGTGCTTGCATCACGGCCTTTCAAAAGTATTTGGACCACTGTATATAGATTTTAGCACGTAACTTTATATTGCAGAACTCGTAAACTCGTTGAGTGACTGGGCGTTGAGTACCGTTGTCTCGACATATTACGCGATTTCCTAGCAAATAGCCCGATCACGATAGATAAAAATTGTACGCGTAGTCATGTCACGATTTGCCATTCTCAGCGTTTGTTGATACTGTAATTTTGAACAAAAAATATTTATGGCTTTATTGGTAGTAAACTGTATGTTATTAAGCTCCTGCAGTGCATAGAAAACTGCAGCACTGTTTAATTGTATTAATAAATATTTCCTCTGATATATCTGTTCAACGAAAAAAAAAAACAGCACTTGTGCCAATTTTGAGTTAAATCTAACAGCGCCTCAACTCAAAATGGTTCTATATATATAAGTTCTGAACTCAAAACCTTACATAGAGTACGTACAAATGGTAAGTACCGAGAAAATCGTGTTCAAATAACATTGAACCAATTTTCAGCGACGGCTTCGGCGGCGGCGGTGGCCATGCTGTGATGTCAAGTGTTATTCCTTTATCGTTTTACATATTAATTTTCTTTCGGTATAATTAGTGAACCTCTGATTTTTCCAAGTCATGTGCATATTAGGTAATAATTAATTATCACACGCTTAAATGGTGGAGGAAAACAGCGTAAGAAAATTTGCATGCCTGATAGATTATCTTGACGGCATGTGAAGTCTGTCAACCTGCAGTAGGCTAGCGCGGTGGGCTATAGCCTAGCCCCTCTCGTTCTGAGAGGAGACCAGCAATGGGACAATGTGATGGATTGATGATGATGATAATTAATGTAATTAACAGAAAAAGTACCTAAGTACTGCTGTGTAAGCAAAGCTCGCATAATCGGAATATAATGCTCCCACTGTTGGGACACAGGCCTTCTCTCGGGGAGAGGGAGTGGGCTGTAATCCACCACGCGGGCCCAGTCCGTGTTGGTAAAGTTATATTTTTGCAAAGGGTAATTGAAGGGTTTGATAAATGCTTTGTAGACCTGAATTGCAATGTAAGTTCCTGGTTTAAGTTGATTGTTGTCAGTACATAGGTTTATCGTTAGTATAGTGAATTACTTAATAATTTCCTCTCACTAATTTCCCCGTAGCGGTAAGAAAAATTTGTTTATGCTAGATGCTACGTTTTTTTTTATTATGTATTGTTTATTCCATGTTCATACAGCTTGTGTTGTCGTAATTTCTTAATTATTTTAGAGTAGGTAAATAATAATATACTCTGCCTTGGTACCTTCATAATGATGTATTATAAATAGGATAAACAAGATGTTAATTACATATCGTAAGCCTAGCAAAAAAAAACACGGATGATCCAATAGGGATGATCCGCGCGTGTTTTTTTTTATTGAAGTGTTCGGAGTTCTGTACGTCCAACTTTCTCTAATACCTATTAGTATTCCCTTACCATGCTGTAAGAATAATGTCAGTGCCTAAATTTATTCCAAGCTTTTAAAAAATACCACAAATATTTATTTTTTTACATTTATGGCGAGTCAGTATATTGAGTTAAACTTAATTGGGATGCTGCAAAGGCCGTGCCACTATTACTAAAATAAAATGCTATTGCGTTAGTAATATCAAAATTGTGAAGGTAAAATACCAAATAATAACGTGACATGATTTAAAATTTTATATATTCATGTTGTATATTGTTTACGAATGAAAAAGAAAAACAAACTTTTGGTGTCGTTTCGTTTCATATTCCAATGTCGAAAGAAATATTGGCAACAAAGCGAAAAAGAATTTTATTGTGAAGCCACATTCTGTTGGTGTCGGTTTCTCTAGCCCCAAGAACATTCCAGCGTTTGTCACTTGATACGTGACCTGCGAGTGCCACGATCTTGCCGTGGACTGAACCAAAAACCGATGCTCAACAATAAGTAATACTAAACACGTTTCTTTAAATTTTCTGGTAGTGAGACAAAATTGGTATGATTCCATTGAAATAGAATATAAGTCGTTTTTACGAATTATTTTCAAGGAATTTTTAGATATAGGCTATTAAATATGGACCAAATATATAATTTAATATTATATCAAATTTTAAATCTGTAGTGAAGCGTTAATTTGTGAGGGAAGCAAGAGCCTAAATACTTAAGTATCTTCCTTGCTTTGTCATTTAGTAATAAGTACCTAGGGGGCAACCATATCACCACTACACTGATGATGAAAAATTAATAATAGGTAACTACAGTTTATTTTTCCATAACAAAAAATATATAAAAGCGGCACGCTTACTTTTTAAAACAAGATACTTAGAAAGCGTTTATGTTCGTTTCTTAAATTTATTTCAGCGCACAGAAAAAATAAATAATTTAATAAGACTGCTGTGATGCCACACAGTTACAGTTTGTTTGAAATAACGAAATCTGTCTGAAGTTGTCTGCGAATGCTACAGCAGTAGTAAATTTTAATAGAAAGAGTCGGTGTAGAGATAATTGGGGTCACGAGTACTTATATGTTTACTTTTTTTTATTATTTTCTTTACTAATTTCGATATAAATTACGTATAAAAACTCTTAATTAAGCGATTTTACCAGCGCGTTAGTTCGGAACGACTAACTTCAGACAAGCAGAGTTGTTTCGAACAAACTGTAGAAATCAGTACTGCTAAAGTATCTACCATCTCTCTATACAGTAATAAAAATGAAAATCCTACTTTACATAATCATTTTTTATTTCATCAATTGCCTCATACCTCCGTCAATATTATTATTATTAAAAAATACATAAGAACTTATTAAGTCTATATGTTGGTTTTAACGATGCAATTTGCATGTAGAATTGTACACTTAATTAAATTATCTATCTAATAAAAGGTTGAGTTTGTTGAACTCCGTAATTGTATGAATTTTATAATTGTTACCTATTGTTAATTATTCGGGTTTTCCTATGTCATAAGGCGACGGTAAACAAAAAAAATACTTTTTACTATGTTAGAGAAGAGCTATTAAATAATCTGGTAATATATTATAAAAACGTGGTAAAATTTTAACAATGAGTAGGTACATCTTATGACAAAAGTAATTATTTATTTTGTTAGTTTAGTTATAAATAATTTTACCGATTTTATCGCGTTATATTTATTATTATATACATATAAGTATTTATTTAATTCCCAACCCCCGATGGATGCTGTAAATTAAATAATGTCAATATATAACCATAAAATCCGTTAACAGTATGTACGTATGTATCTTTTAACGTTTGTCTGTGGGAACAGAAAACAACATAAGCACTAATTATTATAAGACTTAATTAATGACTTCTTTGGTTAGAAGACAGCAGGTAGTGCGGTGCGTAGTAGTTTTATTTAAATATCTTATATTCGCGTAAGTGTCAGAAACCAGTAAGTAAGTATGTTCAACTAATGTTGATGTTGCAGAAAATAAAAATAAACACGCTGAAAGTCCTACACAAATTTCAGCATCAATATTAACAACAAAATGAAAGAAAAATTCTTACCAGAACAACAAAATACTAGAAACTATCACTTGACTCGATTATAAATTACGAAAGTGAAAAACCATATTTTATTTGAGGGTTTTTGCGTGCGAAATTGCGCGGGCACCAAATTAACCGACGATCACAGACTGACGCTGACCCGGCCCAGCGGCTGGGGCGATACTACGGCTGACTGTGACATGCGCGTGAGCATTTACCCCTCGTAACTTATTGTTAAGTAGGTATCATACTAATATAATAAAATTGTAACTGGCTCATGTCTGTCAACTAGGAGATGTTAAGAGGATAGTATCCGCTCCGCGCTCCATATAAAAGTAGTTTGGTCTTCTTCTTTAATTTTAACTAATGCAAGTCTTTGAAATTTTGCAGTAACAATCTTATCATTAAAATACATATACCTTGAACGTAAAAAAACATTTTAATAGGTACCCCGGTTAAACAGATAAGCCAATTTTCAATGAAAACGACCTATCTTTATGCTAGTTTTTCAAGATAATGCATCAATACATAACCATTTTGACTCATGGGGAACCCAGATAATATAATGAATATCCTTTTACAAAAAAAAAATCTACGTAATAACTATATTAAAAGAGTAATCTCCAAATTTCTGAACAAGAAAAACGCGCGAAAAGGTTGCAAGTTTATTATCGTTTCACCTCTGACGGTGAGACGGTGACAACAGTGCAACATTGTTGCGTTCGCGAGGGACACAAACCTTGAGCCTTGGGCGCGATATTTTTTTTTTGTTTCTCAAATTGTTCCGCATAACATAATAACGCATTCTAGGTACATGGCAGTAGAACTTGCGACATAAACAATAACTAATTCACAATTGAGTACTAAACTTTTGTTTATAGATCATTACCGTACGAGTTGTTGGTGTAAAATAGAGGCTTCTGCTAAAAATGACAATTTACTCCTAAATCTTTATATTAGCAATCAAACTAATTAGTGTAAACTATTTTTAGAATTTTTGTCAGTCAGTCTGACTGTGTATTTGTACGTCTTTTTGGATGCGGGGCAACAAGTTATCTAAAATAAACCTTTCCGTAGGTCAGTGACCAAAAAAATAAATAAAACCAATCAACACGGATCTTTTCTGCATCGAGGACATTTTGAAAGGTAGTGCAGAAACGGCAAGGATTCAAATCTTTTGCGCACGTTAAGGGTATTACATTGCCGAATGACCTTGAGGATTCGGGTTTTTGTGCTAGTATTTGTTACTTCAGCGCCATCTATCGACATTTGATCGTACTCAATAAAAGGAACTGAAGATTAAGCAAGAATACAGATATGTCGCAGTGTCGTCATCGTATTTACCTATTTTATTCGTTCTCTGAAAGATTTAAGACATTTTGTTCCTCTAGATAAAAGTCTTGTACGAGTTACCTACATAATTATTATAGGTAATTCTTGATTATTTTGAAATAAGGGATACCTACACCTTTCTACATATTACTTTAGTACCTAATGAAAATAAATAGGATGACCTGGCTTAAAACATTTATTTATATTTACATATAATTGAATACGGGTGCCACTATAATTATGATATATTCTGAGGGTCTGATGATGATCAGGTAAGTGCTTATAGGTTCTCAGAAACGGAGATAGCTAGGATGAGCTGGCTTTCAACATTCATCTAATTGAGTGTGGGTGCTACTACATGATACATTCTGAGGGTCTGATGATGATCAAGTACGTGCTTATAGGTTCTCAGAAACGGAGATAGCTAGGATGAGCTGGCTTTCAACATTCATCTAATTGAGTGTGGGTGCTACTACATGATACATTCTGAGGGTCTGATGATGATCAGGTAAGTCCTTCTAGATTCTCAGAAACGGAGATAGCTAGGATGAGCTGGCTTTCAACATTCATCAAATTGAGTGTGGGTGCTACTACATGATAAATTATTCACTTTACTTTTTGGAACGAAGTTCCTTATCGCGCGTTGCGAAAGGGGACTAGACGGAAAAAAACGACACTTAAAAGTGTAACGACGTGCATGTTTGTTTCTCTTTACAGAGAAAAATACATGCAAACAAACATGCATGAAATGCAGAAAGTTTCGTAAGTCGAAGTCAAAGTCAAAGTCGAAGTCGAAGTTGATATGGGTGTCAATTTCAAGGTTTATCGGGATGCTTATTACGAAAATGACATTAATTTTGAAATTCAAGATGGCGGACATTATTTTCTTTATAAATTGATATGGGTGTTAATTTCAAGGTTTATCGGGATGCTAATTACGAAAATGATTTTAATTTTTAAATCCAAGATTGCGGACATTATTTTCTTTATAAATCGATATGGGTGTCAATTTCAAGGTTTATCGGGATGTTAATTACGAAAATGACATTAATTTTGAAATCCAAGATAGCGGACATTATTTTTCTAAATAAATTGATATGGGTGTTAATTTCAAGGTTTATCAGGATGCTAATTACGATAATGTCCGCCTTGAAACATATCTAAAATTAATATCATTTTCGTAATTAGCATTGCGATAAACCTTGAAATTGACAACCATATCAATTTATGTAGGTATTTAGAAAAATAATGTCCACCATCTTGGATTCCAAAATTAATATCATTTTCGTAATTAGCATCCCGATAATCCTTGAAATTGACACCCATATCAATATTTAGTAAAATAATGTTCGCTATCTTGGATTTTAAAATTGATGTTATTTTCGTAATGAGAATCCCGATAAACCTTGGAATTGACACCCATATCAATTTATAAAGAAAAATAATGTCCGCCATCTTGGATTTCAAAATTAATGTCATTTTCGTAATAAGCATCCCGATAAACCTTGAAATTGACACCCATATCAATTTATAAAGAAAAATAATGTCCGCCATCTTGGATTTCAAAATTAATGTCATTTTCGTAATAAGCATCCCGATAAACCTTGAAATTGACACCCATATCAATTTATAAAGAAAAATAATGTCCGCCATCTTGGATTACAAAATCAATGCCATTTTCATCATCAGTACCCCAAGATACCTCGAAATTGACACCCATATCAATTTATTTAAATGATGTGCGCCATCTTGGATTTTGGAATACGTCTCGATAAAGAGGGGAATAACGACTTTTGGTGACATGAAAATACGCAACTCCTATTGACCTGATCTCGCATTGTAAAGACTTTCCGTACAATAAAGGGTCAGCTTGTACTGGTGATTATGTATAGCTTGTTAAACCTAGGTATCCAGTATAAGCTGACCTCGCATTGTATAGACTGTCCGTACAATAAGCGGTCAGTTTGTACTGGTGATGTAGGTATAGCTTGTTATACATATAAGCTGAGCTCGCATTATATAGACTTTCGTACAATAAAAGGTCAGATAAACTAGTATCTCAGTCGGTACCTACTTAGATACCCCGAGGTTCATTCAAACTTTGGATAACATGATTATTATGTATAATCCGAATTAAAATGATTAAAAAAGATAGTCGGCATTTAGAGCCAGACAAAGGAGTGCGCCCGTAGATTTCATTTCACTATGGTTAATCTATGATAATGATCAAGAACAAAAACAAAATTATAAACTACTTTAAATATATTTACAAACTTAATTTCTACGTAATATTTATATTTGTACTATTTACGATATTGCTTAAGGGTATTACATCGCTCAAATCCCAAAAACACCCTAGGTTTAAAGAAGTTTCTAGATGAATCCTTATGTGCCTTTGCCATATAAAAAATATATGTTATACTTAAGGTCATCACAAATAAATTGTATTGTTTAATTTTTTCATAAAATTGCCCCATTTTTTTAAAATAAATCCAAGAAAATAGTCCTTTTCCAAACTAAATTGCATTTTGTCTCTTTAACCGCTTAATAGTTTGTCATAAATGTTATACCAAAAAATTTGTAATGACACACTTAACAACTTGTATTGTTTAATTTTTCCTATTTCTTTGAATATTTTTAAATAATAAAGAAAAACCCGAAACTTCACTAGCGCCCCCCGTGAAGCACCCCCGCAATGCCCGTGATGAATACTCAGAAAGCGAATATCAGTGTCTCGACGACTCTTGCGACGGGTGGGCTGTACGTGCGTTATTGTTTGCAAATAAATTACAAAAGTGATGATTTTTGAATGATTTTTGAATTAAGCAATATCGTAAATAGTACAAATATAAATATTACGTAGAAATTAAGTTTGTAAATATATTTAAAGTAGTTTATAATTTTGTTTTTGTTCTTGATCATTATCATAGACTAACCAGTAGTGTAATGAAATCTACGGGCGCACTCCTTTGTCTGGCTCTAAATGCCGACAATCTTTTTTAATCATTTTAATTCAATTATAGGTACATAATAATCATGTTATCCAAAATTTGAATGAACCTCGGAGTACCTAAGTAGGTACCGACTGAGATACTAGTTTATCTGACCTCGTAAGTAAGCTGACCTTTTATTGTATGAAAGTCTATATAATGCGAGCTCAGCTTATATGTATAACAAGCTATACCTACATCACCAGTACAAACTGACCGCTTATTGTACGGACAGTCTATACAATGCGAGGTCAGCTTATACTGGATACCTAGGTTTAACAAGCTATACATAATCACCAGTACAAGCTGACCGTTTATTGTACGGAAAGTCTTTACAATGCGAGATCAGGTCAATAGGAGTTGCGTATTTTCATGTCACCAAAAGTCGTTATTCCCCTCTTTATCGAGACGTATTTCAAAATCCAAGATGGCGCACATCATTTAAATAAATTGATATGGGTGTCAATTTCGAGGTATCTTGGGGTACTGATGATGAAAATGACATTAATTTTGAAATCCAAGATGGCGGACATTATTTTTCTTTATAAATTGATATGGGTGTCAATTCCAAGGTTTATCGGGATTCTCATTACGAAAATGACATTAATTTTGAAATCCAAGATGGCGGACATTATTTTTCTTTATAAATTGATATGGGTGTCAATTTCAAGGTTTATCGGGATGCTAATTACGAAAATGACATTAATTTTGAAATCCAAGATGGCGGACATTATTTTCTTTATAAATTGATATGGGTGTCAATTTCAAGATTTATCGGGATGCTAATTACGAAAATGACATTAATTTTGCAATCCAAGATGGCGGCCATTATTTTCTTTATAAATTGATAAGTACCTATGGGTGTTAATTTCAAGGTTTAACGTGATGCTAATTACGAAAATGACATCAATTTTAAAATCCAAGATAGCGAACATTATTTTACTAAATATTGATATGGGTGTCAATTTCAAGGATTATCGGGATGCTAATTACGAAAATGATATTAATTTTGGAATCCAAGATGGTGGACATTATTTTTCTAAATACCTACATAAATTGATATGGTTGTCAATTTCAAGGTTTATCGCAATGCTAATTACGAAAACGATATTAATTTTAGATATATTTCAAGGCGGACATTATCTTAATTAGCATCCTGATAAACCTTGAAATTAACACCCATATCAATTTATTTAGAAAAATAATGTCCGCTATCTTGGATTTCAAAATTAATGTCATTTTCGTAATTAACATCCCGATAAACCTTGTAATTGACACCCATATCAATTTATAAAGAAAATAATGTCCGCCATCTTGGATTACAAAATTAATATCATTTTCGTAATTAGCATCCCGATAAACCTTGAAATTAACACCCATATCAATTTATAAAGAAAGTAATGTTCGCCATCTTGAATTTCAAAATTAATGTCTTTTTCGTAATTAGCATCCTGATAAACCTTGAAATTGACACCCATATCAATTTATTAAGAAAAATAATGTCAGCCATCTTGGATTTCAAAATTAATGTCATTTTCGTAATTACTATCCCAATAAACCTTGAAATTGACACCCATATCAATTTATAAAGAAAAATAATGTCCGCCATCTTGGATTTCAAAATTAATGTCATTTTCGTAATAAGCATCCTGATAAACCTTGAAATTGACACCCATATCAACTTCGACTTCGACTTTGACTTTGACTTCGACTTCGAAACTCTCTGCATTTCATGCATGTTTGTTTGCATGTTTTTTTCTCTGTAAAGAGAAACAAACATGCACGTGGTTACACTTTTAAGTGTCGTTTTTTTCCGTCTAGTCCCCTTTCGCAACGCGCGATAAGGAACTTCGTTCCAAAAAGTAAAGTGAATAATGTATCATGTAGTAGCACCCACACTCAATTTGATGAATGTTGAAAGCCAGCTCATCCTAGCTATCTCCGTTTCTGAGAATCTAGAAGGACTTACCTGATCATCATCAGACCCTCAGAATGTATCATGTAGTAGCACCCACACTCAATTAGATGAATGTTGAAAGCCAGCTCATCCTAGCTATCTCCGTTTCCGAGAACCTATAAGCACTTACCTGATCATCATCAGACCCTCAGAATGTATCATAATTATAGTGGCACCCGTATTCAATTATATGTAAATATAAATAAATGTTTTAAGCCAGGTCACCCTAGTTATTTTCATTAGGTACTAAAGTAATATGTAGAAAGGTGTAGGTATCCCTTATTTCAAAATTATCAAGAATTACCTATTAATCATTATAGATGTAGGTAACTCGTACAAGACTTTTATCTAGAGGAACAAAAATGTCTTAAATCTTTCAGAGAACGAATAAAATAGGTAAATACGATGACGACACTGCGACATATCTGTATTCTTGCTTAATCTTCAGTTCCTTTTATTGAGTACGATCAAATGTCGATAGATGGCGCTGAAGTAACAAATACTAGCACAAAAACCCGAATCCTCAAGGTCATTCGGCAATGTAATACCCTTAATTCAAAAATCATTCAAAAATCATCACTTTTGTAATTTATTTGCAAACAATAACGCACGTACAGCCCACCCGTCGCAAGAGTCGTCGAGACACTGATATTCGCGTCCTGAGTATTCATCACGGGCATTGCGGGGGTGCTTCGCGGGGAGCGCTAGTGAAGTTTCGGGTTTTTCTTTATTATTTAAAAATATTCAAAGAAATAGGAAAAATTAAACAATACAAGTTGTTAAGTGTGTTATTACAAATTTTTTGGTATAACATTTATGACAAACTATTAAGCGGTTAAAGAGACAAAATGCAATTTAGTTTGGAAAAGGACTATTTTCTTCGATTTATTTTAAAAAAATGGGGCACTTTTATGAAAAAATTAAACAATACAATTTATTTGTGATGACCTTAAGTATAACATATATTTTTTATATGGCAAAGGCACATAAGGATTCATCTAGAAACTTCTTTAAACCTAGGGTGTTTTTGGGATTTGAGCGATGTAATACCCTTAAAAAGGAAAGACTGCGCAGGACAATGACGTATTATGTATATACAACATCAAGTTCCGGTGAATGACGGAAACTTTCAGTGTCATTTCCACATTTTTAAATATTCGGTTGCCAATTTATGTAGAACTGGGAAGAGGAAGAATAATGGTATACTTAATTTCAGAGATCACAATATATTATAAAACAGTCCTTCGCTGTGTCTCTGTGTCCGTCTGTTCGCAGTAAACTATTTTTACTGAACGGATTTTCATGAGGTTTTTACCAATAGACAGAATGGTAGATGAAGTAAGTTTTAAGTGTATAATTTGTTAAGGTTTTCCGGAAATTTGTTGAAATATGATGATAATTTGTAAAAAACCAAGATAACATTGAATTTTGCGCCCAAGTCGCATTAGCCTTAATGATTTTACCACCATTTTCCATTTTCTATGGATATATATTTGTTTGCTAGTTATAATATTTATTCAATATTAATTGTTGGAAGCTATCATCATCTCATTTTACTCTGTGGAAACAATATCATTTCAATACAGGTGCGGATGGGCGTAAACAGCTTGTAAAGCATTAAGCTCAGAACAAATAATTACACGCACAAACGTATACCGAAAGTACGCCTTATTTTGTCAGTCGAGCTATCGAGGTATCGAAAGCTGACAAGATAAGGCGTAGTTAACTAATACATATGTGCGTGTAATTGTGTGTTGTACACCGTTAGGCGTAGTTTTAGCCGGCCCCACTTCTTTGTTCGCAAAGTTCCATCTTAACTTTTTATTAGATCTGAGGCATTAAGTAGTAATAAATATTTAAACGATTAAATTGCATCACAATTCACGAATCGATCGTCACAATTGATATTAGTGTTGACTGTGTACACTCACAATATGCCAAGCAAAAATAGCCGCTACGGCACCGGAACACAGGCGGTCTAAAGGACCAATGATATGCCGCGATGTGTACCATAACCATATGACGTAGGTACATGTTGTTGCGTTATCAGGGCATAAAGTATTTCAAGTATTCAGTCAATTTCGTTTGACATGCCAAAATGTTTACCAAATAATGTTTTTGCGAACATAACAATTTATCATTCTATAATTGGTGTTGATTTCTATACCGACAAATACCTACCCACCTATGTAAAGGGAAATATGTTTTTATATTACAACCGGCAAGCAAAGAGTTAATAGCTATATAGAACTGCGAATATTAATTTAAGGATTACAGTACCTCGGTAATTTTTTGCGCCATCATTCGATCTTATATGTACAGATTTTTTATATAGAAAATCCTTAGACATCCTTCCAGTATTAAAACATATTTTGAAATTTCTGTGGCTTCAATATTTACTTTAATAGTTAAAGATTTAACCTTAAAAAAATATGTATTTCACCGAAATTATATTTGCTGTACCCATAAAGCATAAAAAATATTAAAATACTCATTCTTCAAAGATACCCACAATCAAATCTAATACTTTAATTATAGGGAGTGTTGTTAACAACTAATTGAAAACTATATTTGAGTTCTATTTGGATTGCAGTTTATGGGGGCATGATTTTATGGCTGTGAGATCAATAATTAATTGGTATGAATTCATTATATCCAAATCCATACAATCTTCTAAAAATATATCAGAAAATTCAATCATAGAATAAATGATTGCTGCTTGATCTGGCTAAAGACTGACGTTGTGCCATGAATAATACAAATTTTATGCACAGAATGCTTTTGGTGTCTAATAAACGGCACGGGTTATCTGACAGAAAGTTTGGACAATAGTGCCTGGCTTCCCCATTTCTAAGACAAGATATTGGGATTTTAAAAACAGAATTCTATCAAAGATCAACCATGATAACAAATTTACAATAACAGTGTCTTTGAGAATGAGCTTATTTTAGTAGGTTTTCATAATTCATTTGACAATATATTCTATTATGTTTAATATGAACTATGTCTATATTTGAGTAAGTTGAGGCACTAACTTGATAAATAATAGCAGGCCAACCTTGGCCTCAAAAATTCAGTTATCATAGGAGCCATCACTTGTGGGATGTGCGGGTTAGGACTGCTGTTTATATTGCAAGTAATACATACATACATACCATCACGCCTGTATTCCCCGAAGGGTTAGGCAGAGGTGTACTGAAGTACACCCACATTTCGCCAGTATGTTTAGGTCCCATGTAATAGGGGGCGAGCCTATTGCCATTAACCGGGCACAAGTCCAGACTCCGAGCTGCTACTGGGAATTTCGTAGAAAAACCCAATAACACTTTGCTCGACCTGGGGATCGAACCCAGGAACTCTAGCGTAGCAGTCGCGCTCAGGACCACTAGACTAATGAGGCAGTCAGTTGCAAGTTATAATAAAAATAATATAAAAAAGTGTCAATCTTTGGCTGTTTTAGAAAGTCATGTTATTCAGTGAATTCAAACTTTTTAGTTACCAATACATAAATTATAGTAATATTATATCTAATATATTTTCATCATAATCATCCCTTATATCCCATAAAAAAAAACCAGCAAGACTTCACCCACTGCGAAGTTTAGGCTGCCCTAAGATTCCTATATATGTTAAATTTCTATTTTATTCAATTAAATTAAGAAATTAATTATTATTATCAATTCAGAATATGCAGATAATACAGCATTTATGAATAAAAATTTACTTAGGTACAACAGTACCTAAGTCCCTCCAAGGGTTAGGAAGATGTGTATGTATTCAGTTTACCAGTAGGTACCTATGTTTATAGTTGGCACTCTTTGGGGGAGGCCTATATTCAGTGTTGTAGACTGCAAAAGGCTTATATGATGATGTTTACGTCCCAAACAATACAGGGCAAGTCATACATGTTTTAAAATAGTAATTAAGTCAAAGTAAATATTTAATAGAGGCCAAAGATAAAAACAGTCGCTACTTATATTTCCAAGTAACTATTATAAAAATACCTGGAAAGAAATAGATATTACATGGTGTTTATTTACATGAGGCTGTTGTACACAACGTTGGCCTGAAACTACGTAAACCATGCATGTACACTTGAGTCAATAAATATTTTTAAATGTAATACAAAGTAATTATTTTGTATTTATGTTCCCTACATTGAAATCAATCTCTTGTCTCGATAGATATTCGTTTGTCTGAGGAAGAATCCCTAAAATAATGCATTTTCAGTACAACACTGTAGCAGCTGTTCAATAGTTTTGCTGTAATACTATTATTTTCATTCATCGTATAAAAAATACTGCAATCCGCTAGTTTAGAATAGAAAAAACTTACGTATATCCTGTTTATCAGCTGTCTCTCGGAGAGCATTGAATTAGACTAGTCACTATATTACAATCATTTTAAACTACTCATTTATTTATTCAGTTCTATTTCTTTCCAAAGTATGTAAATATTTTCATTAGAAATTAGTGAGAAACGATATCCTTTCACATTCGACTTGCGTCGACTGTCAGTCCACTCGGGTGGTGTTGACACTTGACATTGACAATACTTTTCTCGCTGTCATAATGACTTTGACGTTAACAAAAAAAAAATGTCGATGACCGCGACGTTTCGATGTTGCTATTGCGACGTGTAGCCGTGCGTACCTATATAATGTATTTAGATTATTAACTTCTATATCACTAAACTTATACCTATAGATTTAGATGAATTTACTGTTTGTGAAAAAATTAAGTTTATTTTTAGTAATCTTATCTCCAAATCTTGGATGCACCCTTGTCAATTTATATGTATGCTACCTAATAGTTTAGTTATTGATTGATTGTTTGCACGTATGATGGTTAATTACCTCATCACTGCCCTTGTGTCGCATTTTGTGGTTGATTCCACCCGAGGCAAATATTTTTGTGTTCAACGACTTCCACTAATATTTATTTCGACGCTGCAGCGCTGGGTGTATAATAATGCGTTCTCTAGTTGTATGTTTGTAAAGTTTCCCATTGAAATACCTAAGGCTTGTTCTCTAGTGCGGGATATGACTTATATAATATGAAATAATGATATGAGTCTTTTTAGATAGAGGTTAGGGACGACCTCTGCTACGCTTGGGTCTTGGGTTCGATTCCCAGGTCGAGCAGTGTTATGGGGTTTTTCTATGAAATTCGCACTCGCAGCTTGAATTTTAAGCCTTGAAAAATTCAAGTTGCGAGCACCTAGGTAATAGGTTCGCATCCTATTAGGTACACGGGACTAAAACATACCGGCGACCAGTGGATGTACCTACCTATGTACACCTTTTCCTAACTCTGCGGAGAATTGATACAGGCGTTGTTATGTTTATGAATGTTTTAATTTACCTTCATGTTTACAATTGACATTTATTTGCTATTAAATTTGGGTAGGAGCGGAGGTTTTAGAAATGTAGGTACCATTCAATAAAATATCAAAGTGTGTAGGTAGGTACGTTTATAATTATAAGATTTTTACTAGCGCAATATCTATTTGCAGCCTTGTTCTTAATAAAGGATGTTTTGTTTGCATCACCTAAGTTAAAACTAAGACAATAGCATCACGCCTGTATGGAGCTGCTAGGCAGAGGTACTGACTGAACTTGAGACTTTTGGCAGTCCAATGATCATATCATTAGGCTAATATGGCTTCTTGAGTATCTAACATACCATCACGCCGCACCCTTCGGGGAATACCCCGAAGGGTTAGGCAGAGGTGTACTAATGTACAGTGTACACCCACATTTCTCCGGTATGTTTAGGTCCCATGTAATTGGGGGTGAGCCTATTGCTATTAACTGGGCACAAATCCAGACTCCGAGCTGCTACTTACTGAGAATTTCATAGAAAAAACTAATAACACTTTGCTCGACCTGGGGATCGAACCCAGGATCTCTAGCGTAGCAGTCACGCTTAGGCCCACTTGACTAATGAGGCAGTCAAATCTACATATCTAAATACCCACAATAAAGTATTTTATAAGAATTGGAATTATAATTGGTTCCATACCCCACCATCGATACTTACCTACCTAAGTAAACAATAGCTTACAAATATCTGCTCATTCTGTAGTCTAACCCCGCGTTTCTACTGACGACACAACATGTTGCAAACATCTATCTAGCTCTATCTAACTCCAAAAGAGTGAGTGGGATAGGTAGCTGTATGCAACATGTTTTGTCGTCAGTGGAAACGCGGGGTAAGAACAACGGAACTACAGAGTCTCCTTACTTTATCGAATCTTTAGATTATCTCCTTTGGGATTTTGTAGTCGTCCTTGAAAGCCTGAAGGTATATTGAATATGTTTCAGCAAAAACATTGTTGAAAAAAAGGCATAGGCTCTAGATCTAGACAGACGGACCGCATTTCAACTGCAATCCAACCGCAAATTGCAGTTCGGATGCAGAATGAAAGCAGTTGACACGACTGCAATAGAACTGCAAATCAAACGCGCAGTCCGATTGCAGTTCGATTGCAGTCGGCGTGCAATCGTATGAACTTTGATTGCACGTTTGGTTTGCAGTTCTATTGCAGTCGTGTCAACTGCATTCAAACTGCATCTAAACTGCAATTTGCAGTTGGATTGCAGTTGAAATGCAGTCCGTCTGTCTAGAGCCATAGTCTTACAAATGAGACTAGGCGTTGGTAGCCCAATGGCTAGGGCATCGGACTTGCGATAATGAGGTTGCCGGTTCGACACCCACCCACTGCACTACAGACTGACGTGAAGCCACTCGTAACACAAGTATTGAGCTTAGCACAAGAGGTTAACAAGAATAGAAAGATTTAAAAAAAAGTTGATTTGAACCTTTGTGACAAAAATTATAACATTTTTAATTACCTGGTTTCTGACACTTACGCGAATACTAGACATTGAAATAAAACTACTTTTTACGGATTTTATCGCGTTATATTAACGCAATTAAATTTTAGTTATAATAAGGATGCCGTTAAGGATCCGAAAAGTAAGGAATTCAATTTACAGTATAATGCGTAAAAACAATAAAAAGTAGTTTTATAAAAAAAAAAATACTTACAAATGCTGTCTATAATCTAGCTAAAGTCTACGTTAGAAACTGGGAATGTCCAAAACATTATAAAGTATTTAGTTACGTCTCGTAAATGTCAAGGCGTCTGTTAGCACAAAACTAGTTTCATATCCTTTACTATGTAAGTATATAGAAAAAGAACCAGTTCTAAATTCATGTACCGTCATTGTTAGTTTTTAACCAACTTCAAAAAAGAAAATCAAATTTTTTTTTTCATAAAATTCCGTCATTTATGAAACGCTATGGTTAATGCTTTTATTTTTCAAATGGGTAATTTCCCATTCGGTCCCTTTTAGATGTCGTGAAGATGTGATCACTCAGAACTTAGAAAACAAGAATACTTACCGTTCAAAAAGCGATGACATCATCAACCTAGTAAAACTTAGTACTTAGATACTTGGTACTAAGTACTCAAATGAAGAAATTTTTTTTTTTAAGGTTAGAAGGTGAATATTGGTAATTTTGTACCACTTTGTATCTCTTTGTTCATATTTTTTCATTGTACTTACCGTACTTACCGTACCTACCTACTTACCTCCAAAATCCTTATTTCTCTCTCGAACTCTGCTGTCTAGTCTATCAATCTATCCACCCACGCTGCATAGTTTTGAGAATGTTTGGTAAAACCTATATTTTAAGACCTTGTTGGTGTAGTAGGTAATTATATAATTTCCTTTCGCCTGCATTGGTTCATACTGTAAGAACCCTAAATGAAATAAGTTGTGGTGTTATTTTTTTTTCTACACCTATTTTCTTATGAAAACGTAATTTAAGTACCTAACTGCTCATTTAGTACCTAAATTCTCCTTCTTAATGTTTTCGAATCAGCAACGCTTTCATTGCCCCACTGCTAGGCACGGGTCTCCTCTTAGAACGAGAGGGATTATACGAGTATAAGGCTAGGTCAAGGAACCTTAAGAATAAACTACTTTATGAGCTTTTTACTATTTATTAATTAATTGCACATTCTCTTGGATTGATAAAATCTCCCCATGGCACTGCGTTCTGGAACAAAACAATAAAACAGTGAAGTTTTACATAAATTCTGTTAAATGGATGGGGCACGTGGTACTGCTACAATGTTTGAAAACGGTTTGTTTAAAATATGTATGTGGTCATACATACATATGTATGGGGTCGAATCTGAAACGAGATAAATCACAGAGCAGGCGTTATGCACATAACTCTCAGCTTCGGACTCGGACCACTTGACATTAGCAAGGTCTTGTCCCCTACCCAAGAGTTAGGTATAGTATTTCTCCTTTGACTGGAAAGGTCAATGCAGTCAGGCAGCAATGAAACCATTAATAAAATGGTAAGAACGCATAAATTTTCTTGTTATAGGTACCTAAATATTTTGACAATCCGAATATCATATTAGAAGATCCTTCAGAAAGATTATACCTACATAAAAAGTAAACCGTTTACTCGAAATTTTTGTTATTTATTTTACTTCTACAGACATTTTAAAATACAGAGACATAATTTATAATTAATTAAATTTATTATTTAGAAAAACTGTTCATTATAAAAATCCGGAGCATAGAGGTCTGAATTTAAGAGAACGATCTGCATCAGATACCTCGATAATTTAAATTATTATATTATTACATTTAAGTATATAAGTAATCTTAAACAAAAAGCGTCCTACGCATTTTAATTGTTGTTTGAATAAATATTATTAAGATTTTATTAAAGCGTTATCTATATAACCGACTCCGAGTACTCTCCGAGTCCGAGTCCGAGTATTCTTCGAATGGTTAGGCAGGGGTGTACTAATGTAAACCCATGTTTCGCCGGTATGTTTAAGTCCCATGTAATATGGAGCGAGCCTATTGTCATTATCCGGGCAAAAATCCAGACTCCGAGCTGCTGCAGAGAATATCATAGAAAAACTCAATAACACTTTGCTCGACCCCAGGACCTCTAGCGTAGCAGCATACTAGTGTAAAAAGAAACAATATATCTATATTATGTACAAACTTTTTTCTAAGTTCAATTAAAATTAAATTATAAAACAAACACGGAACTAGGAACTACCATTAAAATACTATATAACATAATTTATGTAAAAAATAGAACATTATGTTTGATATTTAAGCATAATAAATTAATTATAGATATCATCATTATTATTATAGATAAGTGCAGTGTGATGTCATTACATTATGGAATCCGCTTGATCTTGAACTTTGTTTTTGTTCATGTCTATGTTAAGATAAATAAACAATGTTTTTTAACATCATAATTAAAGGATTTTAGAGTTGGTCTCAAATTGATAACAGTATTAAATGATGCAAAGTTTAGTTTATTGTATGTACGTCTGTAGACAGCTGACGCGGAGAACAGAAAAAACAGGTGACATAAAATTATATGAAGTTGAGTTCTAATATTACTAACAAAAATCCTAATTATTTTTTAGATAATCTTTAATTTATAGTTCTTTTTTATAATCATCTACCTAAAAATATTGTTACA
This sequence comes from Subacronicta megacephala, assembly GCA_958496365.1. Classification (NCBI taxonomy): domain Eukaryota; kingdom Metazoa; phylum Arthropoda; class Insecta; order Lepidoptera; family Noctuidae; genus Subacronicta; species Subacronicta megacephala. Next base: position 9,344,560 of record OY292521.1, read on the forward strand.
ATAAAAAAAGTTTTATATAAAATACTTAATATATTAAGGTTACAAAATTGAGAAAATGTTTCCAAGACCATCTGTTGGTCAAATTAAATAATACATCATTTCAAATAATTTAATTAAACTTAATGATTATTAGACAACCCTATCCAGTGAATATAATATGCAGATCCATATATATCTCTGTTTTGTCCCTAGTCTCAGTCCCAAAATTGTGCGGAGAGGTTATCAGTGGGACCTAATTTAATTCATTATGCCCGCCTTGTGTCGACCCTTCCACGACAACGCGAAAATGTTCCTATGCAAAATTCTTTGACCGGGATTATTAATGTGACCAAAGTTAACAACCCTTTATTTCCATACGGTTTTTGCTTTTAACGAACATTTAGGAAATTAAAAAACTAATCAGAGGCTGCACCACAATAATGTGAGAAAGGGATGGCGCTAATGTGTGGAGCGGGATCCTTGTCTCTCGATCGCAATAATAATAATAGTCATAGTACAGGACTGAGCCGTTTTTTATTAACATCGACATTTCTTAACAATAGATAAAGGCTAACCAACACTTTAACCGACTTCAAAAGAGATGGTTGTCAATTAGATGTTTTTTTTTATATTACACTATATATTCGCGGATCGTGAACCATGTTCTTAGTTTTATCTCATAGAATGTAATTCATATGTCATTCTGTTCTTAGAATATAAATTTGGTTGGCACCTAACCATGTATTCTGAAGTCGGTTTTTAATTATTCTGCCTTTAAATTTGATGAACTCGATGGATTTGCTCGAGCGTCTATAGATATAGCTTTTATTAGTTCCCAATGCTACCACTGGACCACTCAACTGTTTCTAAAGAGCATTGAGTTGAAATTGCTATTAATACCTAACTTTGGATATATTTTCACTTCTGATAGAATACTTTTTACATACGTAGGCCTTAATGCGTATTACTACTACAAGTATTATCTATATAGGTACTCAATTGCCTCATTACTTTTTTTTTTTTTATGGTATTACTCGGCAAACGAGCTGGCGAGCTACCTGATGGTAAGTAGTCATCGCCGCCCATGGACATCTGCAAAACCAAAGGAGTTGCAGATGTGTTGCCGAGCCTATTTAGGGAAAGGGAGGGGAAGGAGAAAAGGAGAAGGAAGGGGATTGGGGGAGGAATTGGGCCTCCAGCCCTCTCGCTCACCGAACGAAGCGCAGTAACGAAACGCTACTACTCGGACGTCGGTCTTCTGCGAGAGTGTGGTACTTCCCCGGTCGAGCCGGCCCATTCATGCTGCGAACAGCGTGGCCCTACCACAACAAAACTTACTTCCTACTTACTTCTTAAACCTACTTAAGTTTAGTGGTCCTAAACGCTACCGCTAGAGGTCTTGCAACTTGGATATGTGCCCGGTTAATGGCAATACGTCCGCCCTCTATTACATGGGACGTAAATATACCGATGTGGGTGTACATAAGTACACCTCTACCTTACCCTTCGGGGTACCTACAGGTGTGATGTTATGTTATTTATTTATGTTATTTTTCTAATTGGCAATGATGGTACTTATGCTAACATGGTTTGTCAAAAAGGTCCTTAGGTCTAGATACCTTCTTGACCTTTTTGACGACCCATTGGTTCTTTTAAAATAATATTGCTAATGAATTTTTTGGTCTCTAAATATGAATTGATTCACTGGATTCGCGGAATATAGCTTTTAGCAATTCGTATTTGAAACAGTAGCCATTTTAATTTCGTAAGTACGCAAGTAGTGGTAAGTGGCGACTGATCCATGATCGAAGCAAAAGTAGCGCACAAGGGACTCATTTAACGTTCATCACCTACCCCTATGGAAAAAAAGGATGATCAGTCCTCGTAATCTACTGGATTTCTAGCATCAAAAAATAATTTCGATAGGGATCAACAAGTATTTTCTTTAATCAGACTAGACAAGCAAAACTTAATAGGTATTCTATTGCTGTTATTACTGTAAGAAAGCGCATTTCTTACGTCATTACTATTGTAATTTGTTAGTCTGGTTGGCCGTAGCTCAGCTTGCTGATTGGTGCGTCTAGCTAACACAGGTCGAAAAAAAATGTTGATTGATAGCTAATTACTTTTTGCATCTAACCTGTTCAACATCAGAATTAAGATATTTATTGTACTTATGTATATAATATTAAATGATTCGAAGGATTGGTGTTGGTATGAAATCGTTATTTTATACCGATTTTAATCAAAATTTTGGCTCTTATAGTACTGCAATTTCTCCTGCTTTCTACTGTCTCCTTGATTAAATTATAAACTAACAATAGCAACAACCCTGACACTAATGCATATAGTTATATTATTAGATACTTTGAAAACACTCACCTAACTAAATCTGGATCCTCCAAAGGACTTAAATTCGCTGTCGGAAAAGTCCGAAAAAAGGTTTATATCAACCGTCCCACTGTTCTCCTTGTCACTGTTAATTTGGTTGATTTCCTTCAAAGATTTCAGGAAGTTTTGATAATGTTGTTGGTAGTCGTCGTCATCTTTGTAAGTCTTTCCGTAGTCTTTTACATATTTCTTGAAAAGATTTTGCGCGTTTTGTATGTCGTAAATAGGCTTGGGGCCGTCATCTTCCGCCGTGTCCTCTTCATCGTCGTCACCAAAAAGTCCCGCGTCGTCATTGTAGTCATTATTATTTTCGACACAGTTTGTAAACTGTATAAAAGCTATTGTCAGACTGAGTATAATAAAAAACTTCATTTTGGTCTAGAACACGATGAATACATACGGTGATCACAACACGTCTGCGCACTTTTGTCGGACATTCGATTAAATATCTGTGACCTCGACGATCAACTTAATTATAATATAATATATATGGATATAAATTATGATTATTGCAATTTGTAGTCGAGTTAGCCACCACACGACTTAATGATTAGCAAGATTATAAGTAGTGCTTTATGTGGTCTATCCCTGGATGGGGAAAACCATTTTGTAGGTTAACCGGTTTAATCATATTGCAGAAGGTAGGAAAATAATGTAAAAAATATCTTATTGTTTTATATTTAAACCTTTGGAGCTATGATCGCCATTAGATTTACTGGGCGCCTTTAGATATAAGGGAAAGTATCTATTGAAGGATCCAGCGGACGGATTACAGCCTATCATGGTCGTGGAACTCAATCGCTGTCTGCTTTGAAGGTATGTGCGGTTTATAGACAGTACGATCCATAAAAAAAGAAGTGTTTTAAAAATCCAAAAAGGTCAGGTGCGTAGTACTCGCAACCGGCGCGTGTGTATGAAAAGATGTATGAATGTGGAAGAAGCGAAAGAGATATGCAAGAGTCGTAGCAAGTGGCAGTCCATAGTTTCTGCCTACCCCTGTGGGAAAAACGCGTGAGTGTATGTATGTATGTTTTAAAAATCCTTGAAATTCGCAATTTATGCCTGACGTGGGTCTCGTCGATATAATGTTATAAATGGGACTCCTGACATCCACTTCCGCGACTCAACAGCTAATGCAGTACAATATTTTATGCAATATTTATGTTACGAGTATTCTTGTTGCATGGAATCAAAATATTGTTATTAATCGTTGGTTTGATTTCCAGTTGGGTTGGTTATACATACTCGTATATCTAGAGAGTTTTTTGCGGCTTCTCCTGCATAGGATCGCGGTCATGTCGAGGGGGTTATAAATTTAGCTTTTTAATCGTGAAATAACGAATAAAATAATTTGAGAACTTTCAGAAATTATCGATTACAAATAAACAAATCTTTCCTCTTTATAATATATACAGGGTGGAAGGGACATCGACGCACATCCGCTTACCACGCATTCAGTACATGATTCTAGACCCCCTTGTGTAGAAATTTTTCGTCGGTTATGTTTTAAAAAATCAGCTGTTCCATACATTTTGACCGTGTAGGTATTGCACTTTTGTATGAAAAAACAGTTTTTTTTTTCATAACCAACGAAAAATTTCTACGCAAGGGGGTCCAGGATCGTGTACTGAATGCGTGGTAAGCGGATGTGCGTCAATGTCCCTTATATAGACACTGTCCCTGTATAGACACAGTTCAGCTGAATGCATAATACAAAAATGTCCACTCATTATATTTTGTTGTTGTTATTTATTCATTTGATTCTACTCATTATTCGACTAAATTAGTTGAATAATCTATTTGTCTGAAGGTCAAAGCATGATTATATAGATTTAGATATTAATTATCATATTTTATATAAACTTTGCTACAACACGTATTTTATGACTAGAAGGTGGCTAATAATGTAGTTGTTTACCTACAAATATTGATCTAACAGGTTTCGCTAATAACAACGAATTTGGCATTTAATTTGTGAAGAAAAATAATTGTTATTTATTGGTTTTCATTTGTTTTTCAATAAGGTCTTACCAGAAAAATAGCGAACAAAGGCCTTGCAAAAATGACCAGAAGGAATCAAGGGATATGGTTTACTTTCAAAGTTTTAATCCACAAACAAACCCAAATTTTCGCATACACAAACTTTGTGGAGATCGATTCCACAACCCGCTTGATGCAGAAACCGATCGCTCATTGTATTTGTAGTCATGACGCCAAACGTTTAATGTTTATTAAAACATCTAGCTACTCGTCATCCAATCTTGGGGGCTAAAATGACCAGTTTGGCATATATGACTGTACAGCCTGCTATAGATTCTCGCATTGCAATGATATTAGCCCCCTTGGTCTTCAACCTTATATTTCCACAAAGCATCTAAAGTTATAACAGAACGATCTTTTAAAGCCGCAGTGCGTCCCCGATACAGTTCCCTATTAAAAAAGCAAACAGATACAATTCAGGTGTGACGTCAGCAAAGACAGGCCACTGTCGGGCCAAGATAAGCAGAAAACAAAGGTTTATCAGTGGCCGGCTGTAGGCACGTGCCGGGCAAAGCCGGTGAATTACGTGGCTAGGCAGCTAGCGCAAACTTGGCTCGAGCTTATCTGTCCACAAAACACCTAGCAGGTATGTTGCAGAAAGGTTTAAAATGCTTGGATAGGAACGTGATAAGACATACTAGGAAACTAGGCAGTTCAACGTTGATTGTTTTATTGGGGAGTGGAGGGGGGGGGGGGGGGGGTAAGAGCTTCGAACTCCATGAAATTATTAAGCCAACCAACGATGATAACTGTTTCGGATCTGTGATGGACTTAAACCTAGATAGTTACCTACAAGCGGCTGGCATAGGATCCCAGTTAGCCCGCAAGATAATTAATAGCCCATGTTTAATAAGATTAACGTACCTTTTTAATGGTGAAAGCATTAAAAAACTCCGGAACCATAGTTTCAGTTTATCGATTACAAAGGAAGAAATGTTGCTTCATTATATATAATATAACTATGTACTATAGATAAAGACGGAGCTTGTTGTCTTTTGTCCAGAGCTTGATTCCCTGAAGTGAATTTCTGGCTTCCCGCGTTGATCCGTCATTGCGTCTAGAGAGCTTTTCCCAGTAAGTCCCGACTGTCTTGCGATGAGTCCCAGTTCCTTGATTATGTGTGTGTAGGGGAATAGATGTCGCTACAACGTTATATATAGTTAAAGTTTAACTTATCGAGGATCCATTAGCAAACACAATACAAGAACAACTGTTACGACCTTCGAGAGCATTACAGTTTCTCGATTGATTTATGAATGAAGGAGACGGGTAGACCATGTCATACTTTATTGTGTTCGCTGTCTTTTTATTTTTTGCTCAAGATGTTTGTCTATTTAAAATTTGATAAAATGCGTAATTTTGTACAAAAACCCGGTAGGTATTCAATAAGGAAGTCGGAAATTATTGATTAAAATATAATATTTCAATAAGTTACTTGCAGAACCCGTTGAGTACCAACTATGTCGACGTATGTTCGTGTTAGCATTGTAAATTGGGTTAAGTTAGTTCGGGTCGTGTAATACTCACACTACATGCCCAATTCTGGCGTCTTGGTACTTCGTCGGACGTGGGGAATTTGCTTTATGTAAAACATATTAACACTATTATGAGATTAGTGCTTGTTTCAATGTTGCCTTAAAAAATATTTTAAAGAAATCGTCATTTGTTCTTGATATTCTCAACAACTGTATTTTTTCGTTAATAAACTAACATTGGAGTTTTATCATCTCAGAATATTGGCTGATGTCATAAGTTGTTGATGTCATACCTACTGAACTGCTATTAATATTTCAATACAATAAAACTAAACGTAAAACCGCTCTTATGAATTTATACCTTGTATTTTTTTTTTATTCTGTGCCTTTTAGTATCTTTATCTCAGTATCTAATTGAATTATTTTAGAAAGTCTGTTTGTCAGACAAACAGACTTTTTATTAAAATTGTGCTCACCCCATCAATAGTCAAAACACCTCCCCAAAATGAAGGTCTAGTTTTTGTCTATTTTTCAACGATCAGAATAATTGTGATCTTCTAGATATTAAGAGGTTATTGGTTCTTTAAAATGTTTTTTAGCTCAGTTCATATAAAATTGTTGTTCAATTTTATTTTCCACTATACATTTTTCGCAATAAAGTCCAAAACTTTTCCTTAATCCACAAAAGTTAATTTTGAAAATGGCTCTCGTTTGTGTATCTGACCTTTATAAAGACTATTTGTTATAATTTAATAAATTTTACTAATTACGCCTAAGGGATGAGTGTCAGCCCTGTTGATTCGAGTTATCCATTATAATGGATAACTTGGTCATTGACCTTACTCGTTCGTATTGCAATGAGTAATTACCTAAACCTTTGTTACATTTATTGTTTGTACTTACATACTTATTTTTGTGTTGCAAGCTACGAATAAATAATAAGTAGTTGCGGAATACGAAATCTGTTTCATAAAAGCAAAGCTATAATATTAAGACCTTAGAGTAGAAAGCTTTCTTAAAATTTTGCAATGTGTTGAGTTATTATGCAAAAAATGTGTATAATATTTTTAACGAACCTTTTGTTAAAGAACCTCTTCTAAACATTAGTGAGTATGTTGAACACCGAATTACCCAAAACTGCTGCGAGATCAGCGTTGTCAAAGGGCGCAGAGCTTTTTATTTAGTTGTTTTACTCCGTTTTCTTTTGTGGAACATGCGGAAACGATAGATGTTTGCAAATTATTTACGATATTATTTTTTTCGGTAATAATTTGGTAATTTATTGATTCATATTCAGTATCGGCGACGCACGGACACAAATCAAAACCAATACCTTGATATAAATGCTAAATGAACACCTTGATAAATGCTAAACTACTTCCCGAAACAAAGACCGCAATGCCAACTAATTCTCGATTAAATTGGAAAAGAACCTCAAGAGCTCCAACCAAGTTTCAAAACTAGTTCTAAAATTCATCATTAGTCAAAATCATAATTGAATGACGTCAGAATTGTTGATTTCTGTCAGTTTTGTATACAAAATCTAACGTTCTTATGTCATTAAGTTCCATCGGTACACCATTCTAATACAGTCGAAATAATAAAATTGGGCCTTTGTTCACAACAACTATGTCAAAAGCTACGAAAGTTTAAACTTTTCATAGCAAACTAACAATTGTATGATCTTTTTTTTTTGTTGCAGGAAGTTGCGTGTTTGCATACGACACTGTCGGGGAACGGTATGGTTATGTGAGGCTCGCACCCACTAATAACTGTGTTTCTGCATTAGTCTGCTTTTTTAAAGGATCCGCGAGAACTGCTACGCATAACTTTCGCGCCCCTCCAGCGGTAGCCCAGCTCATGGACGCCCTTTCAAAAAGAAAGGCTTGTAGCCAGTATTTAACTCGTATCACTACAGTCGCCAGTCCTTCTGTCGAGTCAACTTACTATTAGATCACAAAAGCTGTAGGACCTAATGTAGTAGGCATAATGTATACAACGTAAAATTTTGTTTACCTAAAAGCCGAATCACCCAAACTTTAATTTTATTTGAAAAGTAAGAAAAATATTCAAAAAAAAAAAAAAATTAAAAATCACGTGGTGAGGAGCTCAAAAGTTTGTCTTAATTTACCTAATTTGCGCGGGTGGGTACGAAGTAGCTAAGGCCGCCGGGAAGCACATTCGAGTGATTGACTTCCCCGTGCGGTGTTTCTTGCGCTGATTTCGTAATAAAAATGGGTGTTTAACTTAAATAATTTTAAAATAGTTTGGGACAAAATATAACAAAGGTTCAAAACCATTGTAATCAATTCTGTTACTGATTCTGATCAAACTTCTTTCGGCTTTCGGGTAAACAAAAACTAACGTTGTATAAAGATTCGAGTATACAGGACTATGTCAGTTTGATGTGGAATCGTCGTGGATGACTGTGGAAATGTGTGTTCGTCACGCAGTTGGGCAATTTGTCTTATTGACGAGTAACTCTAAGGGATGCGGTGTCTGGGGATAAACAGGAAAATACTACATTGTCCCAACCCTTTTGTGTTATCTTTGGAGTATTATTCAGAAAGAAAGCTGTTATGCTGGAGTGGCAAATTCACTATGACATCAAAATTATACTGGGTCTTTAGATAGCCTGGCTACACGTTTGGTGTAGGGGAGTTGGTCATCTCGCCGTTGCGATGTGTATCTTGGGTTCTACTCCCTTCCGAGGCAAATATTTGTGTTTCATGGATATTTGTTTTGAGTCTGTCATTTGTTAAATAACTAGCTTTCCGCCCCCCGTTCGCTCGCGTGGACAACACGATTTTGAGTGTTATTTTTTTTCTATTTCCAGCGGGATATTGTAAATTATCTAAAATTAAGACCAAATAATTTGCTCCACTATATTATTTTATTGAAATATCATAATAACATGTATTTTTTTTATTAATTTATTCATGTCCTTTTAGCTAGAGCGATTGGTTATTCTGGACGCCTCGTAGGGTCGATATCAATGAGGAGGTACAAACACCGGAAGACCACTTTGCTCTCAAGAATTAAAATTGCACTTCTTTGTATACCACATTGGTTTTTCTGTCTGGTATCAAAATGACCAGACTGCTTTTAATACAGTAACAGGCAAGGTAGAATTTCCCGTGTGAGAAGCCGTTCTTCCCTTAAATCTATGCCTGCTACCCTTAATGACTGAAATTTTATTTATAGCATAACAAAGCATCGTTTTTAAAAACATAGGCATCAATTCACACATTCGAGGTATGAAAACTGAATCCCCCCGAGCACATCCAGTAATCACAGTGACCTTTTTAAGATTTTTGTGCAATGCTGATACTCTGTCTAGTCCCGTTGCATAGCTTAAGTGCCAATCTATAGACTTCGTTTGTATATTAGAAAAATCAGGATATACTCTAAGATCTGTCATAGTCACCTGTCACTACTTTATTTAGGAAAGATGATAAACATATTTACGATCTCCATTTACTATTTTAAGTAATAGCTCAGAAAACTATCTAGCAGACGCATCTCTCTCGTATTTCTTTTTAAAGATAATCATTATGTTGGGCCACAGGTATGACGATGTCATGGAAGCTCTGACTTCGTCTGCTCGGGTCCCTCTAGGTACAACAGAATCTGACGGAATTCCCGTGCCAGCAACACAGTAACTCCACCCATCACTCTATTGCTGCCTCTAACATTTTTAAGAAGGGTTCTATGGTGTGCCTCTCAATCTCAATTCCACTTTTGTGTGCCATAGAAAGAATTTTATATGTTTATCAACCAACGTTTCTTGAATAAAATCACATTCGAGTTTTCAAACATGACATGACATGTGTCAAAATAAAAAGTAAATTAAATCAAAAGCACTAAGGAGTATTGATAACAAAATCGAAGCAAATCATCCCGAAAATAACTTTCCCCCCTTTTTTAAGTCCGTTAGGGGATGAATTTCAATAAAATACGAAACACGTCTTCCATCAATTCTGTTAAAGAACGTTGATGCAAAATTACGTTGTCCCATACAAACTTTGCCCCCCTTTTTCACCCCCTTAGGGGTAGAATTTCGGGAAATCCTTTCTTATCGGATGCCCACGTCATACAAAGAACATACCCTCGAAGTTTCAGATCTCTACGATCTGCGGTTTGGGCTGTGCGATGTGCGATTTTATATGTATATATAAAATCCTTTGTCCTGAATGACTGACTGACTGACAGACGGAACAACGCACGGAACGCAGATAGAAGATAGAAGATAGATTAAAGAACATCACAAACACAGATGTTTGTGATGTCTAGATATACCTTTAGAAAGATACGCGCAAGGGTATAAGCGTTCACGGGAGGCTTTATAAACAAATTAATATTACAGACAAACTCCAAGCAAGGCGAGGAACGTGCAGTCTAATATTATTACCACCATTTCTGTAAAAACCTGTTACAATATGAGCATTTCGATGTTTGAACATATAAACTCGTATAATATTTTTCGTTACGGTGAAAACGACAAAAAAAAAGGAAGCCTGTCAATAAATATAACGTAGGTACCAATGCAATATCTACTCTATATCTGCATAACTAATCCGCAGCGCGACTACTACGCTAAAGGTCCTGGGATCGATTCTCAGCTCGAGCAAAGTGTTTTTGTATGAAATTCTTAATAGCAGTTCGGATACGGATTTGTGCCTTGGGGAAAACAGGCGCGATGGTATGTTTATGTGTAATAATTTATTTACATCACGACTACACCTAAATAGAACCCTGATACGGATCTCAAACGGAATAAACGAAGCTTAGTTTTCATTTTACCTACATCTAATATAAAATGCACACAGACTCACATACCGTATTCCTCTGGTTACTAGGTACAGTCACGAGAACCAATATGTTCCCATTTAGTGAAATTAAACAACGACTTTCTCTGAAAATATTAATTACAATAATAATTATGAAATGGTGTGCTGACAGACCATTTTAACACACACACATACTGATTTGTGAACTATTTCGACATTTGAATCGATACTGTAGAAGGAAATTGCTTTCTAATTTCAGTGAATGCTACATATTTTTGCTCGTGACTGTACGTCTGTTTGATTCTGTCGGCCTGCCCATGTTTGCTGCCTGCCCCAGGGGTTTTTGATTCCAATCCTGGATAAGTCACGTACTACAAGTACTTTAAAGCATTGGAACCTAGCAATTTATATGGTAGTGTTCTGAGGAATTATTTGCTTTTTACTTGAACTTTTTGCAAGTAATAACTATTTTATAGGTATTCCATCACGCCTGTATTCCCCGAAGGATTACGGAGAAGTGTACTTAATGCACACCCACAATTTGCCGGTGAGTTAAGGTCGGTAGTAGCGTGCCCATTCTTACGGCACATATCCAAATTCCTAGCTGCTACTTACTCATAATTTCAAAGAAAAACCCTTTGTGAAATCGAACTCAATACCTCTTAAAAAGCAGTCGCCTACTAGAATAAAGAGGAATAATATATTTTTTTTCTAAATTAAAACCGAATTGATAGCTTTTTGGTATGTTCCATAAAAACGGATATTGGATCATAAGATGCGTGGTGTATTAACGCAGGTTTTTTTGACGACAATCACACTCTCAACCTTTGATAAGACATGTAAGTAAAAGACCATAACTTCTGTATTCCTCGAAGGGCTAGACAGAGTTGTACTCAGTACATTCAAACTTCGCAAGTTGTTTTAGGTTCTATGTTATCAGGTGTTAAGAAAACAAACTTTAAATAAGAGAACGAACTGGCTGTAACAACATAACGCAAACGAATAACCAATCAGCGGCGCGCACTACCCACGCCACACTGCTGCCACCACAGCAGCGCGACTCATGCGCTCTCTTGCCGACGCTGCGCTTGCCACTCGACACGACCGCCACGCTCCTAGATCTAAAATGCATACCTATTTGAAGTAATAATGTAATCAAGATTAAATTTATGTTCATTGTAATCCAGTTTCAATATCAATCCTATACAATTGTTGGCGACCGTGACAGGACTCTGTGCGGAGAACACAGACGAACGAGACTACAATACAAGACAATGGCGGACTAGGAGCGGAATTCTACAAGGAAGATACAACAAAAGGGAAGTTTGCTCGTTCCTTCTATCCTAATTCCTATATCCAACTGTATGGCTTGTCTGTGTGAGCATGTTGCAAGTTCAACTACCAATAGGCAACTACCTATTCGGCATTGCATAGATTGCATTTCTATTTCAATCTCACTGTAAAGTAACAATCAAATTCTAATTCACTGCATAATATTATCAAACTATTTCTTAATGAATAGGTACCTATCTCGCAAATTTTACTGTATATCCCATGTAGGTACCATTCAAACTCATGCACGTGTACCTACCCAACTTACCTGTATTAGTAGGTACTAACGTGGTAGACTGGTAATTCATCAACCCGCATCTGGTATTCTTGCGGTAGCGTGATGGACTAGTGCCTTTCTACAAATCCTAAAGGTGTCGTAAAGCTGTGCCCAACAGTGGGACGGCAACGAAACTTGTACAACAAACCACGCCACTAAGGCGACTCTCTGATCCATAACCTCTTAACTTCTCATTTCGAATATTCAACCATTGTGTTAAGCCTGAGCTATCCTTGTGCACCTTCAGAATTCAGCATAAACATATAGCATCCCTGTAATCACGCTCGCTTTGCACGTAAATAACACGCGTTTTGCCGAACATTTCCAGCCCAAGAGGAAAGAACCACTGTGGGCATAAGAATTGTACACTGGCTGCTCCGGTCTGCCTGCAGCAACGCTTGCCTGACCCGAGTGATTCCCTGACTGCACGTCCGAGCGAGCAGAGCTATTCTTGCTGATCTACAGCTGTTTCAGACAAAGGTTTGAGCGGAGAGCAGGTATTTATAACTTCACTTATTAATTATTTGTGCCCATTGCATTATGTCTGACACAGAGTTGAAAGAGTTAAGAAGTAGGAGAGGATCAATAAAAGGGAGATTAACTAACTTTAAAAACTATTTAACTGAATATAAAAACTGTAAAGATGTTTCTAAACAACAATTGAACGAATTAAAAGTAAGATTAAGCAAAATAGAAACATTGTTCAATGACTATGATACAATTCAATCTGAAATTGAAATAAAGCAAGCAAAGACTGATAGTTCAAGTAGTAAAGGTATTTCTGATGATTCTGTCATTAGTTCAGACCGGGATAGTACTGAAAGTATATTTTATTTTGTAATAAGCTCGGCACAAGAACTAATTGAAGTTCATGAAAACAAATTAATTCAAAGTAATGAATTTGTGAGTTCTCAAAGCCATGCCTCATCAACCCAGTGTTGTGGTGTAAATGGTACAACTGTTAAATTACCCACTATTAAACTCCCAACTTTTGATGGGAATTATAATAAATGGTTGGAATTCCATGATACATTCAATTCACTCATTCACAATAATGTTAGCTTAAATGATATAAACAAATTTCAATATTTAAAAGGTTCTTTAACTAGTCAAGCTGCCTCAGTAATAGAAGCACTTGAAATTTCCTCTAACAATTATGTGGTAGCCTGGAAATTGATCTGTGATCGCTACAACAACAAAAGGCAATTAATACATAATCATTTAAAATCACTATTCAATATTACTACATGCAAAGATTCAGAAAAAACATTAAGATTTTTAGTTGATCACATTTCAAAACACCTTAGGGCTCTGAATAGCTTAAATGAAAATACAGATAACTGGGATACATTGATCATTTTTATGTTCAACCAAAAGCTAGATAGTGTTACAAGTACCAAATGGGAAGAACATAGGAATGGTCTGTCCGACAGCCCCACACTAGATGATTTCTACAGTTTTTTGAGAAGTAGGGCTGATGTATTAGAAATGGTGAGTGCGGGCAACAGTAACAACCCTAGTAAATCTATTGAAAGGGTATCCAAACCCTCTGATAAAAAACAAAAAACATTTGTTGCTGCTGCCTGTGACAACAATCCGCAAAACCCAAAGTCTCGTGTATGCTTGATTTGTGGTGGTGAGCACATTATTTATTTTTGTGAAAAGTTCAATAGTATGTCACCCGAAGAAAGGAATAAAGAAATTTCTAAGCTACGAGTATGCATTAACTGTCTACGGGGTGGACATTTTGCTCATCAATGCAATTCAGGTCCTTGTAAATTTTGTAAGCGAAAACATAATTCATTGTTACATAAAAATTCACAGTTTGTGAAGGAAGTGGAAAATAAACCTAGTACTAATAGTGTCTGTAATCCAATTGCACTTTCATCAAGCATTGATAATCAAGTTCTGCTTTCTACGGCAATGATAAAATTAATTATAAATAACCAATGTTATAGGGTGAGATGCTTGCTAGATTGTGGCAGTCAGTCATCATTTATAACTACAGCACTAAAGAATAAGTTAAGTATTGAGAGCCAATCTATCAATTCTGTATCTGTAACAGGCATCAATAACATGTCATTTTCTGCTCTTGAGTGCTGTAATCTACAAATTCAATCATGTACAAATAGTTACTGTAAAGAAGTAACGGCATTTATCATTCCGCAACTAACTGGCAACTTACCCAGCTATAGGGTCGATATACAAACACTAAATATTCCAGAAAACGTTACACTTGCAGATCCTACTTTTTATGAGCCGTCTCCGGTTGATCTGTTACTGGGAGCTGACATTTTCTGGGATGTAATTTGTCCAGCTAATCAATTCAAATTGGGAAACAATAAACCTGTATTACAAAATTCACAATTTGGTTGGTTAGTGGTTGGACCTGTAATGTGTCCTAATATAGTACCTAAGGAATTTACCTGTAATTTCAGTCAGGCAATCCGGAACCAATTGAGGCAATTCTGGGAACTTGAAGAGCTACCTGACAAACCAAAACTTACTGCTGAGGAACAAGAATGTGAAACCCACTTCGTGGAACACACCCGTCGCATGAGTGACGGCCGATTTTGTGTCACGCTGCCTTTGCGTGATAAACCTGAATTATTAGGTAATTCTTATTTTAGAGCAAAACATTGCTTCGAATCTTTAGAAAAAAGGTTTGTAAGGCAGCCTGAAGTAAAATCACAATATGTTAAGTTTATTAATGAATATGCAGATCTAGGACATCTGACCGAAATTGAGAGATCAGAACAAGTTAATTTATTACCACATCACCCTGTTCTAAGGGAACATAGTGAAACGACCAAGTGTCGTGTAGTTTTTAATGCATCTTCAAAAACTGATTCTGGTCTGTCATTAAATGATTTGCTCATGGTAGGGCCCACAGTCCAAGACGACATTTTCTCTGTATTAATAAGATTCCGACAACATACATACATATTTACAGGTGATATAGAGAAAATGTACCGGCAAATCTTAATTGAAGAATCTCAGAGATATTTACAAGTAATTTTATGGCGCGAGGACAAAGAGCAGCCCATGAAGTACCTGCAATTAAATACTGTAACATACGGTACCTCATCGGCGCCCTTCCTCAGCACCCGCTGTTTGATTGAGTTAGGTCATGAGTTTGAAGACTCGTTGATAAAGGAAATTATGTTGCACGACTGGTACGTCGATGACATTATTACTGGTTGTTGTGATGAGTCACTACTATTTGAAATTTATCAACGCATCGTCGAAAAGCTCCAATCAGCTCAGTTGAATCTTAGAAAGGTTAAAAGTAATTCACCTGTATTCCTAGACTATATTACTCAAACTACTAGTACTGTACAAGAAAATTATAAACTAATATTGTCAAAAGGTCAAACATTAGGAGTAGAATGGAACCCTAATACTGATAAGATTTCAATTTTATCCTCTAAACTACCAGACTGTAACAATGATGTTCCATTTACTAAACGTTCTATTCTGTCTATGGCTTCCAGCTTTTTTGATCCCCTGGGACTTTTAAGTTGTTGTATTATTGTATGTAAAATAATTTTGCAAATGCTATGGACACAAAAAATTGGTTGGGATGATGTAATACCACCTGAAATAAATAAATTGTGGCAAAAGTTCATTAATAATGTACACTATTTACAAACTGTAGACATTCCTAGACATGCTTGCTGCAATAATCCTGTAAAAATAGAATTACATTCATTCTCAGATGCTAGTATTAAGGCTTATGCTGGGTGTGTTTATGTGAGGTCAACTGATGCTTTAGGCAATTGTGCTGTAAAGCTTTTGTGTGCCAAAGCAAAGGTGGCGCCACTTAAAACCATAACCATTCCTCGTTTGGAACTGAGTGGTGCTCTATTAGTAGCACGCTTGTGTAATAAGGTTTCAAAATCACTACGTTGTGATATTTCTGTTAAAACTTTTTGGTCTGATTCTAAAATTGTACTGGGTTGGTTATGCACACCTTCATCTAGGTTAGAAACGTTTGTCGCTCACCGCGTGACTGCTATAACTGAACTATGTAAAGATTGCGAGTGGCTGTACGTCCCTACCTCTCAAAACCCCGCTGACATAGCCTCGCGTGGTGTATGCCCGCGTGAATTTCAATCACTATCATTATGGTGGGAGGGACCTGCATTCATTCGAGACGGTGAGAATCATTGGCCTGATCAATGTCGTAGCATGACTTCCACTATGTTACCAGAATTAAAACCTGATACTACTTATGTTAATACATTACACTTAGCTAACATACCCATCCATGTACAAGATTATTCTGATTTTGCTAAGTTGCGACGTGTAGTTGCATATGTTTTACGTTTCTATAATAATCTGAAAAATGCTATAAAATCTAATCAAAGTTTAACTGTAGAAGAATTGTCACTGGCAGAGTTAAAGTTGGCTTACCTTTCTCAACAGGAAAGTTATCCCAACTATGATAGGCAATCTAAGACAACACCTTTGTTAAGTTTAACTCCATTTGTTGATGATGAAGGATTAATAAGAGTTGGAGGTAGGCTAGAAAACTCCGCCTTCGAGTATAGTAAAAAACATCAAATTATTATTGATTCACATCATCATTTTTCTAAGCTATTATTTAAATACTATCATATTAAATATATGCATGCAGCTCCTCAACTACTACTTTCTCTCATTCGAGAAAATTACTGGCCTATGGGGGGTAGAGCATTATCAAGAAAAGTATACAGGGGTTGCATCTTGTGTACTCGAGCCAAAGGAATAGTAGCAAAACAAATAATGGGTCACTTACCTGCCGCTAGAATAAGTCCAGGATATCCATTCGAGGTTGTTGGCACAGATATGGCTGGACCGTTCTTTATTAGTGATAGGAAAGGGCGCGGTTCTAAAGTAATAAAATGCTATTTATGTGTATTTATCTGTTTCAAGGTAAAGGCTGTACATTTAGAAATAGTAAGTGATATGAGCACTGAAGCCTTTATTTTAGCAGTACGTCGTTTTATCAGTAGACGGGGAAAGCCCCGTGAATTCTGGTGTGATAATGGTTCCAACTTTGTTGGTGCCCACCGTGAGTTAGGTAACTTCCTCAAATCTCATTCTAATTCTGTGTCAGAACATTTTGCAGAGGAAGGTATACAATTCAAATTCTTACCTGCTTACTCTCCAAACTTTGGTGGTCTTCATGAAGCAGCTGTAAAATCTGCAAAATATCATATTAAGCGTACCTTGGGTGATACTCACCTTACTTTTGAGGAGCTATCAACATTAGTCGCTCAGATTGAAGCCATACTTAATTCTAGGCCTCTTTCTCCTATGTCTTCCAATCCTCACGACCTGTCTCCTCTTACCCCAGGGCACTTCCTCATCGGCCGAGTGATGACATCGCTGCCAGCTCCTGACTTAGAAGATGCTAATACAAACCGCCTGCATCGCTACGCCAAAATCGAGCAAGCTCGGCAGCGCTTCTGGTCTCGTTGGAGTCGTGAATACGTCTGTGAGCTTCAACAGCGTACTAAATGGCAGAAGAGGCAGCCCAATCTAGAACCTGGACAGCTAGTTTTAATCAAACAAGAGTCGACGCCTCCTTTGAAATGGCCACTGGGACGAGTTGAAAGGGTATATCCTGGCGCAGACGGCGCTTGCAGAGTTGCTGACATTAAGACAAGCAAGGGCATTATCCGTAGGGCTGTTACCAGACTATGCCCACTTCTAGAAAATGAAGCTTGAAAGGAGCTTTCAAGGCGCGGGAGATTGTTAAGAAAACAAACTTTAAATAAGAGAACGAACTGGCTGTAACAACATAACGCAAACGAATAACCAATCAGCGGCGCGCACTACCCACGCCACACTGCTGCCACCACAGCAGCGCGACTCATGCGCTCTCTTGCTGACGCTGCGCTTGCCACTCGACACGACCGCCACGCTCCTAGATCTAAAATGCATACCTATTTGAAGTAATAATGTAATCAAGATTAAATTTATATTCATTGTAATCCAGTTTCAATATCAATCCTATACATCAGGGACTAGTATATTGCCATTTGAACAGCACCGTATACATTACAATAAGGATTGTGTTGTTATTTATTAATTAGGAATGCACCCTTATTTCCTTTTATTATTATTTTTGTGTTGTTTTATGCCTTATGTGGATTATCTCCGCAGGACCTCAAGCTCAGCAGTCTCTAGATTAATTTCAGTTTTCACATCCACTATTTCCATTTTGGAATAGAAACAAAATGTATAGAAATGTAATTTTAATGAACACCGTTATCATGAGATTGCAACTTGTCTTGACCTCATATTCCATTCAGTAATATTTTATCTTACCCCGCGTTTCGACTGACAGAAAAACATGTTGCAAACATCTGTCTAACTCTCAAGGAGTGAATGGGATAGCTAGCTGTTTACAACATGTTTTGTCTTCAGTGGAAATGTGGGGTAAGAATTGAATGAAACGAAACATTTATCTCCTAACATCTTACTAAATGTAAAGTCCTCAAGTCCTGTAGTGTGTGACGCACCTCCATCCTTTATATTATTTATTTATTTTATTTATTTATTTATAGTTAATTAACACGGTACAACACCAATTACATTAATTAACTTAGAAAGAAACACAATATATACAAAAACTATACAATGTAGCCCATTTTATATAACAGACAATTATTCGCTACGTACTAACATGGAACAGTGGACACCCTCGCGTACTGTTTCTCACAGAACATCAAACATACTCGCATTATTTTACTCCATTCGTCCGCAAACACATCGCATTCAGAGTTGGCCGTCAAGAGGGCATTGAGCATCCTTAAAGTGCGACATACCGGCGACTCAGATCTGGCGACAGTTCTACAAGGCAGCAGCGCGAACAGATTGTGCCGACGACTTTGCCGGCGACTGATGTATTTCTCGGGCACAAATAGCCGACAGAAAAGGTCATGGAGCTCGGAGCAGTCGATTATATACCTTAGCTTGTAAGTTACACATTATTAAACGTACTTTCATCAGAGTCACATGTCTTTCATTTGACACCAAGGCGCGTCATTACAGTCCTATTATTACTCACAAAATATACTAGTCATGGTCACATAAATAAACTTTTAAAAATACAATCGCACCTGCCTCCCACTAGGGTTGGCAGAGACAACATAATAATGATAGCATCCTCCTCTCTTCTAAGTTGCCGTACCCTGCAGGGCCCATAATATGCCTTTTGTGATAATGTAACATCTAACAAGATTATGGAGTGCAATAAAGATATTGAGTATTGAGTATAAATCAACACTGAACACGCTCGTAAACATTTTGGTGTCGGTAGCAGAAAACTCGAAACAATACTCCGGTTCACTGCATGCAATTGAAACATTTTTACCTCTTAGCAAACTGCGTCTCCAGCGTGTCATTCAGACAGTACAATGTTTAGACATTCAAACGTGACCCTCAGCTATAAACGTGAAAGTTTTATGTAAATGCGACTCTCTAGTGGCAGGGCATCAGTCCGTATTGCATAAGTTGACTAATAAATTAGCGAGTTACTCTTGTTGTCGGAGATAAGTGGGGTGGACAAAGGATTACCTTGCGCCGGGCGTGCCCAGGCCCTAACTTCTGAAATAAACTGTGAAGTCGTTCATATCCCTGGGCTGGTCACGTCACCCTGTCAGATATAATCTGAGCAGGAGAGTGAAAAATAAGATAAGAGGATTGCCCGCTAATGGTTTACCCAATGTACTCAAAAATAAATAGGGTCGAATGTTGTCGAAATTCGACATTCTAATAATACAGATATTTAGTCTGCTAGCTCCTGTAAATGTCTGAGTAGGTTTTGGAATTTGTCCGGTTATAATTTTCAAGATATTTCAAAAAAACAGTTTCTGCTGGCGTAACGTTACCCCAGCAGAATGTTTTTTTATTTAATGGGTATATTGAAAAAAACATTAGTTACATAATTAGTCCGCTAGACGGACTAAATGTTTCGATATATTTGGTAGTTCTACGGTTTAAGGTTGCGAAGATATTCAAGATTCTGCTGGGGTAACGTTTTCAGATTTTCTGGATCTCTGAAATGGTAAAGCGTAGACTATTAATTTTTTATACATAGCTTTGTCTGAATTAGTCTGTATTTGTCCGCGAATAAAATAGTAATAATAGTGCACCGTTTTCAAGTTATTTTAAATTATATAAATATCTTATTATGGGCCCTAACTTTTTAAATATGCACTCCAGAGTCTTACTTGAAACGTCATTTTGTAGCTTATAACTACCTACAGGTACGTGTGAATTTTCATTATTGTCCAGATAGTAATTAATAAGTTATCGCGAAATTCAGTTCAGTCCGGGCAGCAGGTTTATTTAACTGCCTATTAGTCGAGTTCTATGTCGATGTAGTTGCTAAATTCTATATAACTAGTTAGTCTGTTGTTTCAACTTTACACCTGTCAATTTTAAGCGTTATACACTCAATAGTTACAGAGATAAATGAAAAAGTATACTCACGGTAAGTATGGCTGTGGTAACCCGACCATGTTAAGATGGTCACAAAATAGCGGCGGCTAGTACAAAATGCTGACCTTCTAAAATTTATAGGATAGTGTTTTTACTTTTGTACAGTTGCGTAGACAAGTGGTAAAAAAACAGTATTTTATTTTATTATAATTTTTATTTACGGGTAACAAATATTACGAAGTTCTTATAGAATACCCTGTAGTAAAATCACAGTTCAATAGGTACTTACCTGTGTCATGCCTATCTCAATGTTTAACAATAAAAATTAGATTAGGTATGTCACGTGTTTTTTTTAACATTTATTATTTAACAGTCTGATTTCAAAAAACACAGTTTCAAGCAAAGTTAGTGTTTAAAAATCACAGATTACGATAAAATCTCAGTCAAAATATGTATTAACAAATAAAGAAATATCAATAGCGTGTTTATATATTTAAGACGTACTTAACAGATATTGTCATAATCATATATTATTATCACTTTAAAAAAAATAACCATTATGCTAAAGATATAATATTGTAAAAATCACAGATCAATGAAAAACTTAACACTACTCGTATATTTATTTATGGTAACATTAAGTTTTTATCATAATAAAATGATTGACATTAGAATATTATGTCGCAGTAAGATAACTATAGCCGTGATCCCGTTTTTTTTGCAAAGGGGTGTAGTTATGTACCAGGACATAGCTATACGAAAGCAATTCAATTCAATTGTCTTAGGTACTAGGGATATAAATCATAAAGCTATCTTACTACGACATTTATACAAATCTCGCAAACATTGAGATAGTCATTGACTTCAGGTACCTGTAGTCAATGACTATCTCAATGTTTAAAAATAATTTTGTTTTACACTAAAATATTTATTGGTTTACCTACGTTCTGTTTTCAAAAATAGTAATCTTATAATAATAGTAATCTTGATACGTAAATAATTCTTTATGCATATTAGATAATTAAAAATCACAGATCAATCGCAATAAAATATAACAACAAGTATAACATATTGCAAAATAAAGTATACGCAAGTACCTATGGCGTGTTTATATTTAAGACGTAGTTAACAAATATGTTGATACTATCAGATATTATCACATTGTAGTGTATAAATTAGTGCATGTGGTACTAAATTAGTATTACTTTTCTGAATTTTACAATACAAGTCATCATAACATTGAAAATGTCCGTTCATTGTTCTATAGCAATGAGCTTTATAGTGTCCAATTCCTGCTGAACCAAGGGGCGGTTGAAATTCAATTATGGCCAAGACTTCATATAGTCTGTTATTGATTTCGATATTAATAGGTACATCATTGAAGTTTATGATAAGGTCATGAAACTCAAATATAATTAAATTGTTCAAATTATAACTGAAGTTGACTGTCCCTATTCTGCAAATAAAACAAATAGGAGGGAAATCGTTATTCATTCCTGATTCGACAGACTCTTGTAATTTTGCAATACCTTTCTGTTGTATAATTTCGATATTTAATGGCAAGTATTTACATTTAAAATTACTATTCTTTTCGTGCTTTGCGCAGTATTCGTTTGAGCATATTCTGTTTCTAGTAGCAGAAAACTGTAAAATACAGATTTCTTCGAGTATTTTTGCAATATTACATGCACAGTCTATAACATTGCATCTAGTTTTGTCATCGTTTAATAAGTCACTATTAAATATCTTAGATAAAAGTATTTCGCGTTTATTATATATTTTTTTACTAGACTTTTTTGCATTGGCAAGATCTACAATAAACGTTGTAAAAGCATCATTTCGCAATTCTGTACAAGAGTTAATCTCTTGTCGGAAGATAACCCTGTCCTTATAGGCTACAGCAAATGCTTGTGAGACGGCGTCAAATGCGCAAGTGTTGGTTAGAATAACCCTTTTATTATTAGACATGGCAATATTTCCATTTTGTAAAATGTATAAAGGCTTTATGCTGTTGTCTGATTTAGAGCGCGGAAGCGCTAAACCTCGCCAATTTTCTACTTCTACAGGTTTATCCTGAAATATAGATTCGATTTCAAAATCCGTATTGCATTTCACGTTTTGTCCTTTATGTATTTTGGTATCAGTTTCTGGGCTTTGTACTGATGTTCGCAGGGTAGGAGTATATTGTGAAGCTACATCACGGCAGGGTTTTTTATATTTTGTTTCGGAGTAATGTTTTATTTTTCTCTTCACTTTCATGTTTTCATTTTTTTCTGATTTTAAAATATTATCGGAAATACTTAATTTCACTATTCCATTTAAATAACTGAAATGTTGTACTAAAAACTCATCTAGTCGAATGCGCTCATCTTTGGTATTAAAATATATGCTTTTAAGATCTTTAAAATGATTCTCAACATTTGAACTACTTGGTGCATCACTTGCATGGTCAAAATGTTCTGTCATTATGTTACCCCACATAGGTAGTTTTCGCAACAATCTTTTCAATGTATCGTTTATAGCCGGTAAATAATACTCATTTCGTTGTTCATGCTTTGGGTCAAGTAACAACAAATATAATTGTTCAGTTTCAATTCTCTCTTCATAATATTTAATAAGAGGACAATCACTACTCCTGTTGATAATATCCTCACTATTATCATGAAATTGTTCGCTTATTTCATTTTCAATAACAACATTGTCAGCATTAATTAGATTTTTTGAAAGATTTAATAAACGCTGCAAAGCTGCCTCGTATTTCCCTTGCTGGCCATCTAAACCAAGGCTTACACATTCATGTAATGATATTATTACTATATCATCGATTACAGACTTAACATCTTTATAACAGTGCATTTGATGAATTGCTTTTATGCAGTCAATATAAAAATATTTGCATTTCTCCGAAGTTTGATTAAAACAGCTTTGTTTAGGTAATTTTTTAAAAAAATGGGATTTATCTAAACGAATGTAACAAACTGGTACACCTGTATCCTGACCTTCTAAAAGTGAAAAACACTGCGACAAATATCCATGAGTGTCCGTGTTTAAAAAACTACGACATATCGCTCCTAATAGGGCTGACGAATCGTCACATATTATTTGTTTGGGTAGGGATCGGTTTACTTTCCATGTATTTAACCAAGTGGCTATGGAGTCTATTGTGTGTGTCTGTGATGCCATGTAACTCAAAGGAATACTTGTACAGGAAGTATATGCCATAACAACGTATAGGAAAATATGTTTGGCGTCTTTAGAATCCACCCCGGGAGGTGCTATCGTTTTAAAAATTGAACCAGTTGCGTCGATAGATATAGTAATGTCCGTGTTTTTTAAGATTTCATCATAATATTTATTTTGCTCATTTGTCCAAAAATAAATAAAAAAAGGGACAAGAGAAAATTTTCGAATAAAGGTGTCAAATGGGGAACTCTGAGACATTGCATAAATGGATATTATTGTGTTTTTGTCAAATTGAAGTGCGCTTTTAGCTTCGTGTCGTATTTTTCTTAAATTATTTAAACTAGGCAAAGTTGGAGGTTCTATTATATTTTCTTTATCTATAAGTTTATCTGCTAACATAGTTCTAACTTTTAGAGCTTTATCATATTGTAACATTTGAGCGATTCTTTGTTTTCGTTTCGCTGTAAGTTTATTTTTGATGTTATGATCGTGGTCAAAGTTTTTTTTGTAGTTACTTATTTGACAAACAATATTTAAAAAATTTTCGGTTTTGGGACGTATGTACATCACAATATTTGCGCCACATTGAGTACAGCGTCCGTAACATTTAATATCATTAAATTGAAAGTGCGTGGGTACATAATTATTTTTAAAAGCAAACGTACAATCAAGATCTGTTTTTTTCCATATATGGTCTTGCAGCTCATTAGTCCAACTATTCTGTAATAACCTGTGATTTTTAGGAGCGAGTCGTTTGAACTCATAATAATCAATTTCAAACTTCAATTCAAAATCAGAATCCGAGTTACAATCATTAGCATCAAAATCACTGTCGTGCTCGACGTTTCTATTATTTGTGAAATAGGTTGATTCTGTCTGTCCATTTGTATCATCATCGCCATGAAAAATAAAATAAAAATTGCGTTTCACTGAAATTCTTATGGCATCTTTAGACATTGTACATTGGAACATTTCAATCAATTCCTTCTGTATGCTTTCATATACATCATGAGAAATTGAAGGGATTTTCTTATCAAATATATATCCATATTTAGAAACAACGCGTTTTAGATTATCTAACGATATGATACTTTTTCTGCCGCCCATTGTATAGCAACTTATATTGAACTTAAATAAAATATAAAAATAAAAACAATCACATTTCTTGATTAATTTACATCTAAGAACAGGTACTCGTAAACCAAAATCAGTTTTTCTAATAATAGATAATTATCTAAAAAAAATGAATAAAACAATATCTTCACAAAATAAGTATCAAATAACTAGGTATATACAAACAGGAGTTAATCACAGTCTTATAGATAAAGTTATTTTATTTATTCACGCGCAGAAATTCAGAAACAACAGTAGGTACAGCAGGTAGATGGAATTTGCATATTTCGTCGCGTTAGATATTGTCAGTGCCAACAAATTAGCTACAACAACAATTTCATTATAAATTTAATAGCTTTTAAACAATTATTTGATAATACCTATTACAATATACCTACTCGTATAAGTGTGGCACACTTAGGCCAGAAACTGCGTCAAGCGGAGGCCCGCGTCGGACACTCGCCGCGTGTTTATGCGCGGGGACACGCGAATGGGCGACGGACGCCCGCTACGGTCCCCGTCGCGTATACCAGACGCGGAGACCGGATTTCGCAGCGTCGCACTATGGTATAATTTCGTAAAAAGATGCCCATAAGTCCAAATTTGAAAAATGAAGAAACCACTGAGTGATTGGTACCAATTGACAGCTAGATAAATTCTTCATATGAAAGTACCCTCAAATGTAGGTATTATCACTTTATTTATTAAGATTTAATTACGAAAGTCGATAACATAAATAAGTATCTAGGTTTCGAGAATTTCTAATCGTAAAACTAATTATTAGTCTAAGTTATTAAGTCCAGGGGTCTAAGTTATTAATAAATAAATGAACCCTAAAAAATATGTTTATAATTTTTACTTTCCAATTGTTGAAAATGTCAAGTTAAATACATAGTTAGGTAAATGGAAACTTACTTACTTTATCAATACACCATGTCCTGGTTGACTTTTCATTAAGTAGCACACAAAAAAAAAAAAAAACTTAGTGTGTCTGATTTCAATATTTCATAATGTTCCTGGCCCACTCGCTCAAACAATAATAATTACGAAATAAATATATGAGGAAGCGCGACGAAGCGAGACGCACTCTCTTTGTGTGACCTTGTGTGACTAGCGATGCAACTAGGATCAAGTTCAATGTAAACAACCCCTCCCCTTTCTACTCCATCCTGCGTTGCCGGCCGAGACGTAGGTATTGTAAAATTTATTTTGGAGAGTTTAAAATAGAGTTCATTATTGTTTGGCAGAAAGGTATTTGTATGGATTGTTTCTTGTTTTCCGAATTACGTATTTTCGTACCTACCTACTTTTAAGTGACTACTTACCATTTTTGCTGTCTCGTACTTACACAAAACAATGTTTTATTCGGTATTTTTTTATAATGTTTACTTTATGTGTGTTTTTATTTACAGTTACGGCAATCGTTTAAAGTATGAGGTTAATTAAGTAGTAACTATTTTAAGTATTAAGCCGGTAGGTAGGTACTTACAAAGACAGTAATGTAATTGGCTGACAGGTTATGGCTTTCATAATTTGAACATTGGAAACATAGGTGGGTACGTAGAAATGAACAAATTTTAAGTTGAAATTAATTGTGTACGCGTCTGTATCGAAATTTTAAGACTATTATGGTATAAATTTTAGAAGGTCAGCATTTTGTACTAGCCGCCGCTATTTTGTGACCATCTTAACATGGTCGGGTTACCACAGCCATACTTACCGTGAGTATACTTTTTCATTTATCTCTGTAACTATTGAGTGTATAACGCTTAAAATTGACAGGTGTAAAGTTGAAACAACAGACTAACTAGTTATATAGAATTTAGCAACTACATCGACATAGAACTCGACTAATAGGCAGTTAAATAAACCTGCTACCCGGACTGAACTGAATTTCGCGATAACTTATTAATTACTATCTGGACAATAATGAAAATTCACACGTACCTGTAGGTAGTTATAAGCTACAAAATGACGTTTCAAGTAAGACTCTGGAGTGCATATTTAAAAAGTTAGGGCCCATAATAAGATATTTATATAATTTAAAATAACTTGAAAACGGTGCACTATTATTACTATTTTATTCGCGGACAAATACAGACTAATTCAGACAAAGCTATGTATAAAAAATTAATAGTCTACGCTTTACCATTTCAGAGATCCAGAAAATCTGAAAACGTTACCCCAGCAGAATCTTGAATATCTTCGCAACCTTAAACCGTAGAACTACCAAATATATCGAAACATTTAGTCCGTCTAGCGGACTAATTATGTAACTAATGTTTTTTTCAATATACCCATTAAATAAAAAAACATTCTGCTGGGGTAACGTTACGCCAGCAGAAACTGTTTTTTTGAAATA
Organism: Subacronicta megacephala; assembly: GCA_958496365.1. Classification (NCBI taxonomy): domain Eukaryota; kingdom Metazoa; phylum Arthropoda; class Insecta; order Lepidoptera; family Noctuidae; genus Subacronicta; species Subacronicta megacephala. Next base: position 9,371,938 of record OY292521.1, read on the forward strand.
TCTTGAAAATTATAACCGGACAAATTCCAAAACCTACTCAGACATTTACAGGAGCTAGCAGACTAAATATCTGTATTATTAGAATGTCGAATTTCGACAACATTCTGCTGGGGTAACGCACAATTGCGGCTCCCAAATTGATTTATACAAATAATGTTAGTAGAAGCTTTTTGTTTTTATTCTCAAATCTAAAAAGCTCAAGCTTTACATTAGATTGGTAATTTGGGTTCCATTATCTTTCATTGGACAGATTGTTCAAATTTAATTGAACTATACTACAATAGATTATGAGACAAAAGTGTTTTCTATCTCCTGTAATAGAATTAAAATAATGTCCGAGACATTCAGCTTTTTCAAGTTTCTATTCAATTCTCTTTGTAATCAAAGGATTCTCAGTTTGATGACAAAGTTACTATCTCTATTGGTATTATGGCAAACCATTTCGACAGTGCGACATTCAAATATCGAAGTTTTTGTAATTTGGAATTTGCGAACTAATAATGGAAACTTTTACATCGAAATTTCTACAGTACAGTATTAAAGTTAAAATGAGAAAATATTAAGTTAAAGTATTTATGTTGTTTCAAAAGTTTCGACGCACAACTGCAATAACGTGCGCGTAATAAATACCGAAGAGACTTGTTTTAAATGAATTACAGAAACTTAAGTGTCGCAGTATATTTTTAATAGGCCGTTAGGGAAATTTAAGGGAATAGCTATCGTGGCAGATGTTTGCCGAAACTCCCAACTATGATAACAGAGTGGAGGACTATTTTTTACAACTTCCTTCCACAATGTCCGCGAGTAAATAATATACTAAGTGACAAACGTCTCATTCTTTTTTATTTCGGGTCACCCTTGAACCGAATAAATTGCTCGCAATTTTCGGGGTCGTTTGCTACGCTCCGGGATGCCGATGATACGCTTCTCAAACTTCGCGTTCGACTCATCCCGCGCAGATTTATACTCGACATATATATCATAATTTATTTATCGGTTCACGCCTTTCGTGGTTGAGTAGCTCTAAATTCGTTCATTCCTAAATATAATGATTAATGACAAAAATTGTTACGAATTTATATACTTGATATTCCAAAATCCCTGTATGATAAACAAAACTTCTAAGTGATTCGAACAGAAACATGTAAATCTTGGGTTCACGGACGAAAAAGCTGGAAAGTTATGCGACATCACTATGAGTTTGTTTTGCCTTATGAATATCAAACACTTACCTATAACAACTTCCCGTAGAAAACACATCGCAGCAAGTAATAAGCTTCGATCTCACTTCGTTACGTAAGGATACAATTAGTCTAACGTCCGTTGCTTCGATTAAGGAACGCATCGCCAGTTCGAAGTGGGTCTTATCTAAGTAGTTGATTGTCCTCTATTTGTATTTTTGGCCCCAATCGAGCCCGGGATTGTCTCGGTTCGTGTTTTTGTCAACAGTCACGTCGCGAACGGTTGCTTAATCATGAATGACACGTTTACGTATTCAGGAGGCTCGCCCCACCCGCTAACGAGAGACGAGATAAGTTTACAAACGTCGTAATCTTGAATTCCCGAAGGCGTTCAGTCTCAGCGTTGATTATCCGGGATTTGAAATTAACATATTAGGAATGTTCAGGGTTGGAGATGCTGTAAGAGATCTTTTACACAAGTGCTAGGCGTTGGTTGTTTCTCGCGGTTGTTTATTTACATCGCAACGACGATGTTTGTTTCTTGGATGGATGTGCGGGGAACCGCGTTACGATAGCGGCGTTTAATATCTTGTTCACGATACGGATAAATGGGCGAGGTTTCAAAGCAGTTGCTTTCGCCAAGTCATTTCCACGAAAATGCATAGGATGATGATGCAATATGCGAGATGTGTGATGCGATAGCAACCTCAATAAAATTGTAGCATAGAACTGCGCAATAGTTTTGAATGTTTTTTTTTCTGGTATCAGTTTTCAACTTATCGATTTTTTTTAATTTAAGTTCTTTTTTCGCTTGTGACATCACGGATATGAGGTTTCATAGACAGAGGTGCCTTATTTTCATAGAACCCCCAGTGGGTTTATAGAAATTGAATTGACAAAAATTTGAGTAAATATAAATATACTTATTAAAAAAATTGAAAAGGTACAATAAATATTACGTAACTCCCTACCACCCACGAGATTCGAAGCGCGACTGCCAAAAACAGCACCTAACAGCCCACATTTCCATTTTACACCCAGATTAACACAGAAACAAGTGAATACACTTCTCGAAATATATTTAGGACACAATAACGAAAACAAAAACTGGCACAAGGAGCAACATTTAATTTTATCTCCGCGAGGCGAGAGCTACAGAACTTTACCATGAACAATATCATGTGTAAGTGCTCTTAAGCGGAACGGTACATGTTTGTTTGAATAGAGAATCGAGCTCCAACCGTCCTCCTTGGCTAGATTATAAACAATAGCGTGTATTTTTTATTGTTATAAGATGACATACAAGCATAGACAGTTTATAGACGCCAGCGACACCAATAGTACTTATGTCTAACGCGTTGTCATCTTGAGACCTCATTGGTTAAGTCATATAAGCCGAAAATTTAATTGGCTATATTGAATCGAAACACAAATGTTTAGTACTTTATTGCTTAGCGATCGAATATTTGGCAATATGCTGTGGTACCTACACATAGCTACACGAAACACGGACACGCAAAATTATTTTATCATGTAATTTTTTGTGGAATGTTTTATTTAGAAGTACGTGTTAGCCAACTCCAAACGCACTGCTCCAATAAGACAGCGATGTTTCGGAGTAAACGATAATATCATCGATGTAAACAATTTTTAGATTTTTGTTGATATTTTCAAAACTGGATAACCAATTTCGATAAAATTTAAACGGGACCACTTCTGAAGTCTGTCACGCTACCAAACAAAAAACAATAATCAAAATCGGTCCATAATTGATGGAGATATCGCGTAACAAACATACAAAAAAATTAAAAAAAACAACATACAGACGAATTGAGATCCTCCTCCTTTTTGGTGTCGGTTGAAAAAGGTAAACCTCTAGGTTTGGTCAAGTTCTGTGATCCGGAAATATATGTCAGTAATTCCCTTGACTACGTCATGAAGGGTAAGCACTCCTCGTATTTCATGTTTCTATGTCCCGAGTTTTGGGTTTGTCATTAATGAGCCTTTGGGACAGCTGCCACTACATTTGCAAACATTGTACCTACTTTGCCATAAATAAGTAAATACGTAGGTGCGGAGAATTCTTCAATACACTTTAATTACTTAATGTCGTCCATTACTTTGAAAACATTATTCAATGTGAATAAAAGTAAATTCGGATTTTAATCACGAACAGACTACTGACAGTTATCGGGCGACCGCAAGCTCTGAAAAGGATTTAAGACTAGAAAATGAAATTTAGACAATCAAACTGAAAATAATTTGCGAAGTAAATATCTTACAATCTTTAATTAGTTAATAAGATTAAGGTAAACCACTTCAAACTACACGTATTTATGCTTTCATTTCCAACTTTTAGACAATGCTGGGAAAATTATGAGCCAAATGGTATACCTATTGTAGCTCAGGTAATTCGAGTCGTGGCAAATGAATCATTAGTCCTAAACTAATATTAACCTGTGTTGTACAAACAGAGAGTTCGGGGTGTACCTCTAATATTATCGGTAGAGCGTCGGCGTCGCTCGTGAGCTCTTGTTTCGTTTCAAGCAAATGTTCTTTCATTTTCTAATGGATCGCGCTGAGGGAATATTTGTTGGCAAACTTTCACCAGACACAGATATTTACATAACAAAGGAAGGGGTAAGGGATCCGAGTGTCCCCGAAATGTATTCTTGTCAGGCATTTGGATTTTGTAAATGATTTGTCGGTCAATTTCATGTTGTTGTAAATTTCAGGTGAAATTAGAATTCGGGGTTGAGCGAGGCATAGAAACACGTTTTTAATAAACCGCAACGTATGTTTACGTGGGGAAGCTAACACATTATACATTTATTATGTATTGGAGGCGCGTTGTTCCTTATGCATAACAAATTTACTGTTGAATCTCTCGCATACTTTTGATACGTAAATCATTCGCATGGCGTAGTACTAAAACGCGGTTGCAAAAGGTGAGGTTCTGGGTCCAATTTCCTAGTGGGTTTCTCTATGAAATTCTTAACAGTACCTTTTCGCTTTGAATTTGTGCCCAATTAATGACATTAAGTACCTACGCGTCGTTACTACATTGGACCTAGAATATATCGGCGAACTGATCCCAATCGCGACATGGGTTCGATCGAGCATAGTGTTATTGAGGTTTTCTATGAAATTCTCAGTAGCAGCTCAGAGTCTAGATTTGTGCCCAGTTAATGGCAATAGGCTCGCCCTCTATTTCATGGGACTTAGAATATATCGGCGAACTGAGGGTTTGTTCTGTAGTAAGTACTACTTTGCCTACCCCTCCGGGAATACAGGCGTGATGTATGGTGTGTTTATTAAGTTGAGATGCATCCTCGCAGTAAGATAAATCTTTGACTAGTTGTTCTTGGCTAGTAATCTACCAAGGTTTACTAATTAAATAAGTTTGGCGAAATTAAATTTGTTGAACAAAAGGAATGAACAAAAGCGTCTTGGCTCCTGCTGTGAATGGCATGAGGGTAATATGCATAAGGTTTTTGTTCTTAAAAGATTCATTTTTATCTAAAGTCATCTTTTAATAAGTGAAAAGAATAAACGTTACACAAATTGAAACCGTAATGAAAATTGACAGAGGAATCTAATAAAAATAAATGCACAGCGAGTAGGTGAATGGTATTGAAATACATACCAACCTAATATAACAAAAATACTTTTTTATTTCTAAAAGAGTCTTGGCAGCGAATGCGCGGTCATCAAAGAAGTTATAACCTATATTCCTCTATCATTATGGCCATATTATGGGCCACAGAATGACGATCACATGGCATGCAGGAGAATATAGATTTTCTGTAATAAGGTTTCTGTACATCAATCTGCTATTTTAATTAATGTTGAATAGGGGAACTATCTAAGTGCCCACTGTGTATGCAGAGTGCTTGTATATTTTGTCAATCATTCAGTTTCCCCTGGTCTCGCATACCCATGCATACCTACCTAGCTCGTATATATAATCCCTCTTTTTATTGATTTTGATAAACACCGTATGAACTTCGTACAGTACTTTAAGAAACTTAGGAAGCCTTATAATATGTAGTGATATAAACCTACAACCTTTTTCCATGCAGTAGGTGTAATAGGCTATTCCAATAACTATCATTGCTCCAATATCGTGTGGTCCATACATTTATTTTACGATATCGCGCCGTAAAAGTGACAATGAATTCGAAAGAAAACATGTCGAGAACTGAGCGCCCGCGCGCCCGCGAAAATAGATTATATTTTATTGAACTTTGTTGTCATCATATCTTCGTAAACCCTTCGGGACAAAGGGGAATGCTTTGACATGTTATCGACACAACACAAAAATATTCGCTAACAAACAAAGGGAATAAAGTTCACGGTCTTATTCTTACGTCTTTCATGGATAAGATTAAGGTACCGACGGACTTTCAAAAAGCCCTTTGTAAATATGCGAATTGACACGATAAACGATATCTATTTCTTATCTTTATTGCCTGGAAATTCAGCTCCATCAAGTTTTTTAACTTCTGAATTCCCTGATTATCTTTTTAGAAGAAAATCTGAAAAAGTATTAAATATTATAGCCCTTTTTAAAGAGACTTCGAACCTTCTATAGTTATAAAGATAATATAAATTTTCCGTGTCGTGACAATGTTTGAAACGAATTTTCAAAAAAAAGACAGTGGTGTTGAGAAGAACAGTCCCAAATAAAAATACATATATACAAGCGTATGTGTATCAACCAATTTCTTTCGCAATTGTTACCATATTGATTCTGACTTTTCAAAACGAATGCTATATTTTCTGTAATGAAGGATTCCGTTGATTATTCCCAATTACTCTGATGCGATATCGCACATAAATATACCTACAGGAAAATCATCTTTGACATACATAGTTTGACAAAGAATGTAGGTCAATGAAGAGAATAAACGAATTTGCGAGGTCCATCCTATCCCGTGGGTGTCGTGTGAAGGGATGGTATCAGGTAGATGGATAACCTACATCGTCATTGTCCCTGTTCCCAATCAGTCAAGAAGGATTGGGGTCAGTAGAAAGAAAGAAACAAAATAAAACTTTTTGTTTTGGAATCGCACAGAACGCAGAATTTGCAATCAAAGAAACAAAGTTTTGGCCAACCAAAAAAAAATATTAGAGTATTGTGACTATGTAGTTCGTTTATTTATTTATTTTTAAGCCAAATCCTCACTAAACGAACAAGCCTGTGTCGTGGGTATGTGTTTTTATGTATAGAAGTCTATACATAAAAACACATACACATACATAAAGTACATACAGACCAGAGACCAATATCTGTGGATCACGCAAATATTCGTCTCGGCTGGGAATAGAACTCTCACAATCAGACTGCGCTGTGGCGAGATAAATTTAACGTCTTATTCAGAAAAATATAAAACATCCAACAAATTTCCCATTGCTTATATCTCTTGTCTTCTTTTCTCTCTCACAAAATATCACGTGACAAAACACATTGTACTTCTAAGAAACTTATAAGACGTTTTCTTACTTACATAAGTACATATTATATAATAAAGTAAAGGAAGCTAATCTACAATGTAATACGTTTGTATACACTTAGTTTGTAAATAAATGTTTGATTTGAAAAAAAAAAATGTTTTCTTTCCAAATTTATATGGGATTAAATTCTAACCAAATACTAAAGGTGCCAACGTCTCGTTAAGACGTAAGAATGTGGAAGAGAATTTTGACTTCAGAGGCAGTGGTTTCAGTAACTTAGTTGGCAAAAGCTTCCGGTGTACTCAATCGGAGGGACGCAGGTTCGACCCTGCCTGAGGCCGAATTTTCTTTCACTAGAAAATTCATATCTTTACTAAAAGTAACACCTTCGTCTTTTTTGAAGACGTACTATCCTTTTACTCCAGCATGTAATACCTTGGCTATTCACGAGATTTAGCTGGGTTTTAAAAGCTAGATTTTTTGGTCGTTTTTTATTCGCTTAAACCGAGCGAGTGGAATTTTAAAACCCATTAGCGAAATTAGATTTTTACAACAACAACGAAATTGTGTTGTTGAAGAAAATATAGCGAGGCTACAACTATACACATAGCTAGAATAGGGTTATTTCAACAAAAAAATATAAAAAAAATTACTTGTTTAGCAGAATATATTGCTTGTAACATACCATACCATCACGCCTGTATTCCTCGAAGGGTTAACAGAGGTTCGCCGGTATGTTTAGCGGTCATGTAAAAGGGGGCGAGCCTATTTGCCTATTCATCGATCCAAACTCCGAGCTGCTACTGATTTCATAGAAGAAGCTTTAGGGTTGGCTTAAGACTACTAGACTAATGAGGCAGTTTACTTTTAATATTATATTTTCACGTAACTTTGAAGCTACGTAACTATTTTATGTATTTTTAGACCCAACGATATGTGATATTATTTTTAGAATCTAAAAATAACTATCTAATCAACTGAAACTAAACCATTATTGCAGCAAATTGAAAAGCAAGTTAGGATATACCATCACGCCTGTATTCCCCGAAGGATTAGGCAGAAGCGTACTAATGTTCAGCCACAATTTGCCGGTGTTTTAGGTCCCATGTTTAGGCGCGCCTATTGGCATTAACCGCGCAGAAATCCAAACACCTGCTACTGAGAATTTCGTAGAAAAACATTAATACTTTACTCGACATGAGAATAAAATCTAGACCCTCTAGCGTAGCTGTCGCGCTTGGGACAACAAGACTAATGAGACCAAAAATAACCTCACGACGAAACAGCCAAGAAAGAAGAAGAATAAAAGAGCTAAGTATAACTGAAACAAAACCATTTGTGCAGTAAATTGAAAAGCAAGTTAGAATAACAAGCTTTAAACCAAATCCTTTGTCAATAGTTAACACATCAGCTACATCGGGACTCCTATCTCACAGTTGGAATAGAAACTGTGTCAAAATGAGATTCAACTCGGCCCCAACTTGTAAACGCCCGAGGCACGCTCAAACTTCGCCTGATATGATAACGCTTTCATATCCATGTTTCGTTTAATGTACCGAGTTTGTTTCGGTTTTCCTGTATATAATTATGCTCGTATTATGTTACTATGGAATACACCAAAAGTTTTGGGTACTAGCAGCGGTTGAATACTGAGAATTAGAGATTAGGATAATTATAGTACGAAAGTAAAATCTATTTAAAGGAGATGTAATGAGTCTGTAAACAGCATTATTCTAGTAACTGCCTCATTAGTCTAGTGGTCAAGCGCGACTGCTACGCGATCCTGCGTTCGATTCCCACGATGAGTACCTAGTGGTATTGAGTTAATGTGGGTGTCCATTAGTACACATGTGCCTAACCCTTTGGGGAATACAGGCGTGATGGTATGTTATGATGGTATGTTGTCAGCAAGTTCTTTGTGCCCGGTTAATGGAAATAGTCCATGGAACTTAAGAATAGCGGTGAAGTGTTTCTAATCATTACGCCTCTGCCCAATCCCTCGGGGAATACAGGCGTGATGTCATGTTATAATGATTCTAAACATTGAGAATTTTATTAAAACTTAGTGGAGGACTTAGATGTCGTAAACGGCAGAATTATATTGAGTAATGCAGAACAACTAGTCACCTCCCTACTACCTTGTGAAAAGGGATTATTTTCTAAGTTATTCCAGGCAAGAAGCCTTCTTCGTCATAGCCAGTATCTTATATACCTAAGTAATTCAAAATAAATTACTTACTTAGGTAATCTCAGTTGGTGCTTAAGACTGTTATAATATGAATAATAAAAGTTTATTAGCCGTGCTTTGTACGCATTCCAGTTAATTACTGCGAACCGTAATCTTCAGTAACATTACACTAACTCTCAACAAATTTCATCCATAGCCAACATGTGAACGTGTGCCGCAGTTATCTAACCGATAAAAACTCTGAACAGTCTCTTAGGACACTTTTGAACTTTGGAAATTATCCTCAAGTTTTACGCACTTGGTCTTCTTATAATGAGATTTCTTCTAAAATTATATTTAGGACTCCCCAACAAGGAATACCCTATTAGAAAGATTTTCTCTCGAAGTTTTGTATTTCGATTTTATTTTGGAAGTTAATATCCATGTGAAGACTTTCAGAACCCAGCCATTTTTTGTTTAATTTGAAAGGAAGTTTTGTTTAAAAACCTGTTGGATATATTATAATAAGACTGGTTATTTTACCTACATTTTCTATTTTAATAGGTTGAAATGAAGTCAACAATCCCTTTAGACTTTCAGTTGTTTTTTGGAGTAATTTTGACACTACATGCGGCTAATGATAATGGGCGAATCTGTTCTATAGGAATGTAGGTGCCAGGATAAGGGAATCGAAATGATAAGGAACACAGAATGCGAGCCAAAACCAACGAGGGAGCGCGAGCCGTGACCGGCCGGTGTTCTCCGTGGAGCGTTGTGAAGCACTGAAAGGCTCTGGATCGTTCGGAAACAAGTGACTTTTCAAATTAATTCTTAAACGATACTAGAATTATTCTGACATCACTAGTTGAAGGTTTTACACCTTCTGATGAATGTATACAATCATCAGAAAGAACTATCTCCTGATAACTGTATACAACCAACATATTATTATATGCAGGATATTAAAGTGTATACGTTAAACTGGTGATTATTACTATAGAAGAGATTCGCCTATTATCATTATCCGCATCCAATCGTACTTTCTGTTGATTGTATACAGTTAGGTATCTTCTGATAACTGTATACAATCAACAGAAAGTACTAACAACACATGGGCGTTGGGTTTGACTTCAGCAAGCCTTCAAAAAATAAACTTGAGCCTTCAAAACTTTCGTGCACTTTTTGAGAAACTGTCGCCATCTTAACTTATAACACTGAACTTCCTTATCTGCACCAACTTCACACCAAAGAGTCTCCGCAATGTAAAGAGTTTCAAAAGGTTTAATTCCCATTAGGGAACTGTCGTTTGTACAATTATAGGGTAATGGAGTTACGTTCCTGGTTCCCGGTAAACGGAGCTGGTAGTTCCGCAACTGGTTTTACGTCAACCTAAATAGGGCTTAAAACGAAAACATTCTCGAGAAACTTTTTCATTGTGAGCTGTTGACATTGCTGAATGGAATTATTGTTGTACGGAAAGTTCTTTTCAAATGGGTCTCGCTTTTGATTAGCCTGAGTACTTTGGTGAATGAAATAACTAAAATTTTTATATAATATTTTTACAAAAATGGTTCTTATGCATAATAAATCACGATTCGAATCTTATTTGCCCATACTTGCTCAAAGAATACAGCGAGCCTGATCGTGTAGGTAATTAGTTTATTCTAAGAAAATATTTTCTAAACTTATGAGCGAGGTGGACGTTGCATGTCAATCATATATTTATATATTGTATGTTGGAAAAGTCCCCTGCAACATAGGGCTTGATGCCTATTGTGGGAGATAACTTAAAAAAATATATTGACAAAAAGCTACGATGAGAAGATTTTTATAATTTTGTTCCTAATTTCTCTGTCTTATTCTATAAGGGGAACAGGCACATAATATTATGTTACTCCCTATTTTTGGCAATTTAAAAATACTGTCTGTAAATTTCTTGGGTTTCGCTGTAAGAGTTCCAAACTTTTTAATAGACTTATAGTGAAGAGTTTTGGGAACGATATTATAGTTTGTGAAGTTACTACGAAGCCAATATTTACTTTCCAATAAAAGTGGTAGGTGCCTATAAAAGATTGTGATTGATTCTGTGGTAGTAAAAGTTAAATGCTTTGAAACTCCCTCGAAGCAATTTCTTTTATTCTCTTTAGTGCTCTCAAATGCTAATTGAATACTTATCAAAGGCTATGTAGACGTAATTTTCGATCTCGATAGCGGCGAGATGAAAAGACATTGATGAAATATGCAAATAAGATCATTACACTCTATTAACTTCGAACGTTGCGGTGCCTGTAAAAAATCCTACAGTGAAATGAACACTTATAACGTAGGGTAATAACCTTTACGCATTGCCAACGAAAATTCGTAAAAAATCGGTAGTAAATTTTTGAGTATTTTTTCCTTCTTTTATTTAGTGCTCAGCGATTCATGCCAGCACTGAATTTCTGTGACGCATTACTCTTGGTTCACAGACGATTTGTAATCGTTCTCCCGATATTTTTCCTGTAGTGCCCTAGTTTTTGTTATTCAGGGGTTATTTATTACAAGGAAATGTATACCTAAGTACACTCAAATGTCAGAGCTTTCATATCAATTTATATCATATTGATGGACTTATATGCTTTATTCTTAGAATCTAGGAAACCTGTAGCTTAGTTGGTTATTGGTTGGTACCAAAATTTTGTTTGAGGTCGAAATTATGACGAGACTTTTTCTAATTACAGAGTTTAATTAAATGTTGGATCCTTTAAATTATTCAATGTTTATCGACTGATATTTTATCCCAATGCAATGTATTCTTATAATTATGAACACTGTGCAAATATAGACGGATCATGATATAAAATAACTTTTACATATTTATTTTTCTTGTATCGAAATATCGGAATCAATACACACTTAGGTAGGTATTTCAATATTGTAAAAGGAATATTCCTAGAAAAGCAGATCGTCGAGAACATTTATTACTATAGCGGAACGAAGATGTTCTTAATTCCTTGGAGATAGATTTTTTATGTTGGTATACATTATTTATGTTTCATTCTATCGTAAGTTGAGAACACGGGGCTACACATCAAGTTACATATACAAATACAATACAGGCTCGCCTCTTATTGTAAAGGCTTTTTCTGCAAAGATAGCTCAGTTAATGCTGGAAATGCATGGCTTATTGTGTTGCCATTTACGAATTTATTTATTCGTTGGTTGCCATGCGTACTATCTGCCCTGGCGACACGTGGCAGATGTTCCATTAATATTATACGTACATTAAATAAAGGGTTGAGTTGATTGAAAACAGTTACTGTATTTACACACCAGATAAAGTTACAATGACTGCCTCGCTAGTCTAGTGGTCACAATCGCGACTGCTACGCTAGAGGTCCTGGGTTCGATCCCCAGGTCGAGCAGTGTTATTGGGTTTTTCTATGAAATTCCCAGTAGCAGCTCGGAGTCCGGATTTGTGCCCGGTTAATGGCAATAGGCTCGCCCCCTATTACATGGGACCTAAAAACATACCGGCGAAATGTGGGTGTACATTAGTACACCTCTGCCTAACCCTTAGGGGAATACAGGCGTGATGGTATAAAGTTACAATGCCGTGGAAAGAGTCGATATAGGCCTTAAATCGTCACAGTCTGACCCCGCGTTTCCACTGTCGGCAAAACATGTTGCAAACATCTAATTCTGTCTAACTCACAAAGAGAGAGTGAGATAGGTAGCTATTTGCAACATGTTTTGTCTTCAGTGTAAACGCGGGGTTACGATACCTTTATTACTTAACTCATAAGAATTATAACCTGCATCTTATTCGAAGATAAAACAGATAAAGAATGAAATTTTAAAACAAAATAATAAAAAAACCCAAAAACTATAATGTACATAATTAGCCAAAAGACTGTTCAAAGTGAAATTCGGAACTAACTTTTAGAGGGGAAACAATAAATTCTATAAGAAGGTGAATATCCTTAGGTTGAGTCGTTCGGATACTCGTAAAATAAGAGGTAATCCAAGCAAAACTGGTAAACTACTATTCACAAAGTAATTTAAGCAAAATTCATACAAACTGTCGGAACAATCTAATTGTTATGGTAACGGCTGAATGCTTTTCACGATTCATTGCACCATTCACTTTCTGACAGCGATGGGTCAGATAATAAAATCAATATATTATTTTTTCTTTTGATTAAAATGAGTTTAACAAACGCTGAATGCGTCTTTTCTAGGGAAAAAACGAATAGGGTCTAAGTTGTACCAACTTAGACCCTATTCGTATTCACATATACATGAAAAAGCATAAAATAGTATTTTCTGGACGAAACCTCAGCCGCTGTTATGATAAATTAGCGACTCGCCCTGGCTTCGGGTATGTTCATAAATTATAATCAATAACTTTCTTAGATAATACCTCTTTCTATTGTTGAAAACCGTATGAAAATCAGTACAGCATTTTCTGAGATTAGCTTGTTTAAACAAACTCTTTAACCGTGGGAGAATGGGCCGGCTCGACCGGATTAATACCACGGCCTCACAGAAAAGCGGCGTAAAACAACGCTCACGTTGTGTTTCGCCGAGTGAGTGAGGATATCGGAGGGCCAAACTTTTGAAAAGCCGGCAACGCACTTGTGACTCTCTGGTGTCAGTTGCGTATGCCCATGGGCGGCGGTTATCGCTTACCATCAGGCGATCCATCTCCTCGTTTGTCCACTATCGCTTTAATTAAACAATTTTCATTACGTAGGTGGTACCTACAGTACCTTAGTTGACCTTTACAATGCATTCTAAAGGTCACAAGTACAGAGTGAACTTTGAATGTAAAACTTTAGTGAAGTCGGGGCGTCTAAGTTCTTGGTTTTAAAAATATAAAACTTTCTTTTATTAATAAGCTATGGCGAAGATACCTTCGCCATAGCTCCTTATTTGAATACTCAAATAAGGAGTATATTCTTAGTAGGACACGTTTTGCAGACGAAGTGGCTGTAATTGTTTTGAACATCGCCATTTTGATCAATCAGTCAGTTTGATGTCGGGTTCAGTGGTACCATTTTCCATTTTAATATTTATAACTCAATCATGTAAAACCTCCTTACCGAGTTTGTAACTTTGTATGAATATTATCTGAAGTGGATACGTTGTGGAATAAGGGGTCGAATATTAAAATTTTCTCGTGTGCTTTGCTTGTTTTTCTGTTCTTTTTGGTAAATTTAGTTTATCATTTTTTAAAAGCGTTAGTGGCGAGACTGGCGACGGGTCAGCTGAGAATGTTGTAATAACTAGTTATAAAAGAAACAAGGATATAGATGTACCTAGTTGTTATTTTATTAAAGTTATATCAGTGATTCGGCGTAAATAGTTCTGTTGATGTGTTGTCGTGTGGTACATTGAAATAAACATAAGCAGAAACCACAAATTAAGTGTAAGAATATCAATTTCATACCAAGATTGGCTCCATAGTAATTATTACAGTTAAAGGTATTGCAAGGGTATTATAACAAGAACAATTACATAATATTTGTTGTTTAATTATTTATTTCAATAGGTACACCAACAGCATATACATCTCGCATTATAAAAAAATAATAGGCCAGTAGTACATGATCTGATGTGTATGCCAATACACAAAAGTCACTGTAGAAACATCATTTAGATATAAGTAGTAAGAAGAAAAAAAATATTAATAAAATATTTTATAAAAATTAACACATTTGTAAGAACTTTAACTTAACTGAGATGACCACAAAATAACTTTTAAAACTTATGGTAAGAACCAAAGAACACGTTCTACTCTGGCATTTAGAGCATATTTCATTATATAATATACTCATCCTAAAAAAAATTAGTTACAGAGGCTCATTGCTTATAGCTTTATGCCATTATATAGGTGTAAGAACCACAATATGTACTTGTTAACAGCGTTGTGACACAAAATAATATATATGAGTTTATCAAAGAGGCTTACTTTCGGGAGGGGAAGTCTCGCCTTGGCTCGCCGACGATACGTTGAAATTTTGACAAATGACGCCTGAGGATTACTCCGGGGGAATATGAACAAAACCACGCATTCCCACAAATTACTGACTTGTGACAAATGTTTCCGCAGATGACCTGCAATTTATTTGGCTTGCTGAGAAGCTAGCAAATGTCGAGGCTCGGGAAATAATAACGGTGCAGTTGTAATGAAGAACGTAAAATCTTAAATCCGAGCAATAAATTTCATGTTATTAACATAATATATCATTACGCCTCCCTAGACTTTGTACACCCTCTGTTATCTGGTATGTTTTTAGATCCGTTTAACCACGCACGAATCCAAACTCTTAAAATTGAATGGAAGAATCCATTAAAAAAAAGAAGGGAACCTCCTGTTCAGCAACAACGCTTGGCACCACTGGTCACTAGATAAATAACGCAGTTAAGTTCTTTTTTTAGTGCTAGGCCAGTTCATGATCGTTTTTGGGATGTTTGTAGCGCAAGATAGATGTGACAAATAGTGAATTGGAAAAGGCTCATCAAACGGTATTAATATATTCAAAGACGGTTACATGACTAATTTTTATCACAAAGTGCATCATGAATTTTCTCTCTATTTGACTGATATGTCCTTTGTCCATGTAACTCATTAATATGTAGTACCTCCGACAGAATATCGACGTCCAATAGCAGTATGTATAGGTATTGCTGCGTTTCGTACGGTGAGTGTGGAGCGGCGGAGGCCTAATTCTTCCCTTCCCTTCTCCTTAAATAGGCTCGGCAACAGATCTGCAAGTCCTTTCATATCGCAGATGTCCATGGGCGGCGATGACTACTTACCATCAGAAACATCAGGTAGCTCGCCTGCTCGTTTGCCGAGTAGCTTTTCCCATTATAATAGAATTGTTAGATGCGGTTAAATATCAGTATTTCGCAAGGGCAGTGATAACTAAGCGATAAAATATAATCATGTCTGACTGCTAAGTCAAAGCATTCGAGTTCTAAACCTGGGTAATCCTCTAACTTTTGAAAGTCACGTGCGTTTACGCTCCTTAAACAGTGAAGGAGAGCATCGTAAGGAAACTTGCATGCCTGCGATATTTTCTTGATCGGTCGGTAATCTGCCAACCTGTGGCGGCGACGGTGGAGCTGTTGATGATGATGATGATAAGCATTCTACAAGCTTCTAAAGATGATCTTAAAGCAAGTCTTCAATTTTGTACACTCAGTACAGCGTAGGTACCAATGTCAATTTGTTCAAGTACTACATTAAGTGGTAATTATACGAATATTGTAAATTACGTTACAGAATATGTTAGTACGTGTTTAGCGATACCAGTTCTATATAATTTATTAACCCTTTATGCATAAATTCACGTGGTTTAAATTTGTTCGAACTAATTAGGTACGTTGCATTTAGAGCAGGTAGATTTTCTGCGATACTAAATTGTGTATAAAATTATGTTATTTAGATTTCATCAATCAATCAATCAATTTATTATTGTAAAACATAGGTGTACTTATAGATAGAACATTGTATAATGTGTGGCTCGCTATGTTTTGCCGAAAGGTGGCGTACAAAATTATATTATATTACAAATTTACAATGCAATACACAATATGAATAAATAAATGTCAAAAAGTAAGTTCAAATTATCAAATTACGATGTCAATATTAATATTAATTAGATGTAATAATTCCACTGTAGTCATGGGTATTAGTCACAACATTAGTATGGATGAACTAATAAGTCGGAACCTCGTAGCTCTGCTTATCGTTAAGAAATTCTGTAATGGAGTAGTAACACCTGTCTAATAGAAATTTATATAAATGTTTTTTAAATGAATCCAGAGTCTCCTTAGTCCTGATAGCTACTGGTATGTTGTTATATATTTTTGAGGTCATACCGAGCACACTCTTACCAAAAAGTGTTGTGTTATGGGGAGCATTGCGAATGGTACTTTGATGACGCCGAGAACGTAACTTCTCAAATAAATGAAAATTACTTCGAACAAATACGCCCATTTCATAAATGTACATGGATGGGAAAGTCAGTAAGTTATAACTTTTAAACATTGGCACGCAACTATCGGTTGAATCCAACTTACAGAATGATCGTATACACTTTTTCTGAGCCTTAAAGATTTCATTAATCGTTCTCTTTGAATATTTTCTATGTATATACAACTTGTATTCGTACACACTATAATTATGTATAGATACCTACCTAAGACAGAAGGCAACATTAGTACTATGTATTCCTAGTTCTTAATTGTTTCAATATATATTATTAATATGTATGTATCTAGATTCTAGTTGCGTTATATTTTCTTTTCAAAATAAATAATTATAAAAAGATTACAAGTAAATTTATCTAATTGAATTACTCGGCAAGCGATCAGGCGAGCCCTCGTGAGGGTAAATCATCATCGCCGCTGCGCCACTTCTATAACTAAGTGCTGGTATTTGTTCACAAAAGTAGGTAACTATACCGATCGTCTTTATGAATCTTTTGGTACCAATATTGCAATATCTATAATTCCAATTAGCGGCAGTTTTGCAAGTTGCTTTTAATTGCTAAGTAAAAAGCAAACTATCAGACAACTTTATATTATTTACCCTCATGTTACCCTGTACCCTCTAGTTTATATTATTATTAAGTTTCATTATTCTTTTTAATTAAATACATATTTGTCGACGATATTTACTTCAAAACGACTTGTCAATAACACTATGATATGAAAGGGGGATTTACTGCATTATCATCTAAAAAGGATCGCAACCGTTACATATCCCCGAAAGGAGATAAATATTTTATGTCATAATTCATCCGAGCTATAAAAAAGGGTGAGCGCACACGCTGGCACATTTATGAAATGATTTTGTTTTGCCCGTCGGGAATCGCGTAGTATCTACACTTTGTACATGGGAATGTCGATCTTTTCTTAATCTAGGAAATAAAAATATTCCCCAGCTACGTAAGAAAGTCGTGATTTGAACACCAACGTATTTCCTTCGCGCTAACGGGTGTTTTATAAGCGTTTCGTTTTTGTTTTGTGTTTCTATACGTTGGTAAGTACTTTTTTTGTCTGCATTGCAGAGCTGTCGCTTTCCTTTCAAGAAAACAGTTGTTGGAAAGGTTTTAAAATTACCTTATTTCGTTGCAGCTTGAATAAAGTTGTTGGTATTTTATTGTGCATGTTTCCATTGAGTATCTTACACAGTATTCATAAAATAAATAAGGTTTCTGAGTATGAATCGATGTATAAAGCTTGATGCAATATTTTAAAGAGAAATCTAAAATAAGAAAAAAATATATAAGTACAATTATACATACACCATCACGCCTGTTTTACCCGAAGGGTAAGTTCGCCGGTATGTATAGGTCCCGCCGTTAACCGGGCGCAAACCCAAACTCCGAGTTGCTACTTAAGTGTTATTAAGTAAACACATTACTAAAGTGTTATTGGGCTATTCTATAAAATTCAGTATTCAGCATACTGAATTTCATAGAATAGCCCAATAACACTTTGCTCGACCTGGGAGTCGAACCTAGGACCTCTAGGATACCAGTCGCGCTTGGCACAAAAGCACAAGTCAAATCGTTTTAGCATCTTAGCACAGAGCTAAATAGTTGTTATATACACCGATTTTAGACGAAACTTGTAGCTTACGTGTGTCGCAAGTCTTGAGTCATTATTAAACTTTCACATTTACATCCCACATTAGAGACTTGAGAGTAAACAAAAGAAGTCTCTAAACGCAAATAAAGTCTATCATAACGTGAGTAATTTTATGAAATTTCCATTAATTCAATAGTATAATTGGAAAAGTTTGACCGCGAAACGAGGGGTGGTCGCGAGGAAGAACTATAAAATTGCAGTTAACGGAAGCTGAACGACTTCTCAATACCATTATTCTATACGGTGTAATTGAGTGGCCTGGCTCTGCCCTTCAGAGACAATAATGGGGCTAGGTCCCTAAACTAAATTGGCCTGTGGTGATTGCTAATTTACTTATTACATACGATCTTTTCTTTAATTAACCGTTCATTGGGCGAGAGCAAAAGTAAGTATTGGAATTTATTCTAATTGTGCGAAGCGAGGATTTATTAGCGCTGTGGGTACCTACTTACAGCTGGAAAATGTAGCAAAAATATTATCAACTGGGTACCAGATAGGGTTAGATATATTATGTAAAACGAAAAAAAAATGCTGAGGATATTTTTCTGTAGGTATATGAAACTGGGGAAATATGCTCAACGCATAATCAATCATTATGATTGTTGTTAAACGTTTTTATATGAAGGTCACGTGCCGCACAGAACTATTAACTGATTTAAAAGTATACGTAATTTTTTTTTTCTTTAAACATAAGGTTATTTAAGTGCGTGCACCTAACTACAGTGCCTGAATCTTAAAAACAGAAATAACTATTATTTATTGAAGTTTGGATGTATTTAACTCAGTGCATTCAAGATTACTACATAAAGTTATTTGTAAAATTTCTACAAGATTTCCTAATATAGTTTCCTGAACCCAATATCGACTGGCCCCGTAATTTCAACATTGTTGGTCGAGTTTATTTATCGTTCAATA
Source organism: Subacronicta megacephala (assembly GCA_958496365.1). NCBI lineage: Eukaryota > Metazoa > Arthropoda > Insecta > Lepidoptera > Noctuidae > Subacronicta > Subacronicta megacephala. Next base: position 9,391,306 of record OY292521.1, read on the forward strand.
TTGAAACCCCGGGTCAGCATTACACTTTTATAGAACTTTGGCATCGAAGAAGGCACAAAAGGGGTACAACTTGAACTCTAACTATCGTTAACCTAACTCGTAACTGGTCAAATAATCAATTACCAGATTGACGTAATACTCATTCTTCTTCTTCTTAGTCGTATACTCCTGGCGAAGTGGTAGTGGTGGACATGGAACCTCTGATAGGTCGGTTAGGGCTTCTGCATCTGCGTGTATGCATCTGCATACACGCAGGGAGCACTTCTTAGATGGGGTCTATTCATCTTGTGATTGGGCAATGGGCAATATTGTGAGAAAATCGGTTTCTGAGATAGGTTTGATATAACCTGTAATAGTAAAAAGTTACCAGTGCTCCAGTCCACGGTTGCTGTACCAGTTCTCAAAAGCTATAGATAAAATAAAACCTTTGATGACAGAGATTTTTTCAGCGAAGTCAAAAAACCCATCGTATGGTAGACCGACTGGGTTGTGATGAATGTGACCTTCATTCACATGCAGGGGACTGTTTTAATTTGAACAAGTTCGACGAATCCTGCCTCCTGCCTTTGGCGACGATCAATGAGGCTTTTCGGCTTACTAAAAAAACGTGTTTTGCTAGCGTTAGGTTCTAGGAATACCGTCGCATTTGTATCGATATTTGTATAATTGTTCCGTGAAACTAAAGCCAAAGTTTGGTTTGCGGTTGTGCAGAATACAACTGTCTCTCTGTGTTTCCAGTAGTTGGGTGCTTGTTCTAATGGTTTTTTTGTGAAACTGATTCACGCTATAGTCACAGTTCGAAACTTGCAGAATAAAAAAAAGAATATACCTAGATATACAAAAATCACTACAGACACTTAAAAAAACGAAATTGCTTTTATTTACGTTGACACATTAGTAATTTAGATTTAATTGTTCAAAAGCGAAAGGAAACAAGGATTGATTTGTCTATTCATCATCATTCAAGATTAGTACATAAAGCCATTTGTAAAATTTCGACAAGTTTTCCTAATATAGTTTCCTGAACCCAATATCGACTGGCCCCGTAATTTCAACATTGTTGGTCGAGTTTATTTATCGTTCAATATTGAAACACCGGGTCAGCATTACACTTTTATAGAACTTTGGCATCGAAGAAGGCACAATAGGGGTACAACTTGAACTTTAACTATCGTTAACCTAACTCGTAACTGGTCAAATAATCAATTACCAGATTGACGTAATACTCATTCTTCTTCTTCTTAGTCGTATACTCCTGGCGAAGTGGTAGTGGTGGACATGGAACCTCTGATAGGTCGGTTAGGGCTTGCAATACTTCTGCATCTTCGTGTATATTCAATGAGGGACACTTCTTAGATGAGGTCTATTCATCTTGTGATTGGGCAATGGGCAATAAAAAAACGAAATTGCTTTTATTTACGTTGACACATTAGTAATTTAGATTTAATTGTTCAAAAGCGAAAGGAAACAAGGATTGATTTGTCTATTCATCATGCCAAGCAGCCTACTTATATTGGTCGACGTAAATATTAACAAGACGTATTACACAACTTCTCGTAGATTAAACTATTGCAATATTTAATAATAGACTGATATATGACATCATATATGTAGCCGAATCCCTATAATTCTGAGAAGAGACCCGAGTCCAGCAGTAAGACAATATAATGTGTTGATGATGATACCTAGATTTAGTTTGACAAGGCACTGTGAACACTATATCCTATACGCTTATTCTTATTTTTAAATAAATTACCTAGAATGATCATGAATCCATTAATTCCAAGTTTAAGACCAAATTAGCGGGACTTTTACAGACAAAATATAAATTTAGCTTGATTTACCCATTGATTTAATTAAGATAAACAACGCACCCGTCCATTAAAGGAGACATTATTCTCTGCATCTGCAGTTTTTGTAATAAATTGCTCTTAACGGTTCAATTTAATGGAAGCTCGACAGGATTGTCTCCGCCGTAAATCTGTGTCGGCGAGGCTTGGAGACCGCACCGGGTCTTTTGTCACTTGTCCACAGGCGTCTTCTGCTTCACCGCCTTTGTGAGGAAACGGAATTCAGTAGTTTAATCTACTACTACGTATGTACGTATTCTTTATAATTTATTATGCTTTTTTATTGATCAAGTCGGCAAACGAGCAGATGAGCCACGTGATGGTAAGTAATCATTGTCACCTAGGTGTTCTTGAAACATAAAAGGAGTGGCTAATGCGTTGTGTTACCAAGCCTTAGAATCCCCTACTGACTGCACAAACTGCCAGAGCCACAGTAAACGAGAGGAAACTGGCTCTCACACGCAAAATTCGGACCACACACCAAATTTCTCACGAGTGCTCACAGACACGACAGACTTCGTCGTAATGGAGGTCGCCAGTCAGTCTGATCCAGAGAGTTCCTACCACCGAATCTTGTAGGCGAAAATATTGCAATGATTTCTTTGAAAAAGAATGAGTGACTCTCTCTCTATTGTATTCTTTTACCGTGGTAAAATGATTAGGCAGTATGTTCATTTCCGACTGCCCAGTGGTCGCCAAACGAGCATTTATTACCCCATAGAGTCACTTGCTTTGATCTCATATTTCAAAATTCCATTGAAATATGCATTTCCAGAACCCATTCTTAGTGGATGTTCACTCTTTATAAGCAAAATTTTTAGGTACGTTTGTCCTGCCTTAAAAGAGTAGCTCATTACGATAAATCCGGGAAAATGGAAGGAAAATCCGATGTCCAACACTGATATTTAAAAAAAATAAACAAGTTTAACCTTTGTACTTGTAGGTACAGGGCCAATTTTTTTGAGCGTCGTGAATTTTTGTTGACGCTGATTCGCTAACTTGTGTTTTATTTAAAATGTTTTTTTTTTTGTTAAAGATGGCTTATAAAGAAGTTGTTTGGACCGAGTTTGAGTAATGTTACATTACTATCATGTAGATATAAATAAACACATGCTTATAAGAATGTTGATTGGAAGGCAAAACTTTCGTTTCAATCCTTAGGTCCTAGGCTCGATTCTCGAGTAGTGTTAATGGGTGTTCTATTAGGAAATTCTCAGTAGAAGCTCAAAGTTTTGATTTCTGTTTGGTTAATAGCAATAAGTCGTCTCTGTAGTTTCTGCCTACCCCTATGGAAAAAAGACGATAGTTTATGTATGTAGTGGCCGCTGGTAGCTAGATTAGATTAAAGAAGCGTAATCTTAGTGTTCTTGAGTTTTCTGCATTCAGTTTCAAGCGATGCAGATTTACGTAGTATTGAAACCTTCTTGGTCCAGAACTGTGAGCATAAAAACAAGTTTCTGCCAAAGTTAGACTACTGTTCCAGATGTTTTATGCTCAGACAATGCGGCGTACAAAATGTTCGTTAATCACTGGGAATAGCGATCGAAGTTCCTTTAATACAGCATGAACTGGATTTAGAAGAAATTTATTGTTTATTCAAATTTCTAAGCTTTTAAACCCATTATTACCTAATAGTAGAGCCTTTGAAAAATTAAGACAATTAGGCTTAAGTTGAAAGTGAAGAGTGGTTATATTTGTTTGAAATTACTTTTCTGTTTATTGTGTCTTCCAAGTTTTATATTTTATGGAGGATAATTTGGATTCGGTTGATTCAGTTTTTATAATCCGTACTAATTAAATGCCTTGCCTTGGTCCTTCGGTACGGTAACGGTAAGTAGTTACTACAACCATTAAACACTAGCAGCATCTAGGGGTATCAACTCTTCATCATGATTACAGAGGCTACGACTTTTTTTTTCACAGTCTAATCTGTTATAAAACCTTACAATACGAATTTTGAAATAATTTTGATTTGGCGACACAGTTTTTCTCGTAACGGCATTATAGAGATTTGCCGCAACAGCAATATTATTACGAAGGAGTTTTACGTTCTTAAGCCTCTACTGCAATCAAATCAAACAGTACCTAAAGTCTACTAAAATGCTTAATATAACATAACTCCAATTTTGCCCCTTCATAGATAGAATACAATAGAATTTGTTTATTGTTTAATTTGTTACCGTTTCCATTCTTTGATTTCTTTTTCTCTATTATTCTACCGACCTGCTTCTGTGTTTATGTTCGAGTGTTTACAATTGAATTAACAAGTTGTAAATGGCCTTCAATATTGTATTGTAACGAATGTTATAGTTGTGCTAGCTGTAAGTTTTCCGAATAAATTAAAATAAAATTAATTACTTTTAATCTGTCACAAAGATAAAGCCGCAATCAAGGGGTCGTATTTAAATATTTATCGATAAAAGGCACCCTCGTCCCGTCGATATAAAATTTTCGCAATCAAACATATTTGTTGGAGATCGTGTGGTGTTTTCAGCCACTCAGAGGATACGTAGGGCTGTCAATTGAAACGTCAATATCATATTTTTTTTTTTAATGGTCACCGTAGGGCTAAGAGCTGAGGATTTCTCCGTGTGGAGACGGGTTATAAAACATTTCACAGACATTCAGATTCCGAAAACCCACTTTTACGGTGAAGTTTCTCCTAAGTCAACTGCAATCTATTTCTTTTCTTGATGATATGAATTTTCTAGTGAGACAAAAATTTTGCCTCAGGCAGGGTATGAACCTGCATCGCTCCGGTTAAGTACACCGGACGCTTTATCGAATAAGCCACCGAGACCTCTGCCTGTGATATTAAATTTTCTTCTACATTTTACGTCAGTCTTTGTGGATATTTCGCATTATTGAATGCTAAAATATAAAATTAAATTTAAGATACTTTGTACCAACTTTGTTGTCTTTGTAGCAATAAATGCAATTTCTGTATAATTACTGTAAATATTCTCTAAAAGATTGTTTTAAATTCACCACACTACGAAAAAACAAGTTTGTGATCATTTAAAATCTAGTTAGTAAGTAGTTATTTATATACAGAAAATGGAGCTTGAATTACGTACCTATACGTGGCATATCACATTACAAAAGTCTAGCAGTATATAAATTATCTTATTAAAAATGTAACTAACGTATAAAAATATTTTACAAACCCCGAGTAAATATGTACCTAATATGACGTAAGGATGTGTAATCTGAGACCCGCAATTTGCACTTAAATTACAAATTTTTCGAGATATGAGTTTCTATGCGGGGGAAATATGAGCGAAGTTGAGAAAAGGATAAATACTTTTTTAAAGCTTTTTTGATCACAGTAGCGACTAAGTAGTTTTAGATTTATTTGGCTTCATTTTTTCTTTATGGATCATTTTAAAAGAAAGTTAAGTTTTAAGTAAGATAATTTTATTTTATTACGTAATATTATTATTGCTAAGGTACCTTAGTCGAGAGCGGACGTTTCTCCATTTAAACTTGTGCTCAATTGTAAAAGTATCGGCATTGTAATATTTTTGCGATGCAAACTTTGAGAAATGACTTACTTTGTTCTTTTTATAGCTTGCTGGTAGTTTCAGAAATTTTGATTAACGATGGCGATGGTAGAAATAAGAATTAAATGTAAAATTCTTTGAAATTGGAATGATTTACGGTATATTTATATTGTAACTAGTTGACCCGATAGAGATGTTGTCTTGTCTTAGCTATTCAATTCGAACTGAAAAAAAATGCACGACGTTTAAATAGTTTTTAAGTTTTCTAAAATTTTCCAATTTTCTGCGTAGTTTTCTTTATTTTCCATTTTAAATCAGTAAAGTTGTTCTCAAGTTATGACGTGATCAAGGAAACTAGGGATTATTTTTGCACGTATCTTATAGATAATGCTATACTCTTGTTCTTTATTTATTACATGATTTTTCTTGCGTTCAGTTTGACAATTCTGCAGCATTCAATTTATTGATACTAACAAACTGTTATATCAAAATCAAACTGTCAGCCCTATAAAATATAAAAAAAAACATCCAATATCACAATACAAAAGTCTCAACAACATTTCGCCAACCCTGTTCGCGTGGCATGCGCGAAATTCGTTAATCAGTGCCGCCGAAGCCGACCGAATGCCAATCAGAGCGCACCCTCAATGCTGCTTGTCCGCGCTGTCGTTTTTCCCGACATCCCTTTTGTAACACGCGCATTGTCAACCCTACGCATTCCTCGTAGTATTTAGTAGTATTTTATTTAAGCCTACCTTAGCTATTCAGAAGCTTTTCATTATTGTGGTTATATAATAGTTGGTAGTTTTTTCTCTAAAATGTGATGAATTCATTTGATGTGACCGTTCTAAAAGATTATTGAGAGAATCTACATCATGGTAATTTGCCAAAGCTGTTACCATTACACAGAAAAAAAAGAGTGATACGTCGGCTAAAGCAATTACGTAATCACGGCGGTTTCACTACTTTTATCCTTATTTTTACGAGTATAAGGTTGAAAAGTCTCAAACTACCTTGCACACTAGTATTTGCCGAGGACTTAGGCAGAGACACACTGATGTACAGTTAAATGGGCACAAGCCCATACTCCGAGCTGCTACTGACAATTCCACAGAAAACACCGATAGCTTTACCCTAGGACATCACGCTAGACGGCCGCGCTTGAGATCACTAGACCAATGGACTCCTTTATATGAGTTTATTAATTAAAACATTTTCATAGGTACTTAAAATTCTATAAAAGCCTGGCGTTAAAAAAAGCTTGTTTAAAATACAGAACAAAGTTTAACAGATGTCACAAACAGCGGGCATACAATTCAACCGCAATATTTTGGTTGAATTTCACCCACCGCAATCGCATTCGATACGTTATCCCAAATAATGTAGCTTTCAACAATTTATCTTAATGTCAATTGAAACTATTAACCCATTAAAAATAAATGAATGATTCCGTTAAATAAATAATTTTAGATACATGCATGCATGCATACATACAGTCACGCCCTTTTTCCCATAGGGTGGGCACAAACTACAGAACGCCATTTGCTACGATGCTTGCGTACTTCTTTTGCTTTGTCCACATTCATACATATTGTCATATTATATACACACGCGCCGGTTGCAGGAACTACGCACCTGACTATATAACACTTACATCTTATATAATTACGTAGGTACTACGAGTATATTATTGTGCCGGCATTTCCGACGATCTCTGAGAAGAAATACCAAAATAAACTCACAGAAACATGGTGTCTTTTAAATTCGAGATACCAGTATTAAAGTATATTAGTATTTTTTATTTGAAACGGAAACAACCAATACAAGAGTTTTTTTGTATTTGTAGATTATCGTGCATTATAGATTCCCTCAGGAATCGTTCTCATGGATGTTATAACACTATCCTCTTGGGATATAACAGGATTGCGAGTAAGTCTATCCTGTTAAGCACAAATAAAAGGATGAAAAATTTCACTGTTGTATCAGTTCTACTCTGTTCTATAATAATGTGAGCACTCTTATACATTATAAATGTCTTCATAAGCTGAGAGATCCGTTTTTAAGCACTTTCGAGTCATAAAGCGAAGCTTGTTCGTAATTAAAAGATCTCAGAATATTACCACAAAACTTTGTTTCCTAAACTCGTTTCAAATTTTCAAAGATTTTCTAATTAGTAAAATATAGAAGCACACTTTTAGTTTCAAGAACATTTTCTCGTCGAAACTGTCTTGATAAATGCTAATCTTTATAAGTGAACAAGAACTCTTTTGTGACCACTTTCAATAAATTATCGGAAAAATACGATCATAAAACAAAAGAGTAGTAAAACAGTATCTAATGGAGCGGGGTTTAATCCTATTGGGGCTGCTGGAGATATGGCTGCGACGAATAATGGATTGGCCGATCTCCGACAAAAACTGGCGAAACTTCAATACGTAATATTTGTTGCCATACTGGTCGGGGAATAAAAGAAAAACAGGTCCGATTTTTTATTGTGTATTAGGATTTTACGACTTGTATTGCAGTGTTTCAGCGACTAATTTGACTAGTTACATCATGAATCAGGGAATTATATTATTTCTGTTGTTTTTTTTCATTTGAATGAGTTGTCGATAAGTATTCATGATTTTTCGATGTTCTTTTTTGTTTGCTTTTTACAAAAAAATCAAGTGACTGGATCGAGTGAAGGCGTGTAGTTTGGTGAAGTCACACGAGTGGACGAGTTTCCAGATACAATTAAAACGTGCGTTGAACTAACATTTATTTAGTCATTAATAAAATTATACATTATAAATGACATGATGAATGAAAGACGATTAACGAATGGAATTTATAAGGCGAATGTTAGTGGCAGCGTCGGGAGAGGTCGCCCTAGAAGGACGTACACCGATCTTATCGGCGAGGTTCTCCAAAAAGGTCAGGTGCGTAGTACTCGCAACCGGCGCGTGTGTATGAAAAGATGTATGAATGTGGAAGAAGCGAAAGAAATATGCAAGAGTCGTAGCAAGTGGCAGTCCATAGTTTCTGTCTACCCCTGTGGGAAAAAGGCGTGAGTGTATGTATGTCATAAAATTAAACAATTCTGTTGGCAGATACATCGTCAAATTCAATAATTTGTTTGAGAGAAATCGATCTCATATTTTCATTAAGAAAGCAGCAATATCATAAATTTTTATTAATTAATATGTGAGAAAGTATTACCCATAGTATTACTCCGACCATAAAATAGTGAGTGACACATAGCTCAATATTTTGTCAGTACATATAAATTGGTTTTTATGGATATGAACTGCTATAGTATTATTGACAATGTCACAGTTTGCCGGTCGGGGACAGCTCTATTTCAGATAAGCCCGGGGTAAAAGTAATATCGATATAGTAAACTGGACAAATATTATGAAAGGAATATGTACAAACTATTTTTGTACCAATCGCTAGATGTATCCTATTGTTACAACTATGAACTTTGGTTTATAGTAACTATTTCTTATGAATTTATTTATGTTTGAACTGTAGACGAATTGTTGATGATTTAGGATTCTTTACTTATACAGGAATATTTCTAAAATAAATAAATAACAATCTCAGAAATATAATATTACTAACATCAAAAACAACAACTTATGTTTTATGACTTAATAATTCATCAGACTTACCAAACCCAAAAATATTTAAATTCAACGCTCAATATTACTATCTCTAAAGGTAGAAAAAGAGGGCACTGGTTAGGTAAATAAACTGTGATCTAGTGCAAAATGCAGGGGCGGAAAGCGGGGATCGGGCGGAAGGTGATTTGAAATGTGTTAGATAGAATAACAAAATCATGAAATGTTCTTTATGGCAAATGTTTCAAAAAAATGTTTTGTACAAGTTCATAGAACAAAAGTTGTTGTTTTTGATGTTAGTTATATAGTCCGAAAAGCTTGTTTGTGTTTTGCCAGAAACCCTGTATTTGATTTTATGAATAAAACGTACAAGTACATTAATTAATTGTGCGTTTGAGGAGCCATCAACTTCCAAGAAACACTTAACCGTTTTTGGATCCTCTCCCAATATTACCACGAGTACTACGCACTTGACCTTTTAAGGACTTAACCTATAAGGTCGATGTTACAATATCTAATGCGTCTTCCGACGTGTCCACAGACATTTCCTTAGCTCATTGACGTATTGCATAGATCTTGAGTAATTTTGTAAATATTTACTATAAGCATGAAGTTACCGAAATGAAACATCAACCAATCAAAACAAAACACAAATTTCATAATAGACAATAAGCAATGAGTGTTCTTTAAGATAACAGGTGAAACAAAAAAGGTTACTTTACAAAGAAATTTCTATAACAAAGTTAGTTGGAGTGTTACAGTAGTACTAATAATACTCGTATTTAAGTTAGCAAGCGTGAAATATCAAATGTACGAAACTTTTGGTCGCGGGAAACATTTTCGCAAATTGCATGTAATTTCGCGTGGCTCCCCTGAAAAGGAATTTACTAATGGTAGCGCGGAATCCTTCTATAGAACTACAAAACTCAAAACAAGCAATTGCAATCAACTGAATGGAATTATATAAAAGAGAAAGTATTAAAACCTGGAGATTTTTAAGCTTTCAACGCTTAAAAAAATGCAAAGTAATTATTGACAGTGAGATTTGCAGTATATCTTACGTACATGGTACCTTTATCGAAAGGATACTAAATTAAGCTGAAGATTTCTGTATGTCATGTATGTTCATAAAATAAATATGTATTTTATTGACTTATGAACACTCTAATATAGTCGCTTGTGATAAATTATGTCGTACCTATATAATTTATATTTGAAAATTGCTAAGGAGCTGGAGTTTTTTTTAGAAATTATTGCCAAGTCATAGGTCTCGAGTTCGTATCCTAGAAATGCGTGTCTTTGACTTTTATAATTATGTGCATATAAATAATTTCAATAACCACTCACTTAAAACGGTGAAGGAAAACATCGCCAAGAAACAAGCATGCCTGGGATATTTTATTATAATAGTCACGATGTGTCTCTTTCTAGCACAACATGAGAACAAATGAGAATCTATTTTACATTAGTTTATTTTCTTGAAGTCGATTTTGTTAGACTATAATACACATAAACATTACTTAAGTACCTACCTTACCTTTAGTTTCTTCACCCGATAATGTTAGCTAGATAAAGAATATAGTTGGATGCATCTCCCCTTTATCACTCCGCGGAAGTTGGAGGTAAAGTGGACGAACTAGTTACCAACTTGGGAGAAGCGTTCGACTAACTACTAACATGTCACTAAGTCAGTATCTTCATGGTTAAGCAGGAACAATTAATCAGACGTCAAACGAGTAAGTGTTTGGTACTTGACGGAAATGATTTAGTATGCTGTAGATAACGCTAGGGCTAGAGGAAAGGTATAACGTATTAAAACAGGATGATATAATAATTAAAAAAATATATAAACTCAATCGACATGTAAGGAGGTTGTTGTTGAGTGGTTGGCTTGATGCAGAAAGCAGTACTCTTGGACACGGCCTGTGTTGTTAAGAGGTTTCTTTCGCTGGGGCCTTGGTCGCTGGCAGCTTGGATTCTGCTCTTGATGCCGGTTGGTTACTATTTCCTGTTTTTTTTTATAAAATATAAATATAAAGATATAAATAAATATTTGATCAAATAAAATGTAGGTAATAATGAAAAAGTAATGTATCCATTTTGTGTAATTTTTGTACCCAATAAGTAATAACATTAATTGTAAGTAGTAAGTTTTGTACCGATTGAAATAAAGTTTTGTAGCGATTGAAATATGTTGTTTTCTGTTCCCACAGTTGAACAGTGAAAACTGTTTAATAAAAGTTATTGTGAAGTTAAAATATTAAAGAGACACATATACAAATACCCTCTCTGCAACTCCAAAACAGCGCAGTGGAAAGCTTCGGTGTCTAATGATACCATACAAATCGCGCAAAATGCAATATTTCAAACGGAATTGCAGTATTTCGATATTGCCATCGTAAAGCCATTTAAGCATAGCTGTAGGGTTGTCTATGTATATTTTGTGCACATGCACAGTATAGGAAAGATAAGATAAAATTAGTAGTGAGCAATAAAGTTAAGGACATTATTAAGAAATAATGTTAAAACTTGAGTACCGGTTTGAAGTTTACAATTAGTGAAATCGTGCAAGTGTAGTTTACATATCAATAAAATAAAACGATTTGGTTAGCTATAGTTATATAGGGTCGCTTTGCTCTTTATTTTATCTGTACCTACTTAGTTTTTAATTCCAATACCAATTACCATGCACAAATCCAAAAGTCAATAATAAACATACTTCCTATCAATTTCTCATTGGTCATGATGGTTGAAGAAGTCAATTACAAGTATAATCTGGTAGTAGAAAAACCTTGCCATGTATCTATAGGGAAACAAAAATGAAAAAGTAATTACTCACATAACAACATAAGAACTGAATGAGAGTATCCAATCGTGAGTAAAGTAATGATACGCTTTGTGAGCACACTGATCATTTGTATGTAGGTTCACGAGACAGGAGCCTGCTTTAACATATTTTTTTAAACTGATAGGCATTGTGTTTTTTAAATGCATGCTTTATTTATCTAAATTTTAAACAGTTATTATTATTTTGTGTTTTTGTACGGACTAGTTACCTAAGTACATAGATATTGAATCTCGTTTTATAAAATAACTCCTGGGTTAATAAAATTGCTACGTTCACTTTTACACGGCTTCACAAAGAGATATATTTTGTTCGTATAAATGCTTAATATTAACATAATATCGTGTGTATACTATGCAGAGTAGGATGCCCGCTGGCCAAGTGAAGTGACGATTTGCGGAAGGCGACTAGCAGCAACTGGAAGAGTTGAAGATCGGGCTCTGTGGCGTTCACTTGAAGAGGCTTACGTCCAGCAGTAGACAAATACGGGCTGTCAAACCAAGTTTACTGAAGAAAATCAGTGGTACTTATATATTTTGGTAATTTTAAAGCTCCGTTCAAGCCTATCTGATTCAATAACAGCAATTGACGCAAAACATAATCAAACCTTCGAAATCTTCAAGATCGTGATAAGGGTTTTCCCAGGAGACCCACGGTATCGATGGTGTATCGTGACGAAAATTCAATGAGTTCATTAGTCCTAAAACAACGTTAACTTACGACTTGTTTAAACATGGAGGGAATCAGTGACGTTTGGACGAACGTGGGTCCCTCAGGATATCGGCGTACCGATCGAAAGTAATGACATTTTAAAGTTTCGGGTCGTACCTAAGAGTACATTGTTGGGTCGGAAACATCAAACTACGAGACGCCATGTTTGTTTTTGAACTTTGTCATATTCCGCCGGTGATGGCACGTATATCAATCGTTAGAATGTTTGGAAGTAGTTTTGTTTATAAGCACGTATCTATATTTAAATAGGCAAATAAGGTAGAAAATATATAGAGAAATAAGAGCGACTCGCTAGGTATACCTAGCGAGTCGCTCTTATTCTCTTACAAGGATTCGTTGAATATTACCACGAGAGTCACGTAGGTAGGAGGCCACGACCAAAGTGCTAATGGGGTTCTTAATCTGCATGAGTCCAAAATATTGTGTGTTACGAATTATATTCTTCAAACTGTTCATTCTTGGGAATTAGGTATGTATTTTGTTAATTTTGGTCACAACTTTGGTACCATTCTATTTTGTTGAATTTTTGTATTTTAAATTTTATTATTTTCAAACAACCTTTTAAGGATATATTTGTACTGGTGTTCAAGCTCCCTTTTATATTATTAATTCTACATGGGTACATAAACATGGCTCACACAATATTAAGATCATTTTAATGTCAGTCTGAAAATATAACAAAAAAATATGAGAAGCGGGCTATGACGCGGGTCGTTACAATGAGTACAGCGTAATTTTATAAGTGAAATTTTACTTCGATGTGACGCCACTTTTGTATTCACAAAACGAAGGGAAATGAAGAGACGGCCAAAATGTTCTTATTTGTGTAAATCGTTTTGACTTATTATTTCAGGGCTGGTAATTTTCTTGTTATCAAATAATAGTCACTTCAATGAATGCCTACGAGAATATACCTAAGTATATTTTTTTCTCTTTGAAGGCTGTCCTATGGTGAATATTTAGGTGCGTGGTCTCCACTCGAGAACCTTTTTGCCCCAACGGCTATCAGTTCTACGAGCTATGTGCCCCGCCTACTGTCACTTAAGCTCGCTGATCCTTTGAGCTATGTCAGCAGCTTTGGCTCCTCTGCTGATCTTCTTATTTCTAATTCACATATCGACCAAGCTGGAGTGTAAAAGTGGTGAGGTGAACCCAACAAGTACCTAGGATAATCAATCTCCAGTTTTGTGCCTGGTTCAAGTAGAAGGAATATTTCGTTCATTTTAAGCATAAACATGTTGAGAAATACTAAGTGTAGTTCTATCCACAGAAAATTGTAGAGCATATTTAACAGTTATACAAAAATTTCTGTTTTCTTTTCTAACATAATAGGTTATTCGGATTTTCGATTAACTTTTTCTTCATCCGATTTTTTGTACTACACTTACTTAATTGAAAAGTTTAAATTAACCATATTGAGGTATAAACCAGAACAGCATGACAGTTTTCTAATTATAAACGTCGAGAATGCTTCGATTTCTAAGTTTCTTTTTCTAAATAGCGCAGGTATACCTACGTAAACTTCAAGAAACATGTTGAAATTCTTCACGATTTTCACAGTTAGGGAGTTTTTGCTGCGTAAATTCACGGGGAAATTGGAAACGCTTGAGCCCACTAAATGCACCTACTTCTTACCTACCTACTTCAATATAGGGATATTCAAGTAGATATATAGCATTATATTCCTTCTTTTAGATAACCTCATTCAATTCTCTTGTTTAGTTCATATCAGAAGTCAAAAAAAACTGTCACTAAGATAGTTAGGTACACACGGCTACTTACAGGTCAACGTATACAGATCCAGTTTAAGCTGATCTCGCATTGTATAGGCTTCCCATTAAATAAGAGGCCAGCGTAAACTGGATATGTATAGTTTATGTGTAGCCGTGCGTACATGGGTGGATTTAGGATTTATTTTTTCACAAGGTCCATGACCGTAGCCAGTGTAGGCGGTGGTCGGAATTAAAGAGTCACAGCTCCTAGTTTCATTTGAACTGCTGGATCCACTATTGGTTATTTAAACTTTTAAGGCGAGATGGTATTTTATTTAGTAGTTAAGTTTACTAAATACATCTTGGATCATCATCATCACCAACCCATTACATTGTCCCACTGCTGGGCACGGGTCTCCTCTCAGAACGAGAGGGATAAGGCTATAGCCCACCACGCTACCCTACTGCGGGTTGGCAGACTTCACATGCCGTCAAGAAAATCTCTCAGGCATGCAGGTTTCGTCACGATGTTTTCCTTCACCGTTTAAGCGCGTGATAATTTATTATTAATACGCACATGACTTCGAAAAGACAGAGGTGCATGCCCTGGATTCGAACTCGAGAACATTGACTTGGCAGTCCAATGGTCATATCACAAGACTATCACTGCACATCTTGGATACCTACAACATAATATGTTGTTTACTATGAAAGCCAATAGATGTCGTTAGTTGTAAGTGTTGTCACAGTTTATATTTAGTTCATAATGTCTATAGAATAGAGCAGCGAAGATAAACGTACATCGTGTGACGCCATGACAGATCGCTTGTGCTAATTACTTGAGTTTCGTTTGTCTTGTACTTGCTACGGCTCATACTATTCCACTTAGTACTCGGAAGTTTCCCAAGCGAGACTTGCAAGTTGAGTTGTTTGCGGATATGTATGTATACTGTTTGCAGTCAATAGATGCGGTAAGCCGCAGACTAGATTAGGTACATGTAAACAATACAAAGGAATTGTTGTTGGTAAATCTTTAATATTGTATAGGTGTGGACGTTAGTATAATTATATAAAAAATATTATAATATGACGTTCTTAGATCGCAGCCTACTTAGGTACCTCATGAGAGTTGAATCTGTACATGGCTGTAACATGAAACATATTAAACAAAGTAAAGAAAAGCAAACTATAAGTATAAATCAATACTTTATGCATGTCTTGTTTTAATAAGTTGCAGTGTGCATACTGTTACGTTTCGTACGATGAGTGTGGAGGTCCAATTCGTAGCTCAGTTCTCTCCTTTCTCCTTTTTTAGTCTCCTCTCTTTTCCTTAATAGGCTTCGTAAGTCATCTGATTCTCCTTTGATATTGCAGATGTCCATGGGCGGTGATGACTACTTACCACATGTGCCTCGGCTGCTCGTTTTCCGAGTTAACCCATAAAAATAAAGCATTTATTTACAAAGTGTAAACAGATTTGCACATTAAGTATCAAAAAACGCCCATTTTTGTAGAATCATACATCATAAATGTTACTTAAATAAAATTTATTTAAGTAACAAAATTATGTTAGTGAAGGAAAATTTTTACTGAGGGCAGGATTTTGTAATTTTTCTTTCACTTAAATAACTTACAAAAAGATAGTTCTACGGGTTTTTATTAGGAACAGATTTATCAAAATCGTTAAACGTAGCCAGGGTCTAAAATGGCATCATTTACTTGAATCCAACTAAATTGTTCCAATTCAACCATGTAAATATGAAAATTAATAAAATCAACTTTATCTAGTTTAACAGTTTTATTTACTTGAATGCAACTAAATCGTTCCAATTCAACCATGTAAATATGAAAATTAATAAAATCAACTTTATCTAGTTTTATACGTGCAAATGTATGTCTAAAAACCAAAGCGGGAACTGCTAACGAGTGTTAAAACAAAAGAATTAAAAATAAAACTTTTATAAAATTAACCGGCGGTAGCGAGACACTGACGCGTATGCAAATAAATAACGCTGCCCTTCAAACTTTAAATTAGTTTTCCCGGCCAGAAGTTATAGGAGCATGCATCATTCTAGAACATTGTACAAACTAGCTTTATTTATTTAACTTACCTGCGTACTTAACTTTGTTCACTGTGCTGCTTGGCGCCGGTTCTTTTCAGTGAATGTATGTGTACCAGTAAAACGATAGAACAGTTGAAAATAGTTGAAATAATGTATATTATTTTTTACCTACATACCATCACGCCTGTATTCCCCGCAGGGTTAGGCAGAGGTGTACTTATGTACACCCACATTTTGCCGGTATGTTTGGGTCCCATGTAATAGGGGGCGAGCCTATTGCCATTCACCGGGCACAAATCCAGACTCCGAGCTGCTACCAAGAACTTCATAGAAAAACTTAATAACACTTTGCTCGACCTGGGGATCGAACCCAAGACCTCTAGCGTAGCAGTCGCGATTGGGACCACTGTCCCAATCGCCGTCTGTGTCCATAATGAATGGCAATAGGCTCGCCCCATATAACATGGGACATAAACATACGGGGGAACTGTAGGTGTACATTAAGTACACCTCTGCCTAACCCTTCGGGGAATACAGGCGTGATGGTATGTTATTTTTATCTAGGAAGCAATATAGGAATGCTTTTAAAATTGTAGGTCGATAACTGACGTATAAACAATAGTGCTTGTGGTCAACTTTATGAACGGTCGACTGGACCCAACATCGGGAATTTGGCATGAATGAACGAAGCGTTGCAACGTATTACTGAAGCCACACAATGGAAAATGATGAATTTAATAACAGGCCACCATCTGGCGATCTAAAATAGTCACTTTTGGGTGTGCGTTCGCGCAGCGGAATGTTGTTGAATTTAAAGATTTTAAGTATGCAGATATTTAGTGTATGACGTCGTATAATTGTGTATGGTAAAAAAAATTTGTGCACGCAGCCATTGTGGAGAAATTCATCAAAAACTGATTCCGCTGGGCGAACGTTGTCCTGGCGGAACTTTTTTTAATCCATAAACTTTAGAAGAAAAAAGATGTGTCCAATAATTAGTGTGTATTTGTGTGTAATTGTGTATGTATGAATAACATTAGTGCATGCATAAACTTCGGAGAAATTCAAGTTTCCGCTACGCGAACGTTTGGCCATTAGCTAGTTTTCATATAAAGCGCTTACATAGAGAGCTGTAGAATTTTACATACATTGTTTTGAATTTGTTTATATTTGTTTAAAAAACAGATTTAGAAAAAAACGTAGGGCTTAAAAGATAAAAATATAAACGTAAAATACGCTTATTAGGTCTTAGTTCTTAAAGTATGCACTTTGGGGTCTAAATTTTCACGTTTATACAAACCTTGTAAGTGTCTGCAACATGTTGCCAAGTATCAATGATGTTCCGTTAGTAATTAAAGAGTTATAGGACAATTTACCATGAATAGATCACTGTTTACAAAGCAGTCAAATATCACGACGTTCTAAAGGAATTGCATGGTAAAATGTATGCCAATAATTAGTGTATTCATTCAACTATTCACATACAAAATTTCATGTCATTAAATTCAGTAATTAAAGAAAAACAATTAAAATACTGACGAAGCATCGAAAACCTACATAACCCGACCAAGTTCGGATAGCTACAAAAAAGCGGCCGTGCAATATATTTAGGTAACATCCCAAAATTTACAGTATAATACCGGTATTGAATTGGTATAGGTGATAACACAATTGTTGTTTCGATATAATTTATAGGTCATTTATTATTGTACACCTACTTTTTTAAATGTATTTGACTATGACAGAAAGTAGGTACCTACTTTCTGTCATAGTCAAATACATCTATTTACGTAGGTACTTTATTTAAGTATCCGCTTGAGACTTGAGATATAATCTAGATATATTATAAGACAAATAAAATTCATACAGCTAATTTCTATTGAAGATTTCACGGATCAGGATTCTAACTATAGACCCCTTAGGGAAATTAAATAATTACCACATGTAAGTACCTACTACTGTTTAGGTAAATATTTATAGGCATGCACGAGCGTTCCCCTTTGCAAGTTTAGTGGATCAAATAAATCTAATAACTTAAAAAAAACTACTTCTTGAATCGATTTTTTAATTGATGTATACCGTTGTACTGTACTGTGACTTATGTATGTGAGCGTGTTCCCCCGCACCCCACCAAAATATGTAGAATTATTTTGTTCGAAGCGGTACGCTTAAGGGTAGTCCTTTGGTTAAATAGTCTAAGTATTGTAGTTATGAATTGATCAAAAATATTCTAGTGTGAAAAAATAGACAACGCGCTGCGCGCAACGAGCGATAGGCGGCTTCTCGCTTGAAACTCGCTTTTTTTTTATTTTTTTTATTAAAAAAAACGGTACTTCCATCCTTGAAGAAAAGAGAGGGCAATATGTTTTCATTAGCCGCGGCCCGCAACGCTTGTGTACGCAACTGTACCGTATTAATAAATACTATATTGGAAGGTTAAGAACGTTTCTTAGATATATGGCACGGCCGCTTTTTTGTAGCCATCTGAACTTGGTCGGGTTATGTAGGTTTTCGATGCTTCGTCAGTATTATAATTGTTTTTCTTTAATTACTGAATTTAATGACATGAAATTTTGCATGTGAATAGTTGAATGAATACACTAATTATTGGCATACATTTTACCATGCAATTCCTTTAGAACGTCGTGATATTTGACTGTTTTGTAAACAGTGATCTATTCATGGTAAATTGTCCTATAACTCTTTAATTACTAACGGAACATCATTGATACTTGGCAACATGTTGCAGACACCTACAAGGTTTGTATAAACGTGAAAATCTAGACCCCAAAGTGCATACTTTAAGAACTAAGACCTAATAAGCGTATTTTACGTTTATATTTTTATCTTTTAAGCCCTACGTTTTTTTCTAAATCTGTTTTTTAAACAAATATAAACAAATTCAAAACAATGTATGTAAAATTCTACAGCTCTCTATGTAAGCGCTTTATATGAAAACTAGCTAATGGCCAAACGTTCGCGTAGCGGAAACTTGAATTTCTCCGAAGTTTATGCATGCACTAATGTTATTCGTACATACACAATTACACACAAATACACACTAATTATTGGACACATCTTTTTTCTTCTAAAGTTTATGGATTAAAAAAAGTTCCGCCAGGACAACGTTCGCCCAGCGGAATCAGTTTTTGATGAATTTCTCCACAATGGCTGCGTGCACAAATTTTTTTTTACCATACACAATTATACGACGTCATACACTAAATATCTGCATACTTAAAATCTTTAAATTCAACAACATTCCGCTGCGCGAACGCACACCACTTTTGGTGAATATAATTCGCTGATACAAGACTATGTAATATGATGTAATGTCTATAAAATGCAAGGTCAATTTATGTAGTAAGTACAGTTTCTTCAAATAACTGAGCCTGTCTGAAGTTAGCCATTCTGAAGTGGTAAAACTGCTTAATTACTTATGTGTGTTTATACATAACAATCGAAATTAGTAGGTAAAGAAAATAATCACAAATGCGAAACATACAGGTACGACCCCAATCGTCTTTACATAGACTCTTTCTATTAAAATTTACTAAGACAAGCACAGTTATTTTTAACAAACTGTAATGTGCCCGTGAAACATAATTATTATAATTCACGAAAAATATTTGTTCACGTCTTTAATTTTGGCTCCACTGTATTATAAGTTTTTTTTTAAGCTTACTAGCAATGTGGGTCGCACATTACTAGTAATCTTGTTTACCCCTTGTACTAAGCTAAATGCTTTTATCACGAGTGGGTTTACGTCGGTAGTGCAATGGGTGAGTTTCGAACCGGCAACCACATGATCGCAAGTCTGACGCCCTAGCCATTAGGCTACCGGCGCTTCAAGCGGTGACAAGATGGGAAGAAACAAAAGAACTCATTTAAACAAAATCAAGGCGTAGCGGTACTATGGTGCCTGCGAAAAGATTAGACTATTTAAAAGTTTGGAGAACTTAAAAGGTAACAATTTACACATGGAACAATAGTTATTTAAACTTCGCCCACTAGTTTTAATCACCGGTCGTTTTCAAATTCCGAACTGCGAAAGGATACACCCGTTGCTTTTGCAGTTCGATATTTGAAACCAAAGACAAACTTTGGAAGTCAACATCGATATCTCTGGGAAATTGTTGACGTTCAAAGTTACGTTTAATTTTCGTGTGTTCTTGTTTACTTCTCGGATGTAGATCAAACTAAAACTGACGTAAGAGGAAAGTATTTTATAGGTTTTCATTTAGGTAACTGAATTAAAAAATAATATTATTTTTTACGGCCATATTTTTGATAATTTTAGGTAATTCAAAGCTTTCTTAAGTACCTGAATAGTGAAAATATAACTAAATTTATGGTTACTCTCGTAAAAATAATATAGTACATACAACAAATTTACTTTATAGTAAAAGAGAAACATTATTTTCGAAAAGGTACGCCATATTTAAGATAAGGTACGGGTTAAAGCATCACACAAAAGATCCCTCATTGTATTAATTAAAAGTAAAGCTATCGTCAAATGCCACCTGTATTTTCCGAAGGAACTCATTACTACACCTTTTTTTACTCTCATTTCAAATTTTTTATTAGGAAAACATCGTCATCCAAAAAAAAGTTTTTTTGGTTTTTTATTTGTTGGATATGGATAGGAATTGGCAACGAGTAGACTCTATGTTAGGAGATTAAAATTAAAAGGATTTATTACCACCGTTATATAGTAGACAGTAAGGAAACAATAACATAGGAATGCAACTTAAAAAATGAAAATCGTACCGAAAATGGAATGCCCTGTTTGACATTTGCAAACTTTTTTTATTCCTCCTCTTTTTTCTTTTGCAAATTGAAATTAGAACAGCGAGTTGAACTTTGAATATATATGATTTTTAGTAAAATTAAGAAAGTTTTTCTGTGCAGAGTTCTGACTGCAGTTGGTCGGAGTCAAATTGGAAATTCTTCATTATGGATAAAAAAAAGCAACTAAACTTTTGAATCCGTGTATGACCAGAACTTTGAGTAAAGTGAATTTCAGTTCAGGTTTAATCGTGCTAAAAAATGATAACTAGATTTTTTAATACTAGCTTTAAAATATAAACATAAATGGGTGTTTAACGTAACATAACATACCATCACGCCTCTATTCCTGGAAGGGACAGGCAGGGGTACAGGCTTGCAACACCTCCGGTGTTGCAAGCGTGCGTCTCGCGCGGCATTTCCAACCCGCTCTATCTATTATATTTTTTTCTCTATTTTTAATATAGAGCACTAATAAAAAAAGCTGTTCCAGTGAATTTCCGGATTGGAAACCCCAATAACATTATTCGACATGAATTTGAACTTTAAGAACAGAATGTTTAAACTAGTCATGGATGAGAACATTTGAACAGAATCTGAACTGATCTACTCAAAACATAACATCGCGCCTATACCTATTCTCCGAAGGGCTATATCCCTTTCGAAGAATACAGGCATGGTACTATATTACAGGGAATTTAGTTTCAATTATAACAGTACAAATTATCCCCTTATTAATACTACAACCTTCCCATTACACTTTACAAAAGTCCACTTGAAAACTCACCGTGTTATCGTTAACCCTTTCGGCTTCGGAGGGACTCGTAACCACTCGTGACTTCTCGGCTATTTCCGTAATATTATGTTTATCAAGGATTACCGGTATTAATATTAAGCTTAAGCGGTTAGCTATAGGGAAATGTTGCTTTTGTTTTTTTTTTCAGTATCAGCGTCATCAAAGTACAAATGATTTCGATGCGATTTGGAAGTCAGATAAATGTTTTCAACTACTTCTGCTTCATATTCAATACGTAGCCACCGTGACTTCCTAAATAGCTGTTGATAACTCAATAATATAATCAAAACTTTTAATAAATAAATAATCGCTTTTAAAAACAAGGAGCCATACTCGTGAGCCAAAGCAAATTATTATAAATATTTTATATATTAAGTTCTACAAATATTTCTGGGCCTAATATGGGATTCTGAACCCGGGATTCTACGGATGAGGCAGTGGAAAATGTCCACCAAGGAACTAACCCATCTTACATTTGACATTCGCCTTATTTGCAGTCAGTCAAATATTACAAGTTGCGTGAGAGGATGAAAAGCATAAGTTAAGCCAATACGCTGTAGTAGGTACGTTGGGTAAAGTTGAGCTTCGTCGGTTGAAGAGCCTTCGTCTCATGCTCTGTTTACTTCGACAAGGATTAAGGCGAACGATACCTAATGTATGTGCACGACTTGCGGCAAAAGAGATAAGTTTCGAAACTTGCTATCTTCAAATTTGGAATTAGAGTTCCAAATTCGAAATTCGGAACTGGAGTTCCAATTTTGAATGAACGGTTTCATATTTCTAATGAACCTCCTTACAGTGGACTTTGGATGAGAACTTCCTAAATATATGGTCAATAGCAGTAGGTAGATAACTCAGATCATATAAAAAGTTAAGATGGAACTTTGTGAACAAAGAAGTGAGGCCGGCTAAAACTACTTGTAGCCGTTTACAAACACA
Source organism: Subacronicta megacephala (assembly GCA_958496365.1). Lineage (NCBI taxonomy): Eukaryota > Metazoa > Arthropoda > Insecta > Lepidoptera > Noctuidae > Subacronicta > Subacronicta megacephala. Next base: position 9,414,139 of record OY292521.1, read on the forward strand.
ATTTTACACTATATAACAATACCGAAACTACGCCTTACCTTGTCAGTCGAGCTATCAAGCTATCGAAAGTTCGACTGACAAGATAAGGCGTAGTTTCGGTATACGTGTGTGCGTGTAATTGTGTGCTGTACACAATGTAATGATCTTAACTTTTAATTTGATCTGAGGTAGATTAGAACACGTGCAGTCAAGTACCAAGGCAAAATAATGTAACGCAATTGGGGCATTATTGACTGTACATCATCAGAAAATGTATTTCAATTAAAGAAATAAAATTATTTAATATTTTACGTTGTTGAAGTTAGTATTTATTTAGCTACCCGTTTTAATATTAACAATGTTCAATAATCTTAGTGTAAGGCAGGAAGAAATCAAACCCAGAATTCAATACTGTTGTAATTTTCATATTTTTTGTTTTTATCAAATAACTTAATTCAGTGGCACTTAAGTTAATCTTAAATAAGTGTTGCTAATAACTTTAAAAAGTTTTATTCACAAATTCAAGCATTGTGAGCTATGACTTTAATACGAGCGATTGAGATAATTGAATTCCAATACCGTCAGCGAGTCTAGTAATAAAATTTATTTCCTATAAAATCTTTTACTTTCCATATTTTCAAGAATTTATGACAAGCAAATATTTCAGTTCAGAACCGCTGGCTTATGAGTTCACAATTGCGTACGTGAAATAAAACATTGTAGGAAGTTTTTCAGTTACCAACAAACGAAGTAAAGCAATCACAGTAACAAAACAAACTTACATTTTTAAACTTTCCATGCATATTATATTTCCGACTCACGCTAGTTGGAAAGTTCGGGAATACAGTTGTTAAAATTGGCATAACGCGGTTTTCATGGTATGATGACGTTCGTGTCTATTTCCTTAAACCCAGCGCCAATCAGGTATTGGCGTCAGCACGCCAATCGAGAAATTATAAAAATATGTATGGTAATACATAATGTGTAAATTATGTAAATTGTCATAATGTTTTTTTTTATAGAAGAGGGAGGTTACGAGCAATCGGGTCACCTGATGGTAAGTGATCACCCATTGCACAAGTTACGTGGACCCAGTCGTAATACAAACATTTTAGCATAGTACAAGGGGTTAACAAGAATACTAGTTATGTCTCACATTGCTAGTACCTATTAAACTTTTTAAGACTAAATAAATAATTCGGAGGTAAGTAAATTTTTAAAGAAATGAGGAAGACTTAGCGGTTTGCTCAATGGTAAGATCTCTTAGGGACTGACTAACAACCCTTGTATCGGAGACTGATGTAAAGCACGTGTGTTTCGACTTTTGTATAGAGAGCCAGTTCCATCCACCTATCCAATTCCACTGCTGGACGTAGGTCTCCCCTTACTCTCGCCATTTCACCCTGCCCTCGTCTTGTCGCATCCAGCTTCAGCCAACAACCTTACGCAAATCATTATCCTATCTTTCCAGAAGGCGTCTTACGCTATGCATACTATGTCGCGGTATCAAATCGAGAACATATCTACCGCAGCAGTTGTCGGTTCTTCTAAAGATACAGCAAGTCAATTCAGCTTGATAATCTAAATATATATAACTCAAAGGTGACTGACTGACTGACATAGTGATCTATTAACGCACAGCCCAAAACCACTGGACGGATCGGGCTGAAATTTGGCATGCAGGTAGATAAGTAAGTGTTAAAAACCAGTATGCAGGTAGATGTTATGACGTCGGCATCCGCTAAGAAAGGATTTTGATTAATTCTACCCCCAAGGGGATAAAATAGGGGATGAAAGTTTGTATGAGAAAACACGCGGGCGAAGCCGTGGGCGGAAAGCTAGTACCTAATAAAGAGAATAAAGATAATGATGATCATTTCTTCGGTAGATGTGAGCTGATAGGTACAAAATTATAATATGATATCTTTTGCTTATACCTTTAGTAAGTAATTTCAAAGCAGCAAATGTATAACAATTTACATTAATTAATTTATAACAATTATGTAATTAACAATTTTGCCATAATTTGGTAATAGGAGTAAGTAAGTAATTGTTGATTTCGATATACGGCTCCTTCATTATCTTAATCAACAGCGCATGATATGGAAACAGGAAATTGTAATGTTTAACTTAATTAGTAGATAATTTGTTATCAATTTATTATTGTCACGTTTACATATTTATTGATAAGGTTTGAATTTATTTACACATACTCGTTAACCCATTACATTGTCCCACTGCTGGGCATGGGTGGGGATCTTGGTGGACTATAGCCTACTGCGGTTTGGCAGACTTCGCACACGATCCTCACGATATTAATTAATTATCAATACGCAAATGACTTCGAAAAGTCAGAGGTGCGTGCCTTGGATTTTAACTGAAGACCTTTGACTTGGTAGTCCAATGGTCAGCTCAATAGGCTATCATCACTGTACTTGCAAAACCACTGAACAGATTTTAATATTGGTTTCAAAGTTAGTAGTAGCAGTGCCTGCTGGCATGTCTAAATGCCAGCATGAATAGCCACAAGACGGGGGAAATACTACCCTCCCACAGAATATCGACGTCAAGTAGCAGTAGCAGCGTTTCGTACGGTGAGTTTGGAGCGCCGAAGGCCTAATTTCTAACTCAGTCCCCTTCCTGCAACTTTTCTCCTTCCCCTCCCTTTTCCTTAAATAGATCAGTAACGCATCTGCAAATTCTTTAGTTTTGCAGATGTCCATGGGTGGTGATGACTACTTACCATCAGGTAGTTCACCTGCTCGTTTGCCCAGTTATCCCATAAAAAAAAGAAAGATTGCAAGCATATTAAGATCCAACTTAAAAAATGCAGTACGTCTTATCTTAATTTGTTTAACAGATTCTGAGATAGAGCTTGACCTCACTGATGTATGCATAGAAGAAGAAGAAGATGAGATCATCATGGTTACTGATTAAATTATTTCTATTCGTCCACGGGAGCGAAGCTGCGGGCAAAAGCTAGTAAAATCTAAAAGTTTCTAAAAAAACCAAAGCCAAAATTCCATGTAGGATGTTAAGCTTCCTTAATTAAAATATGGTTCATTAATCAACGCCCAGTCCAAACCGCCAGGCTCGAAACATGATATTAAGTAAGCAAATACTATTATTATCCCAAAATTTAGCGGAAATGTTTCACGTAGGCATCTTGTAATAGGAGAAGTCCTAGAGGCCTTTCTCATCAAATAAGGTATCTCAAATTAGGTCTTTACTTCTGGAGTTTGCCTGGGGTGGTACGCACGGCTACAAATCCAGTTCACGCTGGCCTCTTATTGTATGGAAAGCATTAACAATGTGAGATCAGCTTAAATTAGAATTTATAGGTTAACCTGTAGCCGAGTGTTCCACCGCATTGCCGAATATTCTGACGCTAAGCAATAATATGCTTACATTATTGTGTATCGGTTAGATGCAATGTAACCAGTACAATTACGCAGAGGTGTACACCCACATTTTGCCGGTATGGTTAGGTCCTATGTAATAGGGGGCCGCCTATTGCCACTAACCCGGCACAATTATTCCAAACTGCCACGGAGAATTCCATAGAAAAACTCAATAACTGCTCGACCTGGGAATCGAACCCAGGACTTCTAGCATAGTAGTAGCGCTAAGGACCACTAGACCAATGAGAAAGTCAATGTATTTCCAAGATAAATATTTTATGTACGTATTTATGACCGCTCTTATACATAATGTACGTAGTTTAACGATATGAAAACAATGTGACATACTTAGATCTAGGTACTCTATAAAATTACTGGTCATAATAGAGTTGTTCGACCCGCAGTGGGTACTTTAAATATCCGACATTATCTAAAAAGACAACACTACCAACTGGATTAAAAAGCCGGAACGTCCCACGAGGCTAAACGTAGTTCGGAATAAAACCAGACATAAATTTGGTTGACTTTGATTAATAAATAAGCGAACATGGGTTAGCTCCGCACCTAAGCTTCTGGGAATTTATTACATAAAACGTGTAAGCTCTTTGTTCCAAATTTCTGAAGATGTATCCATTGTTTAGTTTATGAAAATTGATTACAATTTTAGATAGATATTGACAATAAAATATATTTTGATCTGTCCATACATTATAGTTTATTGCTCATAAGGCTCAGTAGTAGCCGTGTACAAACACAATTTTACACTATATAACAATACCGAAACTACGCCTTATCTTGTCAGTCGAGCTATCCAGCTATCGTAAGCTCGACTGACAAGATAAGGCGTAGTTTCGGTATTGTTATATCGTGTAAAATTGTGTTTGTACACGGCTAGGCGTAGTTTTAGCCGGCCTCACTTCTTTGTTCGCAAAGTTCCATCTTAACTTTTTATTTGATCTGAGTCATAAGGAAGGTCGGTTATGTTTTATTAACATAGAAAAAAAAATACAATATAGAAATAATATATGCAGAGTAGTCTAGTGGCCAAGCTCCTCGTCCCTCAGTTCGATTCCCAAATTGAACGTTGTTCTATTTTTTTATAGAGTTTTCAGTAGCAGCACATATTCGATTTAAACATAATATTTATATATTAATAATATTATAAGATATAATTATGTGTGAATGATGGCTAGTGATAGTAAATAAATCAACTTTCACCCCCCTGACTGAAGCGGCATAGAAAATCTATTTTTTATTAGAACTATACATTTCCGTACTATGTTTTTAAATAGGCAATATTTCACATCATATGGCTCTACAGAATTATGGGTGAAACATGGTAACCGATTTCAGTACTATATTCTAGGCCATCTGAATTTTTCATAAAACGGGCAGAGACTGGGTTGTTTCATTAAAAATGGACGTTCGCCTTGTGATGCTCTTACGTTTTCATTATTCAGGGTACCTACGGCAGAATGTCTGATTGACACTGAAATGCATGACTTGCACAATGTTGCAAGAAAAACAGTGCTTGAAACAATCTATTCTAAACGGGGTGAGTACTTTTTTTTAAGAAGCAAAAGGACACCATCGGGTCACCTGATGGTAAGTGATCACCGCCGCAAAGTGAACAGCCATAACACCTGAAGGTCTGCAATCTGCAATTGTGTTGTTTTGGCTTTGAAAGTAAAGAAGAGGCTCGCTTCTTGAGGGTTACTACTACGAACACAACACGCACTGAAATATCTAAGTACTGTTCTAAATTGCAGTTCTTTTTCATATTAATGAACATAATGTGCCGGTTAAATGCATCATTTCGATCATATCAGCCAAAGGATGTTATTTGCTGAACAAACCATCTCCATATATGGGTCTCCCCTGTAGATTTCTTTGAGGACTGGCACATCAACCGACTCCCACCAACCTGTCTTCATCTGTCCAGTTCGTTTGGCCTTTAGACCTACGAACCATGTGCCCCACCTACTATGGCAACAATTTTTACCATTAATCGATTTGTTAACCACATAATTAATTCAGTAGGTAGGTATTTGCAAAATCAAAATTAACAGTTGAACAATTAATCAGTCAACTATGAAATCATAGTTTGATTTGTATTTACATTCTTCAAGTAAACAGAGCGCTCTCATAATTTTTTAACGATACAAAGTATAAATACCGAAGTGAAGGTAGAAGCAAATTGATTTCCCGTAAGCACGTCGATGCATTGCAGCGGGCGCCGTATGGAGCGGGTTTCAAAAACGCCGGGTTTGCGCCGCCTATAGTTATTAAATTTCAATTTTAAGCTTTATGCTTCCGGCCGATAAGAGGATTTTGATTCTCGCGACCCGTTTTTTACGAATAAATGCAGGGCTGTCGCTGAATTGAATTAACAGATAACCTTTATTTTAACATATTTAAAGTAACCAGCAAAATGCTCCTCCTGCAGAGACAATATCTATTGTGGTGAACAGTTGTTATGCATAGTTATTCATTTTTCGATAGCACTAGTGGCAGATAATGAAGTTACCATACCATTGGAAATACATCTAAATACAGTTAGTAGGTATGTTTATTTAAAGGAATAATAAATGCAACATTATGGTCAAAACCGTAAAAAAAAAATGCGAAGGTAGTCAATCTATTAAGAACTTTTTGACAGCGTGAATGGTGCAGTGGCTGAACAATCGACTTCTACACAACCGTGTCACAGATTTGTTCCCGCACGGAAAAAGAGAATATAAATTGTTTATACCTAAGTAATAAAATGATGTGGATTTGGATTGATAATTTCGTGTATATTCTGTATTAAGAAGAAGTTAAAGAATTCTGTGTTAAATAAATTATTTTAAGTAGGTACATAGTATATCAAGGTGGATAGATAGGTCCTATCTATATACCTTGATAGATTGTCATACTTAAACAAAACACAATAAAATAAATCAGTGAACACACTGATCAGTAAAAAGTAAAACAAAAAGTTTGCAACCAAAAACATTTAGCTCCTAATCCGTAAACATATTACCAAGCAACCCGACCGAACCTTTACAGAAAAAAAAAGTGTTAAACACATAATTTCCCACGTTGCCCCGTATTTGTAAACTCCGGAACTTAGTGAGCCACACGTCGTCAGTCTGGTCGTAATATTATAAATTGGTGCCGTAATTTCGGGGCAGCCCTGCGCCACATCTGCTCGGCAAAGCGTAAAAACGGTCGTCCTACACCCGGTACGGATTACTGTGTCAATGTAAACAAGATCAGTAGAAATATTTTTCATACGAGCGACGTAAATGGCAGTCGTTCCATCATTTCGCTTCATCTCATATGCGATCCTTACATTTGTTTCATCTCTTTGTTTCACCGTATGAAGAAGGTTTGCTCAGTTTTTCTTTGTTACGGGAGCTTCGTTGCGTAAATTTCAAATAATTGCTCAGTAATTAATAAATGAATGTATGAATGTGGAAGAAGCGAAAGAGATATGCAAGAGATGTAGCAAGTGGCAGTTTATAGTTTCTGCCTACCCCTGTGGGAAAAAGGCGTGAGTATAATGTAGGCATGATGTACCTATGTAATTAATATCAGGTTAAGCCGCATACCTGACGACCCTTCTCAATAAGAATCTGTCCCTTGATACTTCTTTCTCTTATTTCTTCAACTTCTTCTTAGAGATAGGATTTTAAGATTACTTGTAAGTTCTTGTAAAAGTACTTGTAGTAAGCTAGCGATTTGTAAAGTCACACGTTTGTTACGATCAGTCCATGGAAGAGAATAGGCTAGTTAAACTTGCAGATCTGTTGATCAGTGTAGTTATACTTAGAAGCGACGAAAGCCTAATGGCTTTCGTCGCTTCGCGGCGTCGGGCTTGCTATCATGTGGTTGCCGGTTCGAAGCCCACCCATTGCACTACCGACACGAACCTACTCGTAATACAAGCATTTAGTTTAGTACGACACGTTAACAAGAACACTAGTAATGTGTGACTCACTTTGCTAGTAAGCTTTATTTAAAGGAAAAAAAAATTAGTTGTGAGCCCCTCATTCGTTTTGACCAGCAACTGGGTTGCGCAAGTCTGATACCACCTGCTTTTTAACCTTTTGAACGCCAGAGTATAAACGTATCGCCGTACCCCTGACGCCAGGCCACTTTTTCTGTCAAATTCCACAAGGTAGTGAAAACACACTAAAGTAATGATTAAATTGTTTATTTCATAATATGGTGCGACGTATATTTGTCATATATTTGTGACGTTGGCGTTCAGGGTAAGATTTCGTTTGTCACATATATGTGACAATGGCGTTCAAAAGGTTAAAATAATGAAATAGGGGAAAGGGTCACTTTCCATTGTTGTAGCCTAAGTTTATAATTTGTTTTGTTCCATTTTGAGAAGATTAAGTTTGGTGATAAAATTGACTGTCAGGTTATAGATCTCACCTTTTAATCGCCTGTACCTTGAGAGGTATTCGGCTGTGTGTAAAATCTGCGGTAGCGAACTAACTAAGAATGATGTAATAGGTGCTTATCCTGATAGAATACGTCTTTTGCCCAGCAGAAGGACATTAAATGGATTGATGATAAGCTCCGCGATAATGTCGCTGATGCGAGTGAAATGGTTCGCTTCCTGTTTATCGCCTCAGTGAAATTTCAATTTGTAAATGTTTTTTCACTCCTGTTAATACAGTGAACACCAGAGTCCAGTACACTCAATTAAGTTTTACAACATTGTATCGAAAGATTTATTGAATATGATTTTCGATATTTTTTTGTCACAATATACTGGATTTTATTAATTGTTTCCGAAGTGCAATTTTATATTGCACACATCGGAATCTTTTATTTTGATGACAAATAAGTCTGATGAATACAAAACTTGCCTTTCTGAATTTTCACTAAAGTAAAGGCAAAAAATATTTACGAAGGTGAAAATTCAGAAACATTTTTTTAATTAATCTTCTGTCTACCTTACATAAAAGTGAAACGCTAATTTTATATTTAAGTAGGTATGTATTGAAATTTTATTTCCCTAACGGTTTTTTGTATGAAGCTCATGACAATTCTAATTTTAATTTAGCCAGGATATTTTTTTTGGGTCAGGTAGGTTACTTATATAATTCTATATTAAGTAATGATTTTCGTAAAGGGTCTAAGTGATAAACGACATTTGTTTCTGTACAGTCAGTTGTTATTATTTAAAATAGTCTATCCTACTGCAGGCCAAACGCCGCGCCGCCCCAATCTTCTTCCACCTATGGTCTATTATTGTTAAGAACTGGTCTTTTTAGCGTCTGCATGTCGTAGATGTGCCTAGTCCAGTTCCACTCTAGAAACTTGCCGGCTACCGCGAAGTTTTATTTCGAGAATAATCTGTTCTAAATTGCTTTATGGCAAACCTCGAGCGTAAAATTCAGCAAATTTGTCAACTAACAACAAATAACGGATGATCCCTTCAATTGCAAAAAGCATAATAAATAATCTCCAATGAAAACGTTTGTGCGAACGTTGTAAAAAGGAGCCTATTAATTACTGTTGCCAATTACAAAGCTAATTTTAATTGTGCTAAAGAGGCACTTAATTGATTATTACAGCGCGCTGTTAATTAACATGTCGTCTCCACGTTCAAATTGGCTGGTTTTAATTACTTCAGTTTTTTCGAGTTTTTGCGTGCGCGGCAAAGCTATGGCCTAAAGGTCTGTTTATATTCGTTTTCCATCAAATGCAGGACTGTGAACAGAAATCTCGTTACCTATTGACATGGATTATTGAAAAACTTAGCTGGATTCGAACCAAATTAGCTTATAAAATGTATGGTTTAAAGTTGCAGAGAACAGATCACTTTAAAAATATCGTGGAATTGTTTGTGTGCATTAGGTACTTGTCTGCTTGAATTTTCGGAGAATTAACGTTAAAGTAATCATAAACACACGAGAAATTCAATTCTCAAACTAAATTAGTACCTTCCGTAGCTCCAAAGTTCTAAGTAAAGCGATCGAATTCTATCGATACCGATACATTGTCTATATCGGCTATAATAGACGTGATTACGTTACGACATGTATCTCTGATGGGACTAACCGAGACCGCATGGCTCACATGACCTATATAAACTGATCAAATCACTGAGGTTAAGATGTAGGCTTCAATGTACTTAGATACCTACAAAGTGGTTCGACTAAACCATATAAGTGTCACAGGAGGACAATATTCAATTTATTGTTTTTAGTAATCAAAGCGTTTATAATCCGTAAAAAAAAAACATATACAGACTTTATTTGTCAGTTAGTTTATGGTATTTATTTAATTCTTTTATTTTATTCTTTATTGTACACCACTTATACAGTAAAAGAAATGTATTCATAAAGGTATACCCACAAAAAAAAATGTAGGTACAATGGGCGGCATATTCTATGCGGCTATAGTTTAAAAGTGCCCCTTCGTTTATTAATCTACAAAATTATCTTAAACTTACATAATTATATTAAAAGACTTGATTGTTTGTTTGCATTTAATAGGCTCTAAAAGTACAAGACCGATTTGAAAAATTCTTTCAACAATAGAAAGCTACATTATTCCTGAGTGACATAGGCTATATATAATTCCGTAAAATGATAAAAAACATATCTTTTTATAATTACACTAATAATAACTAACTAAATATCATAACAACCGTTTTCATCCTTTTGCGAAAACCAAAACAAAAATTGACGTGTGTCAAAAAAAATTCTTAATCAATTAAACCTTCGGCCGGGCTTCGCCCTAACTTTACGGACATCGACAAATTAGATCAACAGTCAGCCGGTCTCGGGGGTACAAAAACACGCCGCGTTCCATCAACCCGGACGGGTTAGGGGCTATTTTCTTTATTTTTATTTGCAACACACCGATTTTACAATGAATGTTGCCAATTGGTAATATTATGTTGAAAAATCAACTAAAAAGTTTTTTTAAATTACCCGGCAAAGTTTTATAATAATGAAAAGTTATGTAATTTTATGGTATATTTTATGTACTTAGGTGTAAACTCAGATCAAATAAAAAGTTAAGATGGAACTTTGCGAACAAAGAAGTGAGGCCGGCTAAAACTACGCCATGCCGTCTACAACACACAATTATACGCACCCACGTATATCGAACCTACGTCTTATCTTGTCAGTCGAGCTATAATAACAAGGCGTAGTTACCTAATTTCGATAGCTCGATAGCTCGACTGACAAGATAAGGCGAATGTTCGGTATACGTGTGTGCGTGTAATTGTGTGTTGTAGACGGCATGGCGTAGTTTTAGCCGGCCTCACTTCTTTGTTCGCAAAGTTCCATCTTAACGTTTTATTTGATCTGAGGGTGTAAAAATATTATTGTGATATTTCTTTACAATGATGAGTATGAAAGTTATAATCATTTAACAGGAAACGCCTGTCAAGAGTTTTTAGAAGAAGGTAAATTGCTTTGCGATTATACTGATTTCCTGTGGGAGAATTAGTTTTTGCAGAATAATATTATACTAATCTTTATTTGAGCAAGTTTGGGATTTATTTGTGTGTTGCTTCTCATTCTGATATTTCACAGTGAATATTGATTCCAATATCCGCTCAATTAAGGTAATTACATTTTATGATACCAATTTAGCCTCTATGTAATATTAATATAAGGATATTACTTAAAACAATATAAACTTGTGAGCGAGCAAGCGCCCGTGATGTAAGCCATTTTACATTTATGTAATAAAGGGTTGTAGTCAGCAACTAAGTACTATTGCAGGAATTCCCTCATGTGTACTAAACAAATTATGTTGGTCTAGCCAAAAATACTTCTAAAGAATGTATGAGAAAATTGTTTCACCGTCCGTTTATCATGTTGTCTACAGACAAAGTTTTAGGTAAGTAACGCAAACGCTACGCTTTACTTTTGCAAATAGAAAACGTACGTGGCTCAAACAAAGGTATCTATTTTAAAATGTTTATTCAGCGGCAAAATGTAGCGTCGGTAACACGCCAGGAAAAATAACATCGTTAAAAATGCTTCATATTACCATTTTTATTAGAAAATATACTTACGAGGTATGTTCGAGATAGGATACCGCGAATAAATTGCGCGACTTTCACGAGAGCATTTGTCACCCTGAGACCCTTGGCACTTGTGAAATTGTGCTCATATTGTAAGGGCTAATCCTCGACGAGAATTCATCAGGTTCTAACGCCGCCCCTTATCGGGTCGACCCTCGCTTTCAACATCTATCCTCATTATTTTTTGTCACACTATAAGTTTATAACAAAGTTAACGTATCTCCGGCAAACTGTCTAATAAAATTTTCCTTCTTTGACTATAACTTTTCCTCAGAATGTAGGCACGTGAGTGCTTTGTGTGGCTTTGTGTCTCTGTGAATAAACTCGATGGCATCTTTTTATTTCGTGTCTGGTACGAATGCCAATATGTATGACTACAAACTACCATAAATTGGATTCATTTCAGGTACAATTGTTTTGTTTTTTAGTCTATACTGACATAATATGAAAACAAAGTAAATTCGATTATTATTTTGCAAATACGCTTTGATATCAAAATTGTGTAGGTAATTCTAAATAATAACATTAAAATTTGTTGGTTTATTATGAAATGTATAAACTTTCAGTTTTGTTAAAGTTTTTGTTATTGGGTGAATATTCTAGCGAGAAAATAGGTAAACAATAACAATTTATTAAACTGTTCAAACCAGTCAATGCTATTTAATCCGTGTTACTTGTATCACAAACTCTATACAAGACATTATCGGTAGTTGTGAATTTCCAATTTTATTTAATTGTTCTTAAATAGCTTCAGTGTTAAGTAATTTTTAACTTCTGTAAGATAAGTAAGTATTTACGTGGTTTTTAAGGTACTTGTCTTACGGGTCTCCTTTCAGAGTGAGACAGAGTAGGTCCACCATGCAAGCCTACTGCGGATTGAAAGACTACACACGCTCCGTCGAAAAAATCTCTCAGGCATGCAGGGTTTCCTTACAATGTCATCCTTTACCGGTATTAAGAGAGTGATAATTAATTATTAATACGCACATGATTACGAATTGTCGTATATTATGTGAGAGCCAGCTATGACTGCAAATGTCCGAGAAGGTTACCACTGGCGAAGGCTCTATACATTTCGATTCCAGCCAGTTACTATTTTGAACACTCTTATATTTTTTGTTTATACTTTGTCATTATCACTATTCAGTTCTATTATTTCTGCTATTGCAAAACAGCAAGTCTGAGATAAGCTTTTTCTCTTCAGATTTTACGAAAACTCTTTTAAATTACCTATTAACAGGCATTAAAAAGGTTTTCTTACATTGCTTGCCTCCGTTTAAGACCGTGCTTGTGATTTTCACCAGGCAAGCAAGAATGAATCAAATTCAAGTCAACAAAAAAACTAATCTTAATATTTTTTCAAATGTCTTTTTAATCAACTCTGAATTTGTATTTCTAAATTTTCGTTAATATGCTATCCATTACTGAGTAGCGACCAAAGTTTGCATTAGCATTATCGCGGCAGTGGACTCGTAAAAAGCAAAGTTATCAAAGGCGGGTGCTTTCACTTGGAAGTTAATGAGTCGACAGTGCGGTAATGTCAGAACGTAGGCATTTATTTTCATAGAACGTTCCATACTATTCTATTCTGTGGATATGCTTGTGAATAATTGGATTCTAATCTCGGTATTTTTTTGATAACGTTAATGAAAGTTAATTGTATAGTGGTGAAGTTTAAAAATCATCTGCCTCTGACTCTATACATATAATGAGAAAGAAAACATAAATACCATCACGCCTGTATTCTCCGAAGGGTTGGCAGAGGTGTACTAATTTGCACCCACATTTCACCGGTATGTTTAGGTGCCATGTAATAGGGGGCGAGCCTATTGACATTAGAATGAGAAAGAGAAAGTAAGAGAAAATTAAAGATAAAGCCGAACAAAAGCAGTTTTTTTTATTGGTTAAGTCGGCAAACGAGCAGACGAGTGACCTGATGGCCAGTAGTTTGTAATCCTAATAAAATTTATAAGCCATGCCTCATATTATTAGATTGGTACTATAGAACTCACTGAAAATACATACCATTCCCAAAGAATGTAGATATATTTATAATGCACTTAAAGCCGGCATATAAAAACATTTTTTCAAATTTCTTTCGCCATTTTTAACGTATAGAGATTTTCTTTATGTAAATAAGAAAGGCTGATGTTGGTAACCAAGAAGTATAATGTCGTTGTATGCTTAACATTATTATTCCTAAGATGGGGAACATAAAAATGGGTGAGAATAAAGATAAGCTCCGTTAACTGTGTACATAATATCTACGTCTATTAAAATTTGAATAAATGTACAATGTTAAAATGATGTTGTATACAAGATTTTGCCTAATAGACTAGCTAGATAGCTAGCTATTTTACGATTATTAATATCAGTGCCATCTAGCGATTCTACAAAGTTTACTTTTTAGTTACTACTTTTCCTAAAAAAACGAAGCTATTTTCCGGTATTCATTTCTTTTTATATTGTAGTTTAATTTCTGTGCAGATTTTGAGACAAATCTATTTAGTTATTAAGGGACCCACTATAGTTTTTTTACAATACTGATAATAAAAAAAATGATGTTTTGATGGACTATGCTACATGTTTGCAGATAGAACTGTTATTATGTCCTTATACCTCCTTATTTGGGTATTTATTGGTAAAAATAAAATTTAATTTGTAAAGAAAACTTTTGATTAACCAATGAGGTACTTATTACCATGTAAAAAAATAGATAACAGTACGGTAGCCATGAGGATAGATGGACATAATCTAAAAAGTTTATAACAGTTTTGATTGACGTGTATACATAAAGAATTGTTTGAACAACCTGCACAAAGGTGGACGTGGTTTGATTGATGATTCAACTAAGCTGACATCTCATTTTAATTTAGGATCTATTTGGTTTCGTAAAGGTACATATATTCTAACCTGACTATGGAAAAATCGCTATGAACTGTGGGATTCGACTTTAGTAAAATTATGGCGGTATATGACTGTGGCCTTAACTGAAAAAACATTAATTACATAGCATACCATCACGCCTGTATTCCCCGAAGGGTTAGGCAGAGGTGTACTTAATGTACACCCACAGTTCGCCGGTATGTTTAGGTCCCATGTAATAGGGGACGAGCCTATTGCCATTCACAGGGCACAAATCCAGACTCCGAGCTGCTACTGAGAATTTCATAGAAAAACCCAATAACATTTTGCTCGACGTGGGGATCGAACCCAAGACCTCTAGCGTAGCAGTCTCGATTGGGACCACTAGACTAACGAGGCAGTCAATAATTACACTTTTGATGAAATACAATATCACTACATAGTATAAAACAAAGTCGCTTTCTCTGTCCCTATGTCCCTTTGTATGCTTAAATCTTTGAAACTACGCAACGGATTTTGATGCGGTTTTTTTAATAGATAGAGTGATTCAAGAGGAAGGTTTATTTGTATAATACATACATATTTTAGTATAGAAAAGCCGAGAAACTACGCGGGCGAAGCCGTGGGCGGGAAGCTAGTGATTTATAATTTAAAAAAATATGTTAGGTGTTTTATACATTTTGGAACAAAGTTTTTTAACGCGGCTTGCGGAAGGACTCTCTTAGTAGAAAGCGTCGTGCCCCCTCTCAAGACGTTTTGTTTCATCCGGCGTAGATCGGATATTACCCAAGCGCTGGCCGCTATACGTTTATTTAAGTGCGTGAGGAATTTATTCTTGACGGGGACTTCTGATCACAAACGTTTTTTTCTTTGAATTTCGGGCTTGGTGTTGGCCTGGTAAAGGTCGCTAGGAGTTGTTGAAGATAGCATATAACCAGTGCATATGGAAGTCTATGGGGGAGGCCTTATAACTGATATGAAATAAAATCTTTACTGAAGAAAGTGAAGATTGAGTAAACAAGAATGAGCTTTCTTGAGTTTGAAGTAGTCCTGTATAAGTAGGACTCTTTTTCAAACGAATACTGAGCATAAAACAAAATGTTTGCCGATGTTTAAAATGTAACTGAAAAGCATTACTCGGGACTGTGTTATACTTATAGTACTATATAAGTAAGATAAGATAATACTTAATCAATTTTATTTTTATTATTTATGTATTTTTATATATAAGTTGTGGTCAAGCGTAAGCCTATCAGTGATAAAAATATAAAAGATATATATATATATATATATATATATATATATATATATACATATAGGTAGTTTTAAGGTTTTGCAATAATGTCCTGTTTTTGTGGATATATATTTTTAA
This sequence comes from Subacronicta megacephala, assembly GCA_958496365.1. Taxonomy (NCBI): domain Eukaryota; kingdom Metazoa; phylum Arthropoda; class Insecta; order Lepidoptera; family Noctuidae; genus Subacronicta; species Subacronicta megacephala. The sequence continues at coordinate 9,429,809 of OY292521.1, forward strand.
GTTTGCATATGTGGTGTTCAATAAAGAATAAAATAAAACCCACAGAAGTCGTCACTTCAAATTGCATACATAGCATTGAAGCTATAAAGGTCATAATCGAATTCTACACTTAAACAACTAAGTACAAGTTTATAACTGACGTGTTGAAGAAAAACAAGGAACTTTCGCACCTAGTTTAGCAGTGAACTGTATGCACTGCCACTGTGAACCTAACGAGATACGGCGTTGCTTTTAGAGATATTTCCAGAGGTTGTAGCGGACTTAAGAAAAGACGTCATTATTTAGGTAGATTGCCTTGGCTGTAAAGAGCATTGTTTACAACGAAATGCGAAATAAGGTAGCACTACTACAGAATAAAACAAAACAAAATATTTCTAGCTGCGCATTTTGGAAGTTTGTAACAGAGAATTTAGAAAGAAAAAAATCACAATAAAAGGAAAATCTATTCAATTATCTACACTTAAATTATTATTAACATAAAAAGCCTAATACATAATACTTACGCAAAAAAGAAGATTTAATAATAAAATGACAGCAGATAATGTAAATATAGTTAAAAATATACAGATAGGGATATATATATATATATTATATACTACGTTTTTGAGTTTAAATCATTTATCCTCATAAAAGACAAAATAAAGCCACTTACATGAGAATACACAAGAAACATTTGGTAAATTCTTATTTTAGGTAACCGTCACCAAAGTTTAAAATATAAATAATTACAGAATGTATTATATAAAATTATTGTTGCAATGTTTCTAGGTAACACTCCTTCAGCAGTTCCAATTCACAACTGTTTTAAGTACATTAAAGTATAAGAGGAATTTAGCTTAGGTAGTTTTCAATGATGTACTTGGATAGCCGAGATTTAAAACTGCCGAGTGAGCTAACACTTTTTATATATGTGGGTAAATTGTTAAATAGTTGTGCTCCTTCATAGGTAATACTCTTTTTAGCGTAATTAGTACGAATTTTTGGCAAAACAAGTAAGCTTGGTCGACGAAGGCTGCGTTTAGAAATTTGAGATTTTTTTGTAAATGATAAGTTACTGTATATAGTTTTATCTACAATTTTCCTAATCAGAATACAAGTATTATATATATAGAGTTGTTTAATATTCATCAGTCCTGTTTCTTCAAAAATTTTACAAGTTGGTGTTAGGTATGGATAGCGAAACAATATCTTTATTATCTTATTCTGTACTCTTTGCAATTCTTGTAACTTCGTTTTTCAGGGGGATAACATTAGTTATTTGTCTACCACAGTTAAAAAGTTCCGCAACACACCTGCAACTCCTTGCGTGTTGCATGTGTTCATGTAAGGTAATGACTACATACCGTCGAGTGGCTCGTATGCTCTTTTGCCTACTTGATTCATAAAAAAAATATTAAGTAATATCGTCAATATGGTAGGTAGATAAAAATCCAATACTAAAGTTTTCGAAGTCGTTTCACCTCGCATCTTTCATTTGTCGAGTGGACGATAGCGGGCGATCGACATAGCGATAGATTACGGTCCTTACCCTCTATTGATTTTCTGTAGGTAAGGGGTACTATCTAATATCCAATATTCCGGGATATTTCGTTCATTGGTTATCAAGGACTTAAATCGGCTCGTGGCTATATAAGAACTGCGCTGATTTACTGATTTGCAAAGTTTAGCTGGAATTGCCGCTGTCTTTCTGTGGATGGGTGAACATTTCTAACACATTGATGTCCATCCATGTCTCGAGAAGCACGTCAGCTGAGACCGATCAGACAAGCCCAGAAATTGGGTTGCGAAGGTCTCATGGCAGTCCCTTCGTGTGAAATATTCATCAGCATCTGTTCTGACCGGAAGCCGGCCCCAACATGATAAGATAGTTTCCCGCCTCTAAATAACGACCTGCTTACATTTATCAATATTGTTTAAACTATATTGGTACATAAATATTTTTATAATGTCTTTAACACGGACACAGAATGGGTATCAAGCTGCAAAACTAACAATAAATAAAAAAGGCCACATAATTTATTAAAAAGAAGTGGTATAGTTCCACATGTTCGATATTTGAATCTGGGTGTTTTCATTTTCCATGCCAGCATGTTCTTTTTCACATGGAAAGGAATGAGATGAAAAGCGTAAAGTTCGAATTCCGAATTTACAAAGAACTTCTTTTGACATTTATGTTATGTATCATTTTGGTGTTATTTCACAATTATTTTAGATTCGTTGGCATAGTTTTTGAACAGTATTATTTTATGTAAAACTGAAATAACTCGTGTGTTGTGTTTCGCTGTTAAATAAATAAAAAAATGTACCAAAGATGCAGCTAATTTCTCTTCCCATTGCGAGCTGTAACTATGATGTAAGTAACAAATCTTTACTTTTTAATTCCATTATGAACTAATTAAAACAGCCAGAGTTCTCTTTTTAAATAATGGTATCGGTTTTTGGGTCGGCCGCTGATTTTAATCTCGTCCGTGTCCGATCCCCTTGAACCTTAGGTAAGACATGTAAGTCATCCCGGGATACTCTTTAGATAACGAGGGAAGTTCCACCTAAAGATCTTGTAAATGTTCCTTCGCCGCAGCCAGAATTCGTAATTCAACTTCTATTTTTCGGGGACCCGTAAAATAATGTTTTAAATAAGACGTTGATAAGGTTGTTTATTGCTATCAAATCGTTTGCTTATTCAAACATTATTCTGTAAAAAGACGTGGAAATTATTTTTGTGGGTATCAAATATTTTTGGAGATGAATACTTATTGGTGTTGATGAGATTTTAGGGGTTTCAAATGATGTAGGAAAATAAATTAAAAAGCACAATCGATTTTAGTACTTTATGAATCTTCTGGCTCCAGGGCAGACTATTACAGACTCGTACTGACTAAAAAACAAACTTGCTTTCCTTTGCTGTTTATGTCACGGATTGATTTTGGTGCCTACTAAATATAAACACGGGTCCCCTCTCAGAACGAGATGGAATAGGCTATAGTCCACCACGCTAGCCTACTGCGGGAGCAGTGGGACAATGTAATGGGTTGATGATGATGATGATGAAATATAAACACATAATTACACTGTGGCATTAAATTCCAATAATAAATTTACGTATCGACTGGTACAGTGGCCGGGTTATAAATTTAATGTGTCAATAGTCGTGGGTTCGATCTTTACGAAAAATATTGTAAAGGTATGGCTTATAGGCACCCACGGGGCTACAGTAATTTTTAGATTTTATTTTTTTATTTATTTCAGGCATTTTATTTGAATCCGAAAATCGTCTTAATTGCGCCTCAAAATTATTAAAACACGTTTTTACACCAGTAATAAGTTATTTTTGGTGTACAAAATGTTTCAACTACGAAGCAAAAGATAGATTATGTTTCTAAAAACCAAAATTAATCATACAATAAAATATCAACATTTCATATTTCTTGCTTACATTTATTTGCACCAGTAACTTCAGTAAAGGCAAGCGCAGATGCAGTCATGCACTTTCATTTGAATTCAAGCAATCTTCCACCTTAAAATTCAACTTACATACATTTAAACACGTAGCTACCGTCTCTCCGTATATTTAGTAAAGTCAACATTCCCGGCGCTCTGTTAAAAGAGACGTGAGCTAACGTAACGAGGAATGGTACCAAAACCGAACAAGTCTAGGTATCCCTGTACCAGGTACAAGAAAAGGGACGTACTTACAGACCATTAGCTGGTCACCACTCATGCTGACCCGCCAAAACTGCTCTTATAGAGCTGTTTCAGCGAATCGTAAAACCTAATGTCTCTCAAAAGGTATTTCGATCCGTATTTTTGGAGATATGCGAATTTGATTGGAACGTTGTTGAAAAAGTTAAAGTGGAGTTGGTAGCGAATCGTTACGAAGGTAATTCTCCGCAGTATATTAGTGCGATAAGAGTGTAGGTATGTGAAACGTAGCGTTTGATAACGCGATTTATGTAGAATGAGATACAGTGTGCTTAAATTACGTTTGTAGATTAATCATGGATACAAAGAGACTTAATGGCAAATTGTGGGTTCAGATTTGTTAACAAAATAGCCCATCACATTTTTTTTTATTTCACAAAGCTGCAAATACATCTGAGCTTTCAAAAATAATAGATTTTCTATTGCATCTGTATCTAGTAGGTACTAGGTAGTGAAGTCTAGCGGTGCTATGCGCGTTGATCACGTTTTTTTTTCAATACTATACGAATTTCCTACACTATGGAGTATCTACCTGTCAAATTTTGTAGGCTTTAAAGTTTCTGATTCATGAGAGAAAAAATATTTGATAATAACAATGCCATAAATCGGTACGTTTGAAAAACATATAACACTATTTTCGAGGATGTATTCCGGTCACAGTCGAGCAACTTCAGTCTCTTTACGACGATACATTTATATCCATTTATTTGGCGAATATCCTTTCGCTGTGAGCCACCAACGACGAAACGAACGGATGGGTACGTTTCTATTGCCTTTGAGATATTTCATTGACTTTTACAAATGCGAATGCCTCAGTGTCATTGGGATCGAATCTTGGTGTGGACTAAATTGCGTCCATAACATTGAATTCGCTCTTTTGTTGGGATATATAGAAATACGGGGCAATGTCCCCTACAACCCACCAAATGAGTTTTACTGTAACAGCGTTATCACTTTTTTATTTTATTTCCTCAAAAATATACTTTTACTGGAGACAACGTACAATAGGGATACTCAGATAAACAACCGAAAGAAATCTTCATTTATTCTTCTTCTAACCAGTTCTATTCCTCCCAAATCGTCATACATTTGCCGAATGAAAATGTTCTTACATCTACATGATTTAAATCCCAATCAATATATTAAAATACCGAGTAATCCCCGGGGTTTCGTGGGCGGGTCCAGGTCGGTCGGAGTCCATCAACGCGGTCTACAACAAGGAAAGGGTCGACCTACGAAGCCGTAGGCGTGTTATCATGGTAATTATGACATTTCAAAAGAAACCCCCTACATTCAGCCATAGTTTTTACGACTGTCCCAACTCTTTTGATGACATTCACAGATAAGATTCGGAGATTGGGTTTTTATTGAAATTTCACGCGTACGCTTTCACTCGGGTAAGCGACGCAATTTCATTGCAGCACTCACTTAGTTGAAACACAGATTGGTTGCACAAGATAAAAATATTATGTGCAATGGAAAAGTATACAGTTGTGGCGGTGATTTTATTATATTTAATATTTCGTGTCAGTTCAGACGGTACCCTTATGTTTAGATTAAAAGATGCGCCCCAACTGTATAGAGATTTTATAAAAAGATATAACAGAACATTCGACGGTGAATACGAATACAATAACAGATTTAGAAACTTCGTACAAACCTTGAGATATATTAATGGTATAAATTCTCAATTAGGTTTACAACAAAAGGTTTTGCCAAATAAATTTGCTGATTTTTCTGATGCTGAGAGAAGAGCATATTTGAGGAAAAATGTGAAGCACATAGATCCTGAACTCAAAACTATATTGCGGATGAAAGAGGAGCCAAACGTGTAAGTATTATCTATATGTTTATACGTGAAACAAAAACATTGTACCGCTTTTTACGAAACTTACGCGGACGGAGGAATATTAAATTGGCACAGTTAAAGTTTATATACTTATATGGAGAAGGAGTGCAGAAAGGTAATGTTTTCCATATGCATTAGAAATACTTAAACAAAATACACCCATTACTATACATTTGACACACACACACACATAAATCTTTGGCAATAGAACCTAAATAAAGTTTATATTTTAAATGAAAATTGTGGTCGTATTTCGACCACTACTTTTAAATACTAATTACTTTAAAAAATAGGGGTCATCATGAATTATTTAGCCTTGAAATAATATTTATTAAATAAATAGTCAAATATTTCTTTCAATGTTGATAGGTTTTAATATTTCAATATATTATTTTGGCATTATGATTGTAATGTAAAAGGAATTAAAGTGAAACTAATAAGATTACATTTCACTTTTCAGGCGCCATAAACTGAGATCTGGAAGGTCAAAAAAGATAGAATATGGTAAACATGAAGACTAACAAAAACAAGGAAAAATACTAGCTGAAATATCAATGATTTCTGCATAGTTATTTATGCTTAAGTAATGTTTCAATAAAAAAAAACAAACAAAGGCGGCGGTAGCCTAATGGCTAGGGCGTCGGACTTGCGATCATGTGGTTGCCGGTTTGAACCCCACCCATTGCACTACCGACGTAAACCCACTCGTAACACAAGCATTTAGCTTAGCACGCGGGGTTAACAAGAATACTAGTAATGTGTGACACACATTGCTAGTAAGCTTTTTAAAAAGACAAAAAAAAACCATTAGCATAATATTTTGCCGATATTGTTAGATTACAAAATACATAAATTCAAAGTGCTAAAACTTTAATAATGATTTTTTTTTCTGGAATAATAATGAACAATAACAAATATAATTCTGACCATGACTTCCTAAAATCCGAATAAGATGAATGGTAATATCGGCCTCTTTTTGGCACATGGTGTACCATCCAGAACTTCAGCCCATTGATACGGGATTCGGTAGGACATTTTTTCAGCGACAGGTCTTGCGTACAAGAGATATACTATAAGATAATTTTTTTGACATATTTTCTCGTCTCCAGCCATACTGTGAGCACGAGATAGGCGACGACAAAATTATATTATTACAGCTCCTTAGAATGCATAGTTCATAGTGAAAAGCTCAAACAGGGTCTGAAATGGTGCTTAACATCAAATTAATAAGCCTTTCGAAGCTCTGGACTTCCAGATTAACATGACAAGGGGCAGTCAAACTGTTTATTAGAACTGCCTCATCGGTCTAGTGCGAGTGCTTCGCTAGAGGACCTTGGTCCGAATCCTAGGTCTTTCTATGTAGAAATTCTCAGTAGCAGTTCAGAGTTTGCCCGGTTAATGGCAATTGGCTCGCCCCCTATTGCCAAAATGGGAAATCAGAGAGCTCAAATTCAGTGTAGCCACACGTCGAGCTGTAATAATCAAATTTGCACGTACACCTCTGCGATATCCTTTTTCGAAGTCAATAGTGAGATATAGCGTATTACATTTTCAATTTTTGAAATCAGTGAAATACACAGGTCTAGATAAAGAGCCAGACTGGAAGCGGCCACTAAATAAGTGTCTACCACTAATACTATAACAGAACTGTTCAATTCCTTCCAAATTGTTCGGATTTCCGGCTAGATGAGAGTCCTCCCTAAGGGTTAAAGGCTAGTTTTGAACTTTATGTTTGTATTCAAGCGGGGAAGTTGTCATAAATATTGGAGCCTCTGCTTGTCTAAGTTGGACGAACTACATCAAACTGCTTTGTTGACGCAAAAGTTAGGTAGCTCGATATCCTGTTCCTCGTAAAGTGAGCGATTATGAGCCCCAAGTAATTGTTTACTATATTAGGGTGTTATTTCTTTCTCGCTCAAACAAACTCATAATCTGGAAATATTATTTCGGTCGGACGATTTAACTTTTTCTTTGATTTGGTCAGTCTCATGATACTACATCAGATATAATTTAAGATATAGGATAGGATAAATATTGGGCCATTCGTATTATTTTCCCATTCAAAGAGATTCAAAAGCTTTAAAATAAAAAATTAAAGTAAATATTTATATGAAAATTCCATTCTGATAATTTCGTATTTTCGCCTTCAACGAGATGTTTGCCACTTCGCTGAATTGCGCCGTAGCCAGTAATAGTTTCAAAATAACCATTTGGAATTTATTTAACAACTAGCTCCATCCCCGCGGCTCAATCCGCGATGATACTTTTTTTTCGCAAGGCCATCTAATTATCGCAAAATCCCGTTTTAATCTTCACTTTCATCGTTATAATCATCATCAACCCATTACATTGTCCCACTGCTGCTGGGCACGGGTCTCCTCTCAGTACGAGAGGGATTAGGTTTTAGTCCGCCACGCTAGCCTACTGCGGGTTGGCAGACTTCACATGCCGTCAAGAAAATCTCTCAGGTATGCAGGTTTCCTCACGATGTTTTCCTTCACCGTTTAAGCGCGTGATAATTAATTATTAATACGCACATGACTTCGAAAAGTCAGAGGTGCGTGCCTTGGATTCGAACTCGAGACCTTTGACTTGGCAGTCCAATGGTCGTATCACTAGGCTATCACACCTCATCGTTATAATATTAGGAATAAACATTTATCATCATAATTATCGACCCATATACTGTCCCACTGCTAGTCACGAATCTCCTCTCATATTGAGAAGGATTAGGCTATAGTCCATCACGCTAGCCTGCTGAAGATTGGCATACTGCAAACATTAACCAATTAATTACAACCTCATTTCCTCAAACAAATATTCAAACCAATATTCAAATTCGGAACGCTCAAAATTTCCGAACGTTCCAGTTTTATAAGGTCTGCGTGTGCCAGCTACTCGATAACCGTTCGGTAACCATCACTGTCCATAGAACGTGACTTTTTCCGTGGGAAGACAAAAGGAGCCCCCGATGCATTTTTCACCGGAATAGATTTTACGCGAGGAAAAATTGCAAATTTCTGCAGCGCACCGACACGCGCGGTGGTGGGTAGCGGTGACTTGAGAAATATTGGATAGTTGATTGCTTCGCCCATTTTATTATATGTAAGATTAGGATACTTTTTGGTAACCGAAGTATTTTTGGAGATAATTGTGGATGCAGTTACCGTTGGTCACCGGTCAGGATCGTAGCGATTGAGATCAATGGGCCCGATTATAGAGCAAGGAAAGCCATGTCAAGTCAAGGCAGTCCGAAATCCCGCTGCGCCATTCACCTGGCATTATCCATAAACATTTTCCGCACTAAAAAAAAACAAATTAAATAACCAACATGTACCTAGGTGTAGAATATTGCATTGCTTGTATTCGATGTATTTTTCATTGGAACTTTTCTTTGCCTTTTGATGCTTTCACTGATATAAGATCCAAACCAAGGCAATAAATACGTCGATATATACAAAAATCGTCAATTACTGATATTACCATATGAATATTATGCAAGCACATCGGAATATTTAGCGTATGTATTGGTATGAAAGCGGTTTACCACAGGTAATCAATGTCCATCACAAAGTGAATGCCAATGTCATATTATAGTAGGGAGTACAGGACTATAATTAGGAACACGGCTCTACTTTAGGAAAAAAGCCTGCAGTGCCTGAAACATACTAAAAAATGGAAATAAAGTGTATGGAAATGATATAATTAAGAATTCGACATTTCGGGCATTCACAAAATGTCATCTCCAAAGATACATTTGTCTTTTCGCTAGTTTACATTAGATTGCATTCTTCCAGCTTCCTGCCATTTGTAGATTGTTTAGGTATTATGATACAATTTGAGCGGTGTATTATTTTTCACTATAAAATCCTAATACTAATTCGAAAGTAAGTAGGTACTAAGTAATAACTATTAAATAAATTAATATTATTAAAAAACGCTTTAACGGCCCATCAGAGTAATGAAAACGATTGCCACGCCATAAAACTGTGCACACCACAACGAAAACATATCGTTTACGCGATAATTATAATTGAATGAATTAAATTAATTCAACGGAAACATTTTCCGATAATCTCGCGTCGAACCATAAAACAATTTTAAAGCGCAATTTCGACTCAATTCATTTGCAACGAGTGTTCAGTAAAGTTCAATGTTGTATGAATGAATGCGTCGACATGAGTGTATAAAGAGGTATGGTGGTTCACAAAGAGGAATTTCTCCCGGTCCACATTAGCAGCGGTTTCCTGGAGCTTCGAATAAATGTGGGCAATTTGCGAGAACGTTTATCACCTAAAGAAAAGTTCTGGCGACGTCTGTAACTGCCGTAATTCCGCGCCGAAATTCGAGGGTTAATCACGTTGGTCATACATCAACGCTTTATTTAATACGTGCAACTTTGTTTGGGATTTAGTTCGCACCCGTCCGCCGGCTATTGTGTGATGTTTTTATAGCCGCTTGATATTATTTTGAGATCGCCATTGTTGGCATAAAATATGGCCACTAGACATTTGAAAATTGGAGCGTTCTATTAGTATATTTTGATTCGATACCTTTTCGGTATGCAAATATATTTGGTTTGATCGCCAATAACTGAAAATTTTAAGGTGTTTTTTTATTATGATATTAAAATAATTCGTTCATAACAAACTGTTCTATTACTAAATGAGCTAGGCAGAGATAGTTCTAATAATCTAATATATATCGACAGTTTGCGATGTTTGAACATGTACTGGGGATGAAACTATTACCATCAACCGAGTACCTACAAACCCAAACTCCGAGTTGCTAGGGAGACTTTCATAGAAAAACCCAATATCACTATGGTCGACTCTGGGAATCGATTTCAGCGTTTAAAACCACTAGACTAATGAGTTACGACATTAATGTAAAGAATTAGACATTTCTGCTTTATTTATAGCAAATAAAATTAAACCTATAATAGACGTTGAACATCCACTAAACAACAAGTCCCAATTTAAGTCCAACATTAACTTGACGAACTCTAAATTCAGCTTTAAATTCTAGAAACAAAGCACTTAAGTTGCTAAGTCCCCAGTACTATGTTGCGGCTGGTTGGGTTAAGTGTCCTAGGGTTAACTTGGGTTGCAAGTTTGAAAGGTGATTAAGCAAGAAGCATCAACATGTTTACTAGTAAACTGTGTACATCACTCGTTTTTATTACGTACCAAGCTAAGTTGAGCGGTCAAAGTAGGTACTCAGTTTGGCTGGACTGTGTCCTAGTTTATGTCGGGGTTAGTCTTTCATCACCCATGTTTGAATAAAGTAGCATTTGAGCGCTTCAGGTACATACAAAGACGCCTGTCATGGCGTTGTGAATATCACGAATCCCATGGTTGTGACTATAGGACAAGGGAAAGTAAGTGCGGTTGTAAGTCGGTACCAATCCCTATAAGTATATATATACCCTGCTATCTCTCCAGGTGGTAGATCTGAACACAGAAGATTTTTTTTTTGTATTCATGATAAGCCTACGCTTGACCGCCAGTTCGCCTGATGTTAAGTGATACTGCGATCTACGATGGAGCGCGCTTGCCTAGGAGAAACCGTTTCACTCGTGATTTACCCCCCAGATTATAGCCTTCGGGGAAGACCCACTCGGGAAGCTCATTCCACATTTTAGCGGTGCGAATGATAAGAAAGAAGAAAGGTGCATATAATACATTTAAAATTATTAAAATCGTTAGCAGGCATAAGACTAACAAAATCGTAATCTACTTTTAACCGTTTAACTATTATCCATAGAAGTAAAATCGGCCCACTTTCTAATAGCAAAGGACAGACGGATCGATTTTGATCTCGAGCGCCAGAAACGAATACTCTATAACTGAATCGACAAAGTTTTTGTGTGAAAACATTCCCTGAGGGGCTCTATAACTTTTAAAAAACTCTTTATTCGATACTAGTCTATCTTGATCGGGCTAAAATAGAACATGCAGGATTGAATTCTCTGCCGCAATTTCGCGATTAATTGCTTCGAAACCACCCTGAAGTCGGTGGCTCACTTGCTTCTGGTTCGCTATGTTTCCACACACAGGGCTAAGAAGTACCTACTTCAGTAACTTGAGCACTCTTCGAGAGATCGAACGCCCCGTCCAATGCTTGCTGGCCTTTCTCTGACAGTTGGAGTGGCTGGAATGATTATTATTCCAAGCAAAATACTCGCTTTTTGCTTTGCTTTCATGGAGTTGCAGAAAATAAATCACGCAATACCAAAGTAAAAACAAGACTCGTCATTTTTTCAAAATAATTTAGTGACACGAATTGAAAGGTGTATGCTGAGATGGTTTGAAAATTCGAGAGAATGGATAAAAGGAAACTAATGAAAGAGATTTATAAAACGAATGTCAGTGGAGCCGCTGGGAGGGGATGCCCTAGAAAGACATACACTGACCTTATTGGTGAGGTCCTTAAGAAAGCAATCGACGTGTGTGTAGGACAAGATTTATGAATGTGAACGAAGCAAAAGAAGTATGCGTATCAAATGGAGTTGTGTAGTTTCAGCCTACCCCTATGGGTAAAAGGCGTGAGTGTAATGTATGTAATAAGTGTGATTAATGTCAAAAAATAAACGAAATTTTCTCATAGAGAATATACTTTCTGATAGAGATGTTTAGAAAACGGGATCCATATATTATATACCACAATATCTGCCAAGGAGTCTCGATATAAACGTTAATACATTCATTTGTCGCTCATTAATAATTTTAATAACCAGATTACAACTTAACGTTTAACAATTGTAACAGTCGCTTAAAACGTATTAATAATATTGTAGAGTTTCCATTGAGTTTAATTACAGGCAAGCAAACACTCTAAATTGATAATGGATTTCTAGCAAAACGGAAGTAACAATAATAATTAATGCCTTAAGATTTCTCAAATTAACTTGTATGTTTAATTTATGAAATAGGATTTCGATAATAATTGGCGGAATGTATTGTATAACAGATAACCCTCATATATTTAGACGGTCGTGTTTAACTCTGAGATGATAAAACCACAGACCTAAACTAGGTCTCTGGATAAAACTACAACAAACATACCATCGCGCCTGAGTATTCCCTGAAGGATAAGGCAGAAATTCACTGATATCCGCACATACTTTGCTAATAAGACAATATAGAAAACAAAAGTCTAAACTTCGATTTAGTCTAGAATTAGTTTCGTTTTTATGTCGTCAGATAATGCTCATCAAATCCATAATGACAGTATTTAGGTACTATAACATCAGAAAGTACACGATTCGCTGACGCTGCGTTCATCTTGGCGCAGCTTGAAAATTTATAATATTTCCTCTGCAAAATCAATTTTCGCCGATAGAGTATTAGCTGTGAGCTGTTGTCTTCTCATCTGTGAAAAAAGTCACGTATTATGTACGTTAAACGGCTTCTAAAAGAAAAATAGCCTCGTAAGTCAGATTGTGATCCCATGACACACGCCAACGTAAACAAGCGCCATATTGCCGACAGGTAAAATATACCTATCGCCTATATATCGAATCGTTTTCATGTTCGCGTTAATTAGCTGAGATCCAAATTTTTTGATTACCAAAGGGATTTTGATTACGGTTGGACATTCGCAATCATAGCCAGGCTCAATAATGATGATGACGTCATCCGTTTCGCGATCCCTTTGCGAGCTGATTCGATGTCTCTCATTTGTGTTATAAAATACAGAGATTTATGGGGTGCTATTATTTGCCAATACATTTTTAGGCGTCGAATCGTTTTTCGCGGATACTCTTGTATCGATATTTCAGCAATAAATCATCTATGGTTCGAGTTTGATGTTATTTGAAAAAGGAACGTTAACACATAAAATGCCATGTTCGTTTCGATGAGACAATAAGGGTGTCTGGACATTTTGTTGTGACCGAAAACATTGATATCTACTAACTTTAGTTTCCGACTACAAGTTTTGTTATCTGATTAGTTGACTATTACTTGTGACATCGCCTACATTGTTATTTTCATTGGACAAGTTCTGTTAGTTTTATTGACACTTATCTGTAGTAATTCAGCTTTTATTGTTCGTGTAATAAAGCAAATTCGACTTTTGTATTAGACTGCCAGTACAATAGTTCAGAGTACAGACAGTAGTTATAGGAATCTGAACAAAATAATCTTTATTTACATAGTTTTGCAACTTTACATTAAGGATAGTTACTGTGTAACAAAATGTAATTAGTGTAACAAAAACAATCTTATAAATTGTAGATTTCCACAGACCCTAGCTTAGATTGAACTTGTGTTATGGGTGTCACGGTTCTCCAAATTAATACGTATAGGCTGCGAGTAGGTACAATAGTATTTAAGACGACGCTAGGTATGTGTCTAAATCAAAAGCTACATATAAAAGTACTTGACTATATTACACCCAATAATCAGTAAATCAGTAAACTAACTGCAATTAAACATGAAAATTCTAAGAGCATAACATAACATCACGCCTGTTTTACTCCCAAGGGTGAGGCAGAGGTGGACTTATGTAGTATGTACCCACAGTTTGTTTAGAAACAATTTAATAGGGGGCGAAAATTCAAAAATAAATAAAAATTGTGTCGGTAAGTTTAAGTTCCATAGCTTGCTTGCTCATTTGCCGAGTTATCCCATAAAAAAAGTCATTTCCTGTAAAAGACTGATTTTCAGCTATCTGCTTAGACTGGAAGCCAATCCCAATATAATTGGGAAAAAGGTTAGGAGGCTTTTTTATGATTCCGATCTGTCTTTAAAAAATGTAGTCTAAATTCATCTAAATTCGCCTGTTAAAATATTTTGCATTCTGTAAGTTATGTCGAAGTTTCTTTAAATTAACATTATTATTATTAAAATAGAAGTCAGTTTAACTCATAAACCCCCACAAAGATGCAAAATGGCTAGGAGAACAAACGCATGTTATCGACACCATTAATTATCAAATTCCATCAACAACCCTGACCTAACTATGGAAAATTTTAATGACGAGGACACGAAGAGATTACCGTTGGGTCTAACGCATTTAAAGTTCGACCCCTGAATATTATATAAGATCAAAGGGCCCAAATTAAATTCGTGCCCTCACTATTGATAGCACAGGACTTCCCTATGAATATTACGTATGCATAAATTCAATTATCTATCCCTGTTTCGATGATCCTACCTATGCACATAATTTTGTAACGTATACGTTATCTGTCTTCTATCTATATAAATATCTATACTAGTTTTTGCCAGCAGCTTCACTCCTGGAGATGAATAGAAAGAATTTAATTAGAAACTAACAGTGATAATCTTTTCTTTCTATGAATTTACATAAAATTTTTCGTTTAAATCTTCTATGTGCAGGGTTTTGACAATTTTGAATCAAGAAAACGGTTGAACTGAAATAGATAAGTAGTGTTTTGTATCTATTGAAAGTGCTTTTCTCTATGGGGTTTTTGTATGAACTCAGATACTTAAAACTTGGACAGGACAACGTTCATGGAGAATAACTAATAAGGTTTCGAAAAACATAATTTAAATAGTGTGTTTGCTACGTTACTAAACAGTAATCTGTTATGTGGCATACAATTTACCAGGGGCTGGACACTTCTATACTTGATACTTATTGTGTAGGCAGTAGCGCTATCTCTCGATAAATCCCATAAAACAAAAATAAGTTTTATTGCGTTGTGCCTCATAATACCATAGATGGAGCTTATTCCAAGAATTGGTACTAGTGTTACTGTTTTATCGACATTATGTGGAATATGGTGGTTGTTAAGTTTGGTTGTTTTCTCTCAACTTCGGTCACTGTTTCGTGATATTTTGTGCGTTATTATTCAGAAATTGTGTTAAGTTGTAAGTTTTCGATGTGAAACACACAAAGACAAAGTAAATATACTGATTTACAGTTAGTGCAAAAGTGTTAATCGAATTCTGTGCGGTAAAATGAGGACTAATAATGCAATGGACGTAAATTGTAATGGCGTAAATTTATTATGAAAAACAAATATTATAAAGCACCGAAATAAAGAAATTTCTGAAAAACTTGTTTTTTTTATGCACTATGACTACATACAGAAGTATATAAACCTAATATAGGTTAATATATGTATATTAATATATAATATACGTAGATACGTACATATATCTATATATAAAACAATCAGTACATGGGAAACGTCAAAAGATGGCCTTAGTGTTCAACAAATGTCAGTTGTGGTGAGTGGTGACACGAATATTGCTGAGAGGGCTCTCTTTTCCTAGTATATTATTCTACTCTTTGCAATTTACTTAGTTAAGTTTCAAATACCCTACTGCTATAAGTTCTGTAATTGCATTTTTTCCTACAATTTGTTTTTGTTTCATATTCTATATGAAAAATAATATTGCTATGCAGACTATTTGGATATGATCCAGACAGCTTTGTTAACCTTGAGTATTTTATAGCTGACGCAAAAATCTCTTGTTACCTACATATCCATTGCTTAACCGATTTATTCCCTATTTACAGTTTCCAGTTTTATGTTTTTCTTCTGGAAGGTGGATCTGTAAAGTCAGTGATAAATAAAGCTCTCGTTCGAAATGCTCAATAGGCCGTCTAAGTCCATATTATTTCGCGCCGGCTTCAGCGAACCATGATACGATCCCAACGGTTGTAATTTCACGTCTGGGATGTTCCTTTTCTCTTTTTGTTTGTAATGTAAATTTTCCTCATTCTGTTGAGAACTCTCGGAATCTCTCCTTTTGTATCGATACAATGTCAGATAACAAGAGATTTAATAAAGACGACTGTCTACCACTTATTACCGTGTACAATTTCAATTCGTCTGTTTCATGGTGAATTAGATGATTATGCTGAAGATTGAGAATTATATTTTGTTTTTACGATTAGGTTTTCTTTTTGTGTTATCTTAAAATTCAATCACCTTTGTTGAATGGAGTGTCTGTAACAATTAATCGATTAAGTACGAAATCGGTTGGATAATTGTTAGAATCTTCCACATCTGATTAATCAAACGGAATAAAAACTTGAAATGATATATTATGTAATGCCATACATTTTTCTATTCTTTTCCGTTGGAACTGAAACAAATTTCACAGAATTATTTGAAAAATATAAAAATAAATATCAGAGAGATTATTTAAGTCCTCTTAGTGAAGTGAAGGCCTTCTATAATTTTGTTAACAATACGAAATTAGTAAGTCAACTTAATAACCAAACGAGGAGCAGAATCTTGACATTTATGCTGAATAAATATGCAGATCTAAATCCGGAGGAGATAAAGGAACACTTTGCAATTGATATACAACCATGTAAGTTTTTTCGTCATTCATATTTCAATTATTTTTATCAAGTTCGAATTTGGAAAATATCACTAGTTACATAATACAATAATTATACTCAAAACTAACAAACTCTTATATTTTTCTGATATATAAACTTGTTGTTTTAGATGACAATGTAATGACTGATACAAAAGACGTAACAGCAAGACAAAAAGATAAGAAGTTTCTAGAAGATATTGACCTTTATGATCTTTTTGACGTGGATAATCTATATAACGAATGGATTCGCAAATGGGGCAAATCGAATTATACTAAAAAGACACAAAGAACCATTCATTATTTTAGGTTTATAAAAAGCGTTGTAGAAATTAATAAAAAGAAGTTGGAAGGTGAAGACGTAACCCTTGGTCCAGATGCTGATATCGTAAAAGAACCTGATGAGTATTTCTATGGATAGTATTAACCTTAAAATATATTTTAAGTTGTTTTATTTTATACTTTTATCACATGAAACTTGTTAACACAGCATATAATTATAGTTCAAATAGTATATAATCATATGGTCTTATAGACGTAACATTTTTTTTTTCCAATTTTACTAGCAATGAATGCATCGGTCACACATTACTAGTATTCTTGTTAACCCCTCGTGCTAAGCTAAATGCTTGTGTTACGAGTGTGTTCACGTCGATAGTGCAATGAGTGGGTTTCGAACCGGCAACCACATGATCGCAAGTCCGACGCCCTTGCCATTAGGCTACCGCCGCTTCTTCTCTCATTTGCAAAACCAAATAAAAATGGTGATGCTCCGCCTAATTAAAAGGTGAAAAAATTCTGCATCCATCTGCAAGGCAAAAGCGGTGTGTAGCTGTAGCGTTTAACCAAACACCGCTCATCTCAACAATAATAAACAAGAAAATGTACATGTTAGAAACTATAAATCGTACTACACTCCACCAAAGTGGAATAAAGCATAACAGCACGTTTCACTTTAAGCTGTCTGAAATGGAAACAACGAAGTAGGTAACACACGATATGTCTGCCTCTATTTTCTCCGTCCACGGATTTAAAGGAGTATGCGACTGTACATGGGTACCGCGCTGCGGACTTTTTAGAGAAACGATGTCGCGTTAACAAAGATTATATTGTTCCGTATTTTACTTGAAATTTTTTGCTTAAGGCCAGTGGAAATGGAGACTTATATTCTAATTGTTCAAGTTTGGAGTTTAAAGTGTGGTGGATGTATGGTGTTTCTTTTTAAATCGTTAGTTTTTATGTTGCAATTTCTGAACCGTCCGGGAAAAGTGGAAGAAGGCCTTTGCCCTGCAGTGGTTGAAAATTATAATAACTGTTTTAGTTTTTGCAATCGTTGTGAGAAATAAATAAATGATAATTGTTATTATTTTGGTGCTAAATTAAGAAGTGATTGCCATTGGTCTGCAAATTCATAGGCTTGAGTCCTAGGCCATTGATACTTCGGAATCATGTGAAAGAAAGAAAAAGAATGAAGGACATAATATATCATCCTGCGTGACAGGATCAAATAATAATCAACAAAATGTAGGGTAGTTGTTGGTAATTTTGACATTAGGACGACCAACACCTCAGTCCACCCGTGACCATGGATGCTGTAAAAGATCCGAAACGTCGGGAATTAAAAATATCAATATAGGTAACGCGATAAAATCCGCAAAAAGTATTTTTATTTCAATGTTAGAAACCGATATGTGCATATCAATAATTTATTATATCACTGGATTAAACGGTATATATGTATATAATTGTGAGGTTTCCTGAGGAATTTCCTCGCGTATTGTGAAGTCTGCCAACCTGTACTAGGTCATCGTGGGTGGTCGTGATGGACTATAGTTTAACCCCTCTTATTCTTGAGAGGAGATCAACTTGAGAAATCATTAAAGTAATACATAATAATAAATCTTCATTCTCTAACTGCTTCATTAGTCTTTAGGCCCTAAGCGTGACTGCTACGCTGGATGTCTTGGGTTTGTTTGTATGGTCAAGCAGTACTTCAGCAGGAGCAGCTCGGAGTTTGGATGATTTCCCGGTGATTGGCACTAGGCTCGCTCCCTATTACATGTGACCTAAACATACGGCATACTGTGAGTGTACAGTAATTACACCTCTGCCTAACCTTTCGGAGAATACAGGCTTGATGGTATGTATGTTTTTATTATCTCTAATATAATAACATCGCCATAGCTTAAGCTAGTTGTCCTTACAGATGAGATCGTGTTATTTAATTAGCGGAAGCCGCAGTAAAGTGTATGGAAGTATTCTTTAAACTTGCGGCTTACTTCAGTAATATTACTAAGGGCGCATTACATTATCTCAGAATAGCTCTCGGAATAAATTCATAAATGGGACGTCTATGAAAATTAGAATTTGTATGAAATTCGCAGTTGGTGAAGTGCGGTCAAGGAATCAGGAATCATTAAAAACATATAAAAGTGACGTCAAATTTAACTTAAAACCAATGTAGGTCACACCGACTAGGGAAAACTGTTGCAAAAATATACACAGTGGAATAGATATTTCATACAAACTCGTTAGTAAAAAAAATATGTCATGTGAAAAAGAACTAGAGGTATTGATCTCGGTTGAGCGAGATAAATATATAGAGACTCTTGGTGATGGTTTCAGTTTTGTTATGTTTATTTTGAAAATAATACTTTTTTTTCCACTTCACAACTGATGAAATAGAAAAAACACAACATATTCTTTTAATACCATTACGCCTGTATTCCCCGACGGGTTAGGCAGAGGTGTACTAATGTACACCCAAATTTCTTCGGTTTGTTTAGGTCCCATCAGGTCCCATGTAGGAGGGAAGCCGATTGAGCCTATTGATTACCCCTTTCAATCAACTTTATTTACTTAAAACTTAGTACAATTAATTCGCGGTATTCATTTAACCGTGGATAACATAAACTGCCTCATTTGTCACGTGGGCTTAAGTGCGACTGCTACGCTAGACTCTGTGTTCCAGGATGTTCCAGATTCCCAGTTTGAGTAAAGTGTTATTGGGTTTTTCTATGAAATTCTCAGTAGCAGCTCAGAGTTTGGATTAGTGCCCGGTTAATTTAGTGGCAATAGGCTCGCCTCCTACATGGGGTCTAAACATACGTCATTTTTTTTTTTTTTTTTTATGGGATAACTCGGCAAACGAGCAGGCGAGCTACCTGAAGGTAAATAGTCATCGCCGCCCATGGACATCTAAACCAAAACTCTAAAGCAAAACCAAAGGAGTTGCAGATGCGTTGCCGAGCCTATTTACGGAAAGGGAGGGGAAGGAGAAAAGGAGAAGGAAGGGGATTGGGGGAGGAATTGGGCCTCCAGCCCTCTCGCTCACCGAACGAAGCGCAGTATCGAAACGCTACTACTCGGACGTCGGTTTTCTGCGAGAATGTGGTACTTCCCCGGTCAAGCCGGCCCATTCATGCTGCGAACAGCGTGGCCCTACCACAACAAAAACTTACACACTGTGAGTATTCAGAAATTACACCTCTGCCTAACCTTTTGGGGAATACAGGCGTCATGGTATGTTATGTTATATGGATAACATACAAAAATATCTGGTGGAATACCGATCGCTATATCTGAATAGGCCTTCAGAGAAATCCCGCGCCCAGAGAAACAAAAACAAACTGAATAATTTATAACCTTCATGACTGACAGTTCACAAATTCAGTTGCAAAAAGTTACAAACACGTCATCGTCATGACATGTTTGTCACTTTGTGTAGTAAATTTATAAATGGAGAAAAACAATAGAACTTTTACAATTGTTTGCGGAAAAATCTACTGTGGACTGTATACAAGCTGAAAGTTTCCGCCTCTTGTGTATATTTTGAATTCAGCTTAACTAATAAATAAACGCACAGCGTGAATTCTGAAGCGTTGTGTAGATTTCAAAGCAAAAAATATGAACGACTTGTTACATGGGTTGCGTGTACTGTTCCGCATGAGAGAAATCTAAATATTTTCTAGTACGGAGACCCAATGTAAAGATCCCAATGATATTATATAGTTTAAAATCTTCTGCGTGCTTTGTAAGTTTATCTTAAAGCCGTGTATAGTACGCCAATGCTCTCTTTGTAAAAATAATGCCTATTGGAGATTATTTTTTAGCATAATATGAATATAATAAAGTAACGTGCCCATACTCTAAAAGATTACTGACTGCGACTGTTGCACATGTTCATGGGCGGCGGATACAACCTTGGTCACCTTACAATTTTATAGTTTATGTTTTTTATGTACGGTGGCTAGGTCATCAAGTCACCACAAAATGTCAAATTTTCTCATTTGATTTTGAACTTAATTTTCAACGCTTTATAGTTTAAAATCATTTGGAGAATTTTGACAGTTTTGTATAACCTGATATGTTGACGACTGTACAATAAAATAGGGTTGAATTTTTAAAAAGAAAATAGTAACTAAATTAATTCCTTGTTTTCTCGAAAATAGCGTAATTTTGTCATATTTTACACTGTTAAAAGGAAAATATAGTCGTAAAACGATTCAAAGCAATCGTTCGTAATATTGTGTAAATTATTGCCTGACCCCATTATTTTACATTTATCACGGGACTCCAAAAAGCATATAGTTGGGAGTTATGTTTGATCCCATTCAAGTGAGCGCCGGATTGAAAGCTTTACACTGAGCGTTATTCTGCCACTACGGAATTTCTCTTGGGATGAATCTATGTCGAAATAGATGGCTTGAACAACGTACAAACGTCGTTACGTTTGCAAGTGTTTTGTTCGATTCCAGAGAAATATCTAACGTTCGTGCCACGGATTCTTATGAAGAGGTACTGAATACTGTATGTAAACGCTCGTTTCTGAGATCAATTTATAATAAAAATGGCACTTTGTCATCGGTTATAAATATTTTTAGATACCACGTCTCGAAAAAACGTGGTAAAAGTTTCGATTTCCCAAAAGAAATGCCTTATATATTTTTTACAATTTACTGTGGCGGTCTTTTTTTGATCGTAATTGGCAACCAGCTGTGTTCTCTTATCATTGTCTAAACAATGCGAAGAAAACACAACCAAGCCCCTGTCTACCGTTAGGAAAAAGGGAAGGAAGGGAGAAAAACAAGAACGAAGAGACTAAGGGAGGAATTGGATCGCCGGCGGTCCACACTCATTGATAGAAATGCAACAGTATTCATACTGATAGTTATCGTTCATATTTAGTGAGAGGGTACTACTTCCCTGGTCGTGCGGACATATTCATGGTGGCATGTAAGCATGCTAGCGCAACACTACTACAACCTATTAAGCCAAATTATCGGGTACAGACCTATTTATACTGTTAGCTATCAAACACAGATTTGTAAACAAAATGCTGTCAATGATTGAATAACTTAGATTATCGGCGCACCGCCTCCAGTTATATAAGGCACAAATACGGCCGCACATGGAATACTGCTGCCACCTCTGGGCCGGGGCTCCACAATAACAGCTTCTTCCTTTTGATCGTATCCAACGTCGCGCAGCTCGAATCATCGGTGACTGGATTCCCACTGACCGGCTTGACCCTCTTGCCCTGCGTAGAGACGTGGCGTCTCTTTGTATTCTTTACCGCATTTATCACGGGGAGTGTTCTGAGGAATTGTTCGGACTAGTACCTCCCGCTGTGTTTCGCCACAGATCCACTCGCCAGCGATGGAAATTTCATCCATTCCACCTGGATGAATGGGTGTCCACCACCGTGCGTTTCTCAAGAAACTTCTTACCGCGCACGACTACTCTGTGGAATCAATTACCAGCGGATGTATTTCCGATCCGGTACGACATGGCAACCTTCAAGAAGCGAGCCTATTCGTATCTAAAAGGCCGGCAACGCATTTGCAACCCCCCTGGTGTTGTAGGTGTCCATGGGCGGTGATGATCACTTACCATCAGGTGACTCGCTTGCTCGTTTGCCTCCCTCTACTATAAAAAAAATATCTTTTTGTATTTTTTATTAATTTTCCACGCTAAGATTATAAAGTTATTTTAGTGAAGGAAAAAATTACCGTGGGCACGATTCGATCGCGCGTCTTCTTGTTAGATAAACCAGACGCTATGACCACTAAGCCACCGCAAATCCCACCTCTGCTTAAACGTTCGGGAAATATAAGCGTGATAATGTAGGTAGGTATGTATGGTAGGTAATGTTAAATTGTGTGATCGTGATACGAGTACTCTGAGGTTGTATCCATGTCACTTGTTCCCTTGGGTGTCGTAAGGCATCGATTTGTCATACACAGGGGCATCATCATCAGTATTGGTTTTTACTACAAATTAATGGTTATCTGGTGACTATACCATCACGCCTGTATTCCCGGAAGGGTTAGGCAGAGGTGTACCAATGTACACACACACTTCGCCGGTATGTTTGGGTCCCATGTAATAGGGGGCGAGCCTATTGCCGTTACGCTGATAGCTGTTACTGAGAATTTCATAGAAAAATCCAATAACCCTTTGCTCAACCTAGGGATCGAACCCAGGAAGTCTTGGATAGCAGTCGCGCTTAGGACCACTAGACTATTGAGGCAGTTTGATAAATATATAATCACGAATGACTAATTAAACTCATTTTCTCATTCAAACTTTTGAAAAACATTTGACAATACTATCAATTTGCTGGCTCCATGATACGCTCTGTAGAGAAGGGGGTGAAAGACGAGAAAGCGAATTGAGTAACTATACCCTCATAAAAATTTAAAATAATTGTTATGACCGACTATTTCCTTTTTATTTCGCATCATTGAGTGCCTCTATAATATTTAACGTTTACTTTTTTATGGTATTGGTACTTTAGTTGGATCTGTGGAATGGTCATAAATTTGATCTTATTCCGAGGTAAAGCTTCTCTCTTTCAAAGATCGGGAATCTAACTGCAAGCATTCATCTGTTCAAAAGAATAAGTAGATAATAGTATGACTCCGCTCCTGAATGTGTAGCTAAATTGCAATAGGTACCTACTACTGACCGCATTCATAAAAAAATGCCTAATTAGTCTAGTTATCCTAAGCTCGATTGCTACCTAAAGGTCGTTTAAATTATTCGTTGGTTTTATTCATCATTCATTCATTAAGATCCTATTCAAAAGAAGGACAGCACATTGCCGGTTACAAACTCGGATTCAAAGCTGCGCTACAGAGAATGTTATGTTAAAACCCTTAATAAATAACCTTTTGCTCAACCTGTAATGCAAACCTAGGACTTAGCTCACTTTGGTACCACTAGACCGAAGAGGTCATCCATAAAAATATAAACAATATTGCAGGCTTAGAATATCAAGACGAAATATGCTTCTGAAGCTACTAAAAACAATAAAATAATGTACCACATTGTCTCTAAATCATTCCACAAGCCCTTAAAAATCCATGTCCTACAATTCTCGTGCAATCTTCAACTACATCATACAAGTTTACGATCTACAAAAACTGAGCCGGGCAGGTGTAACTCTGTATGTATCACCTTCATTTAGAGACGTGGGTACTTGACGGTTTACGGCCACTAACATTCGTATAAAGTGTTCTCGTATAACCGGTCTGTTTCGGCCGGCGCCGCATCCGGCACGGGTAAATCCAACCCCTTTTGGCCCAGTCAAAGTGATAACTTTTTGTGCTCTTACGTCAGTTCCTTCCACCCCCAGAGTGGATAAAATTTTAAAGATTTAACCGTTATTTGTATTTAGTTTATAAATACATAGGTACCATCTCGCCTGTATTCCCTGAAGGGTTAGGCAGAGGTGTGCTTAGATCCCATGTAATAGGAGGCAAGCATATTGCCATTAACTGGGCACAAACCCAGAGTCGGAGCTACTACTGAGAATTTCATAGAAAAAATCAATAACACTTTGCTCGACCTCGGAATCGAAGCCAGGACCTCTAGCGTAGTAGTCGCTCTTAGGGACACTAATGAGGCAGTTAAAAAGTAGTTAAAAATATTTGTAAAAAAAAACCTGCTCCTAAATTTTTGTCAAAGTCCTACTGGCTTCTTAAACGGAACCTCCGTTTAAGAAGCCAGTAGGCCGGTTCCTTTTTAAGAAAATAAAGATTAGTCCATTTTTTTTCTTTCTAGTTATTTTTCTATGAAACTTCGTCTAGGTTTTCCTTTTGCTTGTATTACTTCGAAAATGAAAATATTCACTATAATTCTTTAACAAAAATTATCAAAGAAAATATAATGGGGTGCATTCATCGACCTTTCAAAAGATGACATAACGTTAATGTTGGCCATTTTTCTCGCTATCATCATGCTAGGTAGGGTACTCTTTGGACCAAGGCATAATCTACTTTTTTTTATTTAGTTTACTTACTATTTTTTGTTCTATGCGACTATACAGTACATGTAGGTACTTATTGTAATATCTTTCTTTACTCTGGGTGATCACAATGAAATATAGCTCATTTGTAGTAGTAACTGTAACAAAAGTCTGTTTGAATTTGTATGCCTACCATGGCTAAGCATAGTGATACCTACTCTATTTTTATTTAACACCATGTCATTGATATTTACCTATGTTTTTACAAATAAATGAATTTGAATTTGAATTTAACATTTTTTCCGAACTGGCGCATTCATAATAATATAAAGTATGGTAATATCAATCTACCTACACTACGCTTATTATAGCGACATTGCCTTTAATTAAATTCCTCTATTCTCTGCAAACTCTATTTCCGAAACTTCGCCCGCTTCACAAACAGGCAAATAGACATATAAAATTTATACGAAATTTAAGTCCGCCAATGTTCTGTCACGTAGGAAATTCCACTATTACGGCGACGCGTAATGTAGGCAAAGTTTACGAGGGCCGCGGGGCGCAAAATATGACGTACGACGAATAAATTACTTTTTTCTCCTTGTCGAATGTTTGTTCCAAGTTACCGAACATTTTTTTTATCTATTCCCGAATTGTTTACTTGGGCGATGCATGGAAAATA
Source organism: Subacronicta megacephala (assembly GCA_958496365.1). Taxonomy (NCBI): domain Eukaryota; kingdom Metazoa; phylum Arthropoda; class Insecta; order Lepidoptera; family Noctuidae; genus Subacronicta; species Subacronicta megacephala. Next base: position 9,455,599 of record OY292521.1, read on the forward strand.
TTGTACTTTGATAGCTTACCACTCGCGTGTATTGGAATTTTTACAGACGAATAACGTTCGAATTTTGGAATATTGTTGTAAAAACAGTATTTGGATGTACCTAATAAATATCATTGCTTACTAATTTTACTACATGTCTAACGAAGGAGAAAGAAATATCATATTTTTTATTCCAATCACTGCCGAACCCAAATGCTATTTTTATACAATTCATTTACATTTCAAGTTTTAATCAGTGCCTATATTTTGGTTTTTATTCTCATGGAAAATATACCTATATATACAACAAAGTAATGAGATTAACGTACCTATACACTTTTTGTCTTAAAGTGACGGAATAAATCAGACAGATTTCCCTTCGTCAATTATTATAATGACACATTATTCCAATAGTAAGGCCCAGCTTATTTGAGTTCCTTACAAAAACTATGTTTACATAACCTTACAAGGATGTAATAACATTATAATAAGAATTTTTATGGAAAAAATCCAAGTGATAAGGGTTTGACAGTCAAATTTCTATCAGATAATGGCATGAAAAAGTGACATGGCCAGACGAAGGAAGTAATTGTTAGTTTTAAAAAATGACAACTTTGGATTTTTTTTTGGAATTATGCTATTACACGTGTACATATACTATACTTTTTGAAAATCTCCCCTCTCTGTGTCTCTCACTTTCTATAAGTCGTGTCAGCGTGGGCTACACAGTCATAGGCCATACTTCCATCAAATTAATAATTATACTCTAATATACTTTGGTGTGAGTGCAGTGATAGCCTAGTGATATGACCATTGGACTGCCAAGTCAAAGGTCTCGAGTTCGAATCCAAGGCACGCACCTCTGACTTTTCGAAGTCATGTGCGTATTAATAATTAATTATCACGCGCTTAAACAGTGAAGGAAAACATCGTGAGGAAACCTGCATGCCTGAGAGATTTTCTTGAGGGCGTGTGATGTCTGCCAACCCGCAGTAGGCTAGTGTGGCGGACTATAGCCTAATCCCTCTCGTACTGAGAGGAGACCCGTGCCCAGCAGTGGGAAAATATAATGGGTTGATGATGATGATACTTGGGTGTACTAAATTTATGAATAATTTATTTGTATAAAAGTCGTCAACAAGGTTATTAATTCTTACAAATATCTCTTTTAATTTTAAGTAGGTCGATTTATACAACGAGGTAATAACGAAGAAATAAAATATTCCAGGCACAATCGAATATTTGATCAAGGTACCGGAATGCAATAATTTATCAAATAAAGACCTGGCGTTATAACTTTTCACTTAACGATTTCATCAAAACAAACTGGATCTCATTTTATCAATTGTCAAAGTTTTAAAACTTAATCCACTTAAGGGCCCTTAAAGGGGAGTGCACAGTGCGCATGACTCTGCCCTAGCGGGAAACACCAAGGACATTAGGCGGACAGCCGTCGTACCGGGAGCACGCCTCAGAACGCGACATTCAAATATGGAATACGCGCGCGAACGGTGGTGCAATCCAAATGTAAACTTGCAAAACTAACTCGATAAATTCGAATACTAATAAAATATTGTGATTAAAATTTTGACCAGAGATATGGTAAAAGTGCTACTGTGTGCTCGTTATTATTAAAGATACGTTATACAGTGTGAATTTAAATGGTATCATGTGACTGAGTTTTGTTCCACTCAATTGTGCGGTTAGACAATTAAATTATGTAATTATGAGATACTCTGATTACGTAAAGATGAAGTTCTTGGTCCTTATTGCGTTGTGTGGTGAGTAAAGAAATCAATATTACTTCCTACGTTCTTTAATTCTATCAATAAAAAAATAATTTAAGAAATAAAAATTTAAAATACAATTATTTGTAAGCAACCTCAAGCTACATTTTATAAAATAAAGAATATGAAACGAAAATTGCGGAACAACTAAACTATTAGCATACATTCCTTCTGGTTCTTTATTTAAAAAATATGCGAACCAATTCTACCAAAAACGCCGCTGGGTACACATTTTTCTCGCCACCGGTATAAACTACCCCTAAGTTATCATAATTATCCACCCACCTAACCCCTAGCCCGTTGCCAATAACGTGGCGTGAGATTTATGATTATACCCACAATAAACGACCCGAAGTTTTAGTAGGGGCCCGATGACCGCCTGCTAACCCGCCTCAATACTACCCATATTTACTATTATAAAATATTTCTAAAATACACCCCTTCTGTGGACATAAATCAAGCAGCGGAATAGTCCATACTAGGGGAACATGAAAGGTTAAAGGTTGGATTCGTTAGTACACATGTACCTACTGTAAAGGGTACAGATTTCGGCTTTGAATTCCTCATTTTCGTTCGAATTTTGAAATCAGTTGTAGGGTTGGCAGGTTTTGAAATTAATCTAGAGAAAATGGTTGTGTGTTTTTTAGGATAGAATTTATATTTTCCTGTCTTTTTTTACTATAGTATTCTAGCTGAGCTTGAATAAAAATGTTAAGCGCAAAAGATATTGTTAGTTGTTAAATTATTTTGCCTGCCAAGTCGAAGGTCCCAGGTTCTAATTCAAGGCACCTCGGACTTTTCGAAGTCATGTGCGTATTAATACTGATCGTCTCGGCCAGGGCGCGCAATTTAATAGTTTTCTTTTGTTTTTCGCCAATTTGTCTATCAGTTATTCTACGTTCATGGTATGCGACATTAACTGTAATGTATTCACAATAAAACATTGTACTAAAACTTTTGCTTCAAAATTCAAAATAAAATAAACAAAATAAACAACATTTTCTACAATAACGATTTTAACGATTTTTAACACTCAATTGTCAGTAAGTGATTGTTGATGTCGCAATTTCTGCTACCATACACGTAGAATGTGTTATCGATAGACGAACAATTTGAATAAAAAAACAAAATAGAAATTTGTCGCCCAAGGCGGACGTTTAGCTTTAAAAGAAATTAGGTATAATTCAATAAATAAATACTGTACTAACGAAATGATGGGTTTATCGTCAGTGATAACATTGTTTGTCAAGTCAAAGTAATGATGAAATAATGGATGTGCCAGTCACTAGATAATTAAGTATAAGATGACGAAAATTCACTTTATCATCGTCCGAGGGGACAAAGTTATGAGATGGAACCCTCCAACTTATACATAATATTATAATATTTTCTTGAGAACTTCCAATTGGGCGTCTTTTTAGAATTCCGCGAATAAATGAGGCTAATTTTATTGGGTGCCTCTTTGATGTGGCATGGGGGTCCTGTTCGAAATCTGGATTGAGAAAATTATTAATGAGTTTTTCTATGAAAATCTCAATAGCAGTTTGGAGATGTATGCTGTTACCAACAATCTGTAGGTGCACAGCAGTTCTCCTATGCCTAATCCTTCAGGATCACAGGCGTGATGGTATGTAGATACTATCACGCCTATAATCCACGAAGGGTTAGGCAGAGCTGTACTAATGTAACCCACAGTTCGCTGGTATGTTTAGGTAGGTATTGCCATTCGCCATGATATCAGCCGTCTCATCTATGCTATGTACTGCTAAACGTAGGCCTCCCCCAAAGAGCGCCAACCATCCCGGTCTTGGTCTATTTCCATTAACCGGGCACAAATCCAGAGTCCAAACTGCTACTGAGAATTTCATAGAAAAACCAAATAAAACTTTGCTCGACCTGAGAATCGAGCCAAGGACCCCTAGCCTACCGAGATAAGGAGGCAGTGTGATGGTATGTATGATATGTTATGTATGTATGACATTATAAATAATTCCTTTGCAGTACATCTACACAAATGATTGTTTCATTACGTATCAATCATATTGACTGCCGTAACGACAACGACTCAAATGACGAGTTTTTTTTAAGTATCGAGCCATTTTTTAAGATATAAGATATGATCTCTCTTTTCTCACTCTTATTGTGAAAGCACTTACAAGATATTTTCTAAAAAAAGAGCTTTAGAGTATAAAACACTTTCAGAATTAATATTCTTTTGCGTTATTGCAAGTCTTGGGTCTTGGCTGTTTTTCTTCAAGGATTCCCAGTTCAGCATGGAAATATGCAATGAAGAATGTTACAGAGCGTGTATTAAGGAAAGCTGTATTTTATGAAGACCTCCCTCTGACCCCTCCGCTTTTACGGACTTAGTTAGAGCTTCATATTTCGGTCAATTTTTAAAGCTTTGCTTTTAAAACTCATTCGTGCGAACGATGGTTTTAGCGGGAACGTTTCACTTTGCTGTTCCTTGGAGTAAATTGAAGTGTCTTCAACATATTTTTGTACATACTTTTTATGCTGACCTACCTGAATGAGTTTTGATGGTTTAAAAGCCAAATAGTCACCTCGCGTATTTTTCACGCCTTTATTCATTATTTGAAAGGAAATGTATTTCTTGGCACGTAACATAAATAAAATAAACCCAAAAACAAGATAACAACCATTAAATTAATATAAACCAAATTTTGCCAAATGGACTACAGCTAGCATAAAGTCAGAAATACATATACTGTTTTAATAATATGTCTAGCTATTCAGTCCTTTTATATTTTTATTCTGTTTACCTTAATGATAATTTATCCCTTGATATCAACAATAATGTTAGATGTTCTTTTAATTATGTTTTCGGGGTTCTTTTTTAAACAAGGGTGGGTTCTAACGGTTGCCATATGTCATTTCCCTTGTAGGTGCCCTCAATGTTTCTGACCCTCCTATTGTACGAATGAGGGAAATGTTTAAGATTGCATTATATATCAGTGCCATCGCTTTGTAACGTGATGGACGGAGGGTCAGGGAAAAAATGTGTTACTCATTACTAACATTTCTTAAAGCTGAATGTCATTTAAAAAGTTGGAGGGGTCGGGACGAAGATTTCACCACACCCTTATATATTGACATAATTATAACTTTGCGTAGCAACAGGTTTTCTTTATCTCAATTTGACCTTTTTTTTAATTGTAAAATCTTAAACAATTGTTAAGGTCTCAACCGATAAGAATTTTTCTAAAATTTTGAACTGAAGTGAATGAAACCTATAATATTTAATTATATCGTTTAAATGGTTTTTGAAACGGCTGCTTTGGCTTAGTAGTCTAGTGGTTGCAAGCGCGGTTGGGAAACGTGAACACCTCAGTTCGATTCTAAATTTGGATAGTGTTTATTCAACTATACAGTTAGGAAAATGTTATACACAGCAGCAGCTGGTCGTGTAGCAGTATTACTCTGCCGAACCTTTTTGGTAATTCAGGCATGATGTTTTGTAATGTTAAATGTTAACATATAATAAATAATGTATTATTGTTCCAACAAATAAGCCACATTATGTCTTATACATTATTTATAAGTAATTACTGCCAGACTTTCAATGGCTTTGAAAATATCTTTGCTAGTTTATTTTTTGTTCGCACCAATACTGAAAGGCAATTCACAGAAAATGGGTGTTTCATAACTTTCTAAAGATCTTTTCGAATATTAAAGAAATTATTAATTATGTTATGGATTGTCTGCTGACTGCGTAAGCGGCAGGGAATGTCGGACTTCTACGCAAGGCACATCAAGCTATACCTACATAACCAGTTTAAGCTGGCCTCTTATCGTATGGGAATTCTATGCGATGCGAGATCTGCTTAAACTGGATTTGTATAGGTTGACCTGTAGCCGTGGGTACCAACTTAAAAACTCACTTACCGTCCCTTGTCTTATCACAGCCCTGGGATTCGTGACGTCTGTAAAGGCTGTGGTGCCCTTTATGAGCATATCGTTACCTGGTAAAGGAATATTTAGTTTCTGTGCAAACAGTAACATTAATAGAAGAATTTAACAGTTTTTTAGACGTTTAAAAGTTGTATTCGTTATAACCGTTTCTTTTTTTGAAAAAACAATTTTGCAATCCATGGTGTTTCCTTCCAAATATTTTCCATTACTAAAATAAGCCCATAAGCTTACATAATTATTATAGATTTTGTATAACAACTTGAAACCTCCTAAATATTATTATCCTCTAACAATATTCAACACTGACAAATATAACTCGTCCGAAATGTTGCCATACACAGAAGGTAATCTGATTTGCTTCAAAAGTTTGGCAGAACTTCAGTGAACGAGGAAAACTCAGAGATGTAACATGTGTTAATATTACAACTACACCAGTCAAACTGGGTGGTTACAGTGAGTTACAATTGATTCATATGGAGTTTGGCAAATGTACCTAGTATGTTTGTTAGAACTTCACTGCGAACTTCTGTCTTATCGTTTAATAAGTTATTTCTCGGGCGTATGCAATGAAAGATTTAGCTGATATATATTTGGAAGTCGTTCTATACTTATTTACGTTGCCATATTTCCATAAAATGTTTTTTTTTTTTCGCGATGTCATGGTTGGTACCATAATAAAAATAATAAATGTCGTTTATTATGTGAGTATAATGACTCCTTTTTGAAATCTTGGTTTACAAAAAAAAGGTTGTAGGGTTATCAATAAATTATACCTAGGTACTTATTATATTACCCTTCAAGGAAGAATTATTGAATGATTTAATGATATTTATTTCTGTAAATAGATCTTTTAAATACACTTTTACAAATAGTTTTTTAATATTTTTTAAACTAGATGGTGCCGGTGCCTATTTGAGAACCGATTATTTGTGAACCAGGAAAATACCTTTAATAAATATGGGTGACTGACTGTTTCTCTTACATTATATTCACATTATGTTTCTTTCACAAAACATCAAAGACCAACCTAACAGAAAAATAACTAACACGGCATCAGAAACCTTTTACAAAAATAGAATTCTCAAACAGCGAAGCAAACGCACCATGGAGAAGCATAAAAAGGTTTGCCTCAAACGAGGCGGCTTTCCATCCAATATTTGGAGCAGCGTGTAGCTATCGAAAAACTCGCGGTAAACTTGCCATGTAGATGTTAACTGGTGTGTACTTCGATGTATCAAATTGTGCGGACAAAACGAAATCACTCCAACAATTAACAAACCAAAGATTACAAAAAAATAAACTGTGTGTATTATTAAAATTAAGCATAATTTATCACAGCTCCGTTGTTTTTGGGGTTTCCAGGAGGATTAGATGTAAGAGGGTTTTTGTGGACGTAATTACAAAGGCGTGGTATTTTAATCCTGTCAAAGCCTGGAACTTGAAACAACATCCGCTGACAAGTTCGTTAGCGTCTTAAATTAATTTTCCTTTAAAATTTGTCAATTGCCGACGAAATTAAACGAAGTTTGCCGTTTCTTGACAACGCTGGACGACTGGCTCGCAGCCAGACGTTATTTTATACGGAACTTTTCTTTGTTTTCGTGTACGCGGCAACATGTTTGCGAATGTGAGTGCAATAAAAATGACATAAATTTTAAGATCACTGACACACGATCGAGGCGTCGGATTCAGGAAAATCCAATTTAAATTTAAACCCTTATCTTTGTTCAAGAATTAATTAAGAGCGACAATTTATCGCTCTTATCATTGACGTTTTATAAAATGAAGTATTTCGTTTCGAATTTTGTGCGAAAAATTGTTGGAATTTTTATTCAGTGATAATAATTACTGATTATACTTTAATATTACAGGAAACATTAATCAATGCGTTGATGACGTGTGTACAAAGTTACAGGTGTTTCATGGGCAAATTTCGTGAAACGGAGTACTTATTCCTCTTTCGGCACCAATTTTTTCAGCACCTATGGTTTGAGCACCTAACCTATTTCATTTACAGCACCAATAGGTATATTTGCTTGGTGCTCAATGTGCTAATATATACCTATTGGTGCTGTAAGTGGAATAGCTCAGGTGCTGAAACGTTAGGTGCTCAAAAAATTGGTGCCGAAAGAGGAATACTCCCGTGGAACGTCGTATCTTTTTGTAAATAACCGGATGCTCATTGACAGCGAGCGGTTTCTATCGCCGGCGATTGCATGGGAAATTGTTAATTCTATTGGAGCGAAACACATAGGAAGCGAAGCGCCGCGGACGCTGCGACTTGGCACCCTTCCAGTCAACGATTGTGCTTTACTATGGCGATTATTTTCACTGGTGCACTATTCAAACTGCTTCGGAATACGACTGAATAGACACGAAAGAATTTTCGTGTGCAACGACCGACTGTAATGACCGTTTATTCTTTGAAACACGCTCGGTGGAAATCCGTAAATAGGTATAAAGTACCGGTGCGACGTTCAAGTTCCCCTCCTGAAATGTTTACAATTGTTATTTTATGAGCGGCTGAGCGAAAAAAAATGTTCGCAACTGACGCCTCCAACGATTTATTTAAGATTTAGATTAAGTGTCCTTTGATGGAACAAATATAGCAAAGATTTATTTACTCCATTAAATTATACTTAGCTAACCCTCTTTTTATCAAGGTAAGTAAATAGAAGACTTTTGTATATCAACAATAATTTACTGTTTACCAGTAACTTGGATAAAGAAAGAAAGAAAAATATTTATTTAGGGTACCGATTGTACCACATACTACCAAAACATACAATCAAAAGTACAAACCAAAACTCAACTAATAATTTTGGTTTCTAAACATAAAGAAAATACTACAAAAACAAAATATCAGTTGAAGAAAGAAAGAAAAAACCTTTATTTGCCGTCGACAAGACACACTACAATACGGCGCGATACATAAAATTATAAAGAAAAATAACGAAAACGTAGTAGAAGTAGGTAGTAAGTACATTTGTTATTTTAAAATGAGGTGTGTGTCCCGCTGCAGCAAATAGGTATCCAGCTCAGCACGTGCCAGACTAACATCTGACGCTGGTATTCTGCTGGATCCCGGTTGTGACATAGTTGCCATCTAGTAAAGTGTGGTATGTCTCTCTGGTAACTTATGTTGTAATTATTATATCAAAGATATCGAAGTTTGCTCAGAGATCATCATAATAATATGTTATAATGGCCACTTTTGATGATTCAAAATACGATTCAGTACTACACAATGGGCCATTATCCAGTATAAGCTCTGAATCATACTATGCTTCACTAAGCCCCTGTGAACTTTAACCCCTTTGAATCGATTTTGTAAATATTGTTGAACACGGCACTCCCCGCAATTTTGAAATGAAATATTATACCTACACTTTTCCGGAGAAAAGTATTTTCATGTTATCCCAAACATTATATAAATACTAAAGAAATAATTCTCGTCGCCTTTTTGAATTTGGCCCGATAAAACAATAGACACGTATATGATTTTCGTTAATTTTACGAAAGTTTACCGAAATACCTATACGAGTATAAACCTGAGGAAATAAAAAGAATATAGGTTTTTGACGTTTACGTGAATATAAGACATTGAAATAAAACTACTACTACTTTGTACGATTTTATCGCGTTCGCGATACTAAACAATATCATATTATGATATTGTTTAGTTTCCGACGTGTGGGACTCTTTACAGCATCCATGGTCACGGGTAGACTGAGGTGTTGGACCTATTGATGTTAAAATTACTAACAGCTACCTTTCATTTTTGTAAATTATTCGCGATCTGGTCACACATAATGAGCTCGGGAATAGTTATAAATAAATAGTTTATAATATAAATGAATGGTTTATTTAAGTTTTATTATTATTAAAGTTATGACGACTGCCCCGTTGTTCTAGTGGTCCCAATCGCGACTGCTACGCTAGAGGTCCTGGGTTCGATCCCCAGGTCGAGCAAAGTGGTATTGGGTTTTTCTATGAAATCCCCAGTAGGAGCTCGGAGTCTGGATTTGTGCCCGGTCAATGGCAATAGGCTCGCCCCCTATTACATGGGACCTAAACATACCGGCGAAATGTGGGTGTACATTAGTACACCTCTGCCTAACCCTTCGGGGAATACAGGCGTGATGGTATGTTATGTAAAGTTATGATGAGTTTATGAAACTCCGTGTCACTATTACGGAGTGGAATATTAAAAAAGTAGGTATCTAGACGTGTTGGTTAGGTATAATCAAATAAACTGTTTATCTCTATATAAACGTATGTCAGATGTTTAACGTCCGTCCCTAGACTCAGCTGTATAGTGTAGTCTAAACGATATTAGGCCAACTAAAATGGTTCACCCAAATAACAGCTGACGCATTAGGCTGCATGGAGTTTCGTGCCAAGCGGCTCATTGATGATAAATCCTTGCTAGAAGCTAGAAGCCAAATTAGATAGGTAGCCTAGCCGCAGACGAATAGTTTGTTGAAGATTGAAGTTAGCGAAGACCAATTATTGTAATCTAAACTTCAAATAGACTAACGAATGGAAACAAAATGCATAATGTATGAAGGAAATTTGTAAACAAGATTTGTTGAAAGCTTTAAGTCTATACATCTTGTAACTACTATTTAGTAAGAAACTAGACAAGATACTATAGATTTCCGCTTGCTACGATAGTTTTGCTTCACCAAACACTTTTTTTTATGTAATAAAGTATCCAATTATTTGCAGTGCAGTGATAGCCTAGTTATATGACTATTAGACTAACTACTTGTGACGTCACAACTAAGTATAGTACGCTCCACGTCTAGGATTATATTCTTTAAACATATTTATTTTTTACCTAATTCAAATTTTGATTTGCTCTATTTTTGTAAACAGTTTCATAAAAATGATCAGTCAGCTCTCCTATTGTAAATTTCAACGCCAACCAAAAATAAAATATAATAGTAAGGTCCATACTAGTTCTTTAGTTTTTTTTTGTTTTATTCATCCAGGGTTGGCACGTACTCAGTGCTGTATCGTTACGTCATCAGGACAAACACTCGAATGGCAACTGTGTTCAGCTTTACGGACAAAAACCAACAATGATGGATAGTGTTTACGACACAATAATCCTATGTAGGTACACTTTGTAACTTTTGTTATATAAAAGTATAGATGTATAGTATAGTATAAAGTATAGTGTTCCGCCTACGGCTTCGCCCGCGTGGTTTCTCGGATTTTCTGCATTTAATTTTTTCCCGTTTTTGCAACACTTTTCATTTATGCTCCGCTCCTATTGGTCTTAGCGTGATGATATATAGCCTATAGCCTTCCTATATAGATAAATGGGCTATCTAACACTGAAAGAATTTTTCAAATCGGACCCGTAGGTAGTTCCTGAGATTAGCGCGTTCAAGCAAACAAACTCTTCAGCTTTATAATATTAGTATAGATAGATAGAACGTAACTAAGTAAAAATTCGACATTTAAAGGTTAAACCGAGTTCATAGTTTGTTTTTTTAAGCGACGCTGGTGTAACTAAAGCTAAACAATCATTAATTTATTTTTATTTATTTATTCAAATATAAACATACAACATTACAGTAAAAACCAAAGCGTTGATTTTTTTAAAATATGCAAGGTTTACAAGAGAATAAAAAATATATACGTACAATTATTTGAAACAAAACAAATAAACATTATTAGAATATTTTATCTGACCACTAAAATGCTTTCAAAAAATGCATTTAAGCACAGGGGATTCTTATTACATTTAAAAAATTGTTAGGTTTAGTAGGGGAGAAAAATAAGTTCCTTGTAGGTTAGTACGAAAACGGGATATTGGGAAATTTCCATAGCATTGTAAAAACGAAATCATCATGAGTACAAAGCTAATTGTTATTATTAATGTTCTTACAAAAAGTGGAACGTTTAGTGTAGTGTAAGTATTTCATACAAGTTAGTTAAATTCGTAACCTTTGCTATAAGTTGAAGAATGTATGCCAGATTATCAGGCATCGCAATAAATGGCTCTCGTGTAGATACCATTGGTTCAGGTCATAAAAATATTTTGGTCTTGCCGGTCGGGAGCAGGCGAGCATTCCAATGTGGCCGGACCGAAGGAATGCTCGCAGTTTCACCGTATAGCTCTAACTAATGGTAGTATTACAGTAATCACTGAAAGTAGGTAGGTACCTACATATGATTATGTCTGATTAGGACCTGGTTGAAAACCAGCGTCAGGCAAAATTGTCTGGCATACGCTGCACCAGATCCCTTTCGGCACAAATATGGCCGTAGTGCTTAATGCTAGTATTATTATTATTTTTTGTTATTATAGCTTATTCGTATGAATGTACTTGTCTATACTGCGGCTGAATAAACTGTTTCTTTCTTTCTTTCTCTGTATTCCCCAACGGGTTAGATAGAGGTGTACCTCTATACTCCCACAGTTTACCGTTATGTTTAGGTCTCATATTATAGGAGGCGAGCCTATTGATTATTATTAATATTGTCAAACCGAACACAAATCACAATTCAGAGCTCCGGGATGCTACTGAATAGAACAGAATTTCATAGAAGAACACATAGCTCGAACTTTGAACCGTATCTAGGAGTTCTAGAGCTACAAGATTAGGTAATGAGGTAGTAATATTACTCGTGTGTTTTTACTTAAAGATTTGTGGAAATAAATAAAAATAATTACAAAGTTGATCTTACAAGCATTTAGCTTAGTACAAAGTACGGTTAAAAATAATGTAAATGAGAAGAACCAAAAATAAAATACATTTTTTTTTTACTTTTATTGTAGTGGTCCTAAGCACGACTGTTACGCTAGTGGTTGTGGGTTCGATCCCCGGGTAGAGTGAACTGTTATTGGGTTTTTCTAACAATTCTCAGTAGCAACTCGAAGTCTGGATTTGTGCCTGGTTAATGACAATAGGCTCGCCCCCTATTACATGAGACATTAAGACATTGAGTGTACATTAGTACAATTGTGCCTAACCCTTCAGGGAATACAGGCATAATGGTACGTACGTATGTAGAAAGATTAAGGAATAATACCAAAGTAACAAATTGTTAGCGATAAAATTGGAAAGACAGATGTTCCCAAGATGTAATCCCGAAACTACGGCCAGTCTCGAGGGTCTAGAACAATGAAACTTCATTCCTAAGATAAATTTAATTAGTTAACTAGGTACGTATCTACGTAGTTTTCTTTCCTGTTATTTACACCAGAAATATAATCTGTAGGTACCTTAATTGGCTTACATTGTTCGTGTAATGCTCTGAAAACTTTATTATTTTCAAGTTCTTTATTTTTTCAAGATTCTATTAAATTACTACTAAATTAACTTAATTAACTACTAAACTAATTACTACTAAATTCTATTAGATTTGTGCCCGGTTAGTGGCAATAGGCTTGCCTCCGATTACAGATACTAGTAAAATCTGGGTGAATGTTGGTACTCCTTTGCCCAACTCTTCGGGGAATACAGGCGTGATGGCTTTTTTTTATTTAAGGGATAGAAAATTTCACAGAATCACAATTTTCGTCATAAGCTGAAGTAGTTCGTTATTTTTGAGACGTTAGACGACATTGGAATACATTTGATAATGGCATGACTGCAAAAGTTAAGGCGAAGCCTATGAATTGTACTGGCTTCACCCCAAGAACATTTACAAGAACATACAGACTATTTGGCAGCATAAGGGGTTATAATGACCAGTTGATGACATACTCGCAATCTAATAACATGCTTACACTGTAAACTGTTATCATCAACCCATTACATTGTCCCACTGCTGGGCACGGGTCTCCTCTCAGAACGAGAGGGATTAGGCTATAGTTCACCACGCTAGCCTACTGCGGGTTGGCAGACTTCACAGGCCGTCAAGAAAATCTCTCAGGCATGCAGGTTTCCTCACGATGTTTTCCTTCACCGTTTAAGCGCGTGATAATTAATAATTAATACGCACATGACTTCGAAAATACAGAGGTGCGTGCCTTGGATTCGAACTCGAGACCTTTGACTTGGCAGTCTAATGGTCATATCACTAGGCTATCACTGCATTTGATTATATGGAACTGTTAATAATATAATATTTATACTAAATGCAAAGTCACTCACTGTCATGGTTTGGGCTTATGTTACAAACTCAAGTGCAAGGGAAGACAAGAAGTGCGGTTTATAGCTTTAGTTTTACCTTGCCGCCTGCGAGACAATCCACGAGGATTATCCGCACCCTAAAAAAAGATTCACGTTGTTATTGGACCCTGTAAGGAAAAACAAAAAAAAACTGAGTTGTGATTTGAGTTTGGATTTGTGCCCGGTTAATGGTAATAGGCTTACCGCGTATTATCTGCATAGGTATAAACATACCGACGAAATTTGTTTGAACACCAGAACATTTCTATCTAATCCATTCAAAAATAATGGTGAAAACTGCTAACATAAAATGATATTTGAGTGTTGTGTTTATTATGTATCTAGTTTGGTCACTTGTGTTCGCATATCGTTTCTCCGTTATATGTATTCGTGACACGTTCCGGATACACGTTATCGTATCTTAGCAAACACATCCTTCACTTATCTATCTGTATACTAGAGAGTCTGATGAAAAAACTAGCTATTTTGTAAGTAACTATATGTAAATGCGAGAATTGTGTCTGACGAAATAAACTTGGCCGAGACTATAAACTTGTTGAGGAAGGTTGATTATCTAGTGACCCTTCGAGCAAAAGAAAATGTAGCAGTAGTGTCTACTGGCTACTGGCTATGTCTACATGCTAGCATGAATGTGTCGGCACGACCGGGGAAGTACTACCCTCCCACAGAATATCGACGTCAAGTAGCAGCACCTATAAACGGCTGCATTTCGTACGCCGGAGGCAAAATCCCCTTCCTTCTTCAGTCCCCTTCCGTCTCCTTTCTGCTTCGCCTCCCTTTTCCTTCGATCGATAACGCATCTGCAAATCCTTTGGTATTGCAGATCTCCATGGGCGGCGATGACTAGTTATCATCAGGTAGCTTGCCTGCTCGTTTGACTAGTAATCCCATTAAAAAAATGTTTTTGGTGATGTATCTTCAGAATCCATGGCAAGACACCAAATATGAGACCAACTATTATGTTTTATTAGAGGGTTAGTGTTTCATTTCACCATCTCGATCTTTCGCGTCGACCGCATTTTTGAACTGATTGGCCTGCTCCAAGCTCTTCCGTGGAAGTTTAGTTTAATATCGCAGGCAGCAGTCCTGGTGGGATACTAGTTCGACTCCTCTCTGAGTTCATATTTTTTTATGCTAGAAATATAATTTCATTATGGATACTTCGCATTATTTAATTCGTAAATACTCAAATAAAATAAAAAAATACAAAGACTATTCTTACACTCATATTGTTGGATGAGTAAGTAAGTTACAACGTATTAAATTTGCATGCCTTAGTTAAGTTATATTTACCTGGGTTGCAAGCCGCGGCTTAGTTTGACATAGATCTACACTGGAACGTTTGAACTGACCAGACTTGCACGTAAAAGTTTGAACGCTTCCATGTTTGTATTCAATTACACCAATATATTTGAACAGATTTTGATGGAATTTGATCTACATTTTAGCTAGGATTCTTAACAGAAAATGAAGGATTTAATGTACGTTTGCAGTGAAGGACTGCCTGAGAGAGAAAAGATCAGTATTGTAGATGTTCAAGGTGTTTCTACGTAAAAGTAAAATAACATTAAATAACCTTGTATCTAGTCTAGAGGGATTTGCGAATAAAGTTACAAGGTCGAAATAAATTTAAATTAACGTTACTTTTCTCCGAAATTTGGTATCTAAATAACAGAAAGGCAGTAATTTCTCAGTCTTTACAAAGTGAAAATGTTAGCTCATCAAAATTATATTAGTTCAAAAAACATGAGTAATTAAAGAAAGTTAGAGGGAAATTTGCTATGGATTTCATAATTTTAAATATTCTGCTGTAAAAGATAAATTAATTCTAGATATTTATTTTTGTAATTAAAACTAAAGATTTTCGTAATTAGAAAAAAACGTATTTGTCGGTCCCAGCGAATAGCGGTTCCCTTAGTAACAAACAACGTGACAGTTCTAAATATTTTCTGTCCTTTTTTAGTTTAGTATCTTAGAAAGAGATGGGTATAGTGTGCTCAAAATTATCTTATTCCGATTTTCTTGACAGCTTTGGAAGTCTGCCAACCCGCAGTAGGCTAGTGTAGTGGACTATAGCCTAATGCCTCTCATTCTGTGAGGAGACCGAATTCGTGCTGAACAGTTGGACAATGTAATCATCATCATTATCATCATCAACCCGATGATGATAATGATGATGATTTTTAACATAATCAATACAACATTCCATGTTAATCAAAAGTAAATTTCCCTTCTACGCCGAAGTTAGATAATAAGTAGGGTACAATCTTAGCTTAGTAAAAACCTATTAATATTAATGGGCTATCTGTGCGAAGATCTCGCGAAGTTATCAGCTGGGGACGGTAATGACGTAATCACCATTTCAGTTCAACGTACTGGTGATTATACATGGAAGTTGAAGGTTAAAGTTATATGAGTTTTTAAGATACCTTAATACATTGACGCCAACTTAAGATGGACAATTCCGAAGTGAAATTTTATATCACAGACAGTGATCTCGGTAGCTTTGTTGATGTTCGAATCCTGCTTGAGGTCGAAGTCTTTTCTCACCAAATTTATAAGTACGGTACTTAGTTAAGTACTTATATTTATAACATCACGCTTCTTTGTCCGACAGATTATTACGTTACTTAAGTAATGCTACTTAGCTACTTAGCTAGGTATTAGAGACAATCAGATAATCATTCCATATCTAGTTATGTATAACATGAATCATATTATGATTAATCAAAAGCAGCCTTTTAAAACTTGCTGATTTTTCATGCAATGGGGATAAAAAAAAAATCGATTTTGTTACCATATTTCTCCAACATTATCGTTGATTTACATGAATACCATAGCATTTATTACAGTCCAAATTATATTCGGTAATTTAGTTGACTAATGCTTGTAGCAACATCGTCTCATAATTCCGCCTACATCTTGTCAAATCGAGCGCCGTATTGTTGAGAGAGAAGCCATTGTGAGAATAGACATTGAGGTAATACTAAAATGGTCCGCATTCCTATTTAAGGACACAACGCTCAAAATAGAACACTATCAGACAGAGACAATTGAAAGCCACAGTTTTATATTTTTAAAACAAAAGGCAATCCAACTAACAAGTTGACATAGTTTTACTTCTATTGTTGTGTTGTTGCTCTAAATTTGGGTTGCCACGAAGTAATGTATCCACGTGTTTTTTTTGTACGTTGTTTCGAGATGTAGGCGGATTTAGGATAAAAAAAATTGGTTCCTACAAAACGAGACCTAGTTTGGCTAGCTAAGTGATTGGTTGCAGCGGGCTCTTATTCCTAATAATAAAAAAATATATATGTCAAATTTGTTCTTATAAAAAAAACCGTGTCCTCACCCCATTCTCCGGTATCGTAGGGGTATTTCTAAACAAAATATTAAGTTGTTAAGTACTATTTCTAATCTAACCTAATGAAGTCTGAATAAATAAATTTATTATTATACCAGAACAACAATGCGGGACTTTTGACTGACTACCTCCGACCCGTTACGCCCAAGCAGTAACAAAGCCACTTTGTTAAATATCAGCAATTATGCTCCCTAATTACTTCTGAAATCGAGCTTCAATTTCATTATTGATACCTTATAGAAAGCATTCCGTTAATAGGGCTAGAAATAAGGAAAATTGGAGTGCTCAATTATATCTTGTATTATAGTTTGTGGTAGTTACTCATTAGACTAGTCGTCATCGTATGGGTAGTACCTATGAAGTTAACTGAAGTTTGCTAAACAATAATTTATAACAAAGTATTCAAAGTCAACGTCATCTGAACTCACTACACGATCCAGTAAACTCTGCTATAACGGACCACCCATTGCGTTTTCAAACGATATAGCCCTTAACGCTGCTCAACCTTCCCCATTCAGCTTGTATAGGAGATTAATTAAACTATTAATTCTGGAAAGTGTAGGCTACGCCTTAATCGCCAATGAAACCACAGCATTCTTCACTCCTATGCTTTGGATACGATCTATTACCGTTCGGAACCCTTCGCGATCTTTGCTTCCATTACGTCGTAGTAATTACTCGGGCCGTGTAAAATACAGCTTTCGCCACCCTTGACGAGTCCGGTCACATTTGAGCATAGAAATTGCCAATTCCCGCTAATGGAACTATAGTGCGCACGAGTAGATAGCGGTTATATAATTAGTTTTGTTAGGTAGATACATGTGACTTTACATAATATCTATATTGTAGACCAGCATTTTCACGCGGTTTCCCTCACTTATCAAAAGGATTTACGTACTGTACTTAACTAAACCGTATAACTCGGCTTCTAGGCTAGATACAAATGTGAAAATCTCATCCAATTAAGTGCAGTAGTTTTTGCGTTATGCTTGTACAAATATTTGGATGCAAATTCGAAAAAAATATGGTTTGGCTTCTGTTGCTCTAATAAAGATCTGTAGTATCATATAGTTTTTCTTCAATATCTATAATGGTCATACATTTGCCTGTTAAAATTTAAATATGTATAGATAATTGTACACACGGCTAATAGGTACATCAAGCTATACTAAACCTAGACTGACTTCGCATCGTATAAGTTTTCTGCACAATTCAAGGCCTATTGGTTTTGTATAGCTTGATGTGTAGCTGATATTGTCTAGGGGTAATCTTATTAGACTAATACGGTTAAAATGATACTAAAATGCACATGCAGATAGTCCCCGCTCAAAACTTTTTTGGGTATCAAACATCTACCTACAAAAAAAAAGATTACGCGCTTATAGTCACTGCACCAATTCGCGTCACATATTGTCGGTATTGTTTCACACTCCGATACAATATTTTTCGAACTAAACATGAATCGCTTGAATTTCGGAATGCTACCCAATAGCTAGTCAAATGCTCTCGAAATTTCAAAGCGAGTTGGTAAGTCTATCGAATTTTGTACTTTAATGTTAACATGGTTTAAATCACTTTGAGAATTTGTTGCTTGTAAGCCGCCAATTTTATGAATTTCATTGTCATGTACTTTTGAAATTAAACGTGTTCTCAATTTAAAGTTGCTCACAATATTAAATTTTCTGTGAACAACTTTATTAAAACTCTTTATGGATGTTTTAACGTCAAGAAACAATTTGCAGACACAATAGAAAATCTATAAGCAGCCATAGCCTAGTGATTGCACTACCAAGTCATAGGTCTTGAGTTCGATTCCAAGGCATGAATCTCTGATATTACGTACTCAATACTCGCTTAAAGCGGTAAAAGAGGACATCGGTAGGGAACCTGCATACAAGAAGCAGGCACGCAGGAAGATTTTATCGACGGCATATGAAGTCTGTCAACCTTCAGTAGACTAGCGTGGTGGACGTTGCTGATTCGAATAAGTTTGAGTCTTATATAGGTAGTGGAAAACACAAGGTATAAAAATGGTGCACGCAATTTAAGTTCTTATTAACTCTTTTGGGCTCGGCTGTTCTCTTACATAGCACAAATGAGAGCTTGGTAGCTGGATCATTTGATCCTACGACCAAACAAAAGAACTACCTATTATTAGTTATTGTCGAGATCGTCCAATTCACACTTCGATTTCTTCCTTCCATTCTCGGGGTTGAAAACTACGAGTATATGCATCCACACTTTCAATATGCATCAATTTCGTCCCGCCATCTCATTCTGGGTATGCCTGCTATATCTTTTGTCATTTATCACATTTTCACATTTTGTCATTTATCACATTATCCGTAGTTTTTACTGACAACTCTTCAGAATCAAAAGAGTTCAGCTCTTTTGACTCTGAAGAGTTGTAAGAGACTGAGAAAAAGATCAGAAGATCGAGTTATAAAGATAATATAAGGTAGTGTAGGGATATAAAGGTAAGCTAGGGTAACCTAGCCCGCATGATTAATTGTATAACGGGTCAGTGGAGGTCGCATCTCGATATACGGTCGACGGACGTCCCGCCTTAAATCGATTCGAGTGGCCGTACGGACTCCAATGTGAAATCGAGACGTTTGAAAGCACTCTTAGAAGTAGATGTTGCATTATTTATTTTTACTGAGGAAATACCTCGCCTCAAGTTAGTATTTCAGTGGCAAGAAGCTCACCAACCGTGGAGGTTGAACTCAATTCGAATTCAGGACACTTCTTTAATTCATATGCTAATTACAAATTTATTACAACTTACTGAGGAATAAAGGAGATCGGAGTAGTCGCCGTAACTGTGTTACACGGTAGCAAATTGAGAAGGCAGGCAAGAAGAGTCGAACACAGATGATGGAATTATGACAAAGGAAAAAAAATAACTGTGTTAAAACTTGATGATTCCTTGATGATCTGACCTTGATTCCTTGACGTGAAGTCTTTAGGATGTATAATTCTAATAGTTAGGATGTATAATCTGTTGATTAAATGTTGTCAAAATATGTTTTAAATGCCATGTGATAGGACAATTTTCGGAGCCCCGGAGAATCAATTCCTCCTTCAGTCACCTTCTTTCTCCTTCCCCTCCCATTTCCTTAAATAGACTCGACAGCGCATCTGCAGCTCCTTTGGTTTTGCTGATGTCCTTGGACGACGTAGACTACTTACCATCAGGTATTTCGCCAGCCCGTTTGCCGAGTTTTCCCGTTAAAAAAAATTACATTGGCTGGGCCCGAACCCATACTCCAAGCTGCTAATGAGAATACCTTAATGGGAAAACTGAATAACCCTATAATACTGGACTTGGGAACAGTAGTCTTCGTACTCGAGATCACCGAAGAGACATCTTGTTCAGTAGTCAGGCTGAATTTTTACCATCTTTTACGTAAATGCGTATCATAGTTTATATTTATCACCAACAATTATCACGCTTGCTTTCACATGGAAAAAATAAGAATAAACATGATATATTCCGGCAACGTAATTAGCCAAGTCACAATAACAAAGTACATATCATCAAGTGTTTGTCTCCCATGTCCTTGGGCCTGTGGATAAGATACAAGAACAATATGAGCGTTATGATATGACAGACTTTGGCTGTAATCCAGAAACGGCGACAATAGTTCTATATTTTTCCTTGTCGATAACATTACATATACCTTCCTATAACCGTTTTTTGTTCAGCGATACGGTTTGGCATAGTGTCTGGTTCGTAGTGTCGGTGATCCGATTTTCCGATAGGTATATGGTTTTTGTTCTCTGCGTTTCATATTGTGTTCGGAAACAGTTTTATAGTTATATATAAACAATATTTTTTGCAGCTACAATTTAACCGTTAAATTTATTTTAATTTTAATATCGGCAAACTAAAATTTGTGTGGTGGCACCGTAAATTTCTTTATTGTTGCACGTCATATAAGTCACTAAAAATAGAATCGAATAAGTATATAAACATCAATGTATGTTAGTTTATTCATATTGTATGCGCTGCCTTATCGTTCCTCTGGTGACAGGAAGGATATAATTATGCTACTTATCTCTCATCCCAGAAGACTAGCTAACGTACCTTATAAAAATAAATATCTACTTGTCTATTGTATTCTTCTGATTACGATAAAATGCCCGCAAACACTTCTGACAAAAAAGAGACAACACCTACACTATTGTAATATTTACGTACAGTATGATATATAACCTATTAAAAATCAACAGTCCACTGCTAAACTGGTATCGGGAACAGTATCGAAGTTACTGGTGACTAGGCTTTGGAAAAAGAACTTTTTCACAATGCGTGCCGTATCAACGAGCACCGCTTTCTGCATCAAGCTCTTGATCCAGACGCCTAACGAGAGCCTCTTCAGATATCGGTCGCGGCTCTAGGCTATTGGGCTGTATTGCCGACGATACTCTTACTACCTATATATATAGGTAGTAAGTATATACATATATATCCAGTCACACCTACAAGTTATTTTATATTGTTTGTATAATCGTAGTAGAGCTAACTACTCAATAAAACTTCTAACTTTATGATTTTAGATAAAATACCTATATTTTGAGGGAATCTTTTTTTTAGGTGTTCCAATAACTTGCAAGGTAAGGTGGGCTACAATTAGTTCATTTTTATCTGAAGACTGATTTGATTTGTAAAAAGCTTAAAAATAAAACATAACAGGTATTAACAGGAATATTAAATTCAGCTATAGAAAAAAAATATCTTCACCAGGATTTTGACCTACGTTCTTCCAGTTAAATATACCTACCGGAGGTGTAAAAAATATCCTGCCTGAGATAATTCTTTCAGTATAATAAGTATAAATAATATTACCTATATGTTATTTATTTAAAAAAATGTTTAGCATGCGTTAATGCTTGCTATGATACTTGATTACGATAAATGATTAAATAAAATGAATTAACATAAATAGACCTTTTAAAGACACTTAAGACGAATGCCTAATACAACAAAATATCATCATTAACCCATTACATTGTCCCACTGCTGGGCACGGGTCTCCTCTCAGTACGAGAGGGATTAGGCAATAGTCCGCCACGCTAGCCTACTGCGGGTTGGCAGACTTCACACGCCGTCAAGAAAATCGCTTAGGCATGCAGGTTTCCTCACGATGTTTTCCTTCACCGTTTAAACACGTGATAATAAATTATTAATACGCACATGACTTCGAAAAGTCAGAGGTGCGTGCCTTGGATTCGAACTCGAGACCTTTGACTTGGCAGTCCAATGGTTACTAGGACTAGGCTATCACTACACAAAAAAATGTTTAGCATGCGTTAATGCTTGATTATGATACTTGATTACGATAAATGATTAAATAAAATGAATTAACATAAATAGACCTTTTAAAGACACTTAAGACGAATGCCTAATACAACAAAATATTATAAAATCAATTATCATCAGCCTATACAGCAGTCTACTGCTGGACGTAGACCTCCCCTAATGTGCGCCATTTCAACCTATTAGCGTCAGTAGAAGCCATGTAAGAGAACCCATATTAGTGCATTAGCCCGCTTATCTTACGGATAGTGAGTGGTTACAGGGAAGTAGGTCAGTGGCACTGGGTGGGTTAGTGCTGCCCGGCAATGGACTACCGATAACGTAATGACGTATAATAGTGAATGATTATGTCGATATCACATAAATGGCAATCACTAGTGAACCCCTTCGTCTTAATAGTGTTGGGGTGAACCTAAAGGAAAATACAGCAACCTCATGGGAAAACATGTGAAAAAATACAGATTTCTAGTGGCTTTATGAGCTGTAGACGTCACGAGTTGGTAGAAGTATAATTATTATTCTTTACGTTTACTCATATCTCCGTAATTAAAAAAAAATACAAAGAATAAATCTGCAAGAAATCCACATAATTATCGAACCTGCTCACCAAATTTCACGAGAATCATGTCAATCATTAATGTAGAGGAGAATTTTGCCCAAGCTGAAACGGAGCTGCTTCCAACGGTCAATAAAAAATCGCCTGAGTCCCTGCCTACTATTCTGCCTGTATCTTTGAAAGGTCAGGCAGAAATGTGAATATATATATATAATATATTGTGAACCACATGTAATAGGCGTAATTTTTTTGCTATAACGAAACTAAGAGCTTATACCTATACTAAGAATTTAATTGAAAACAAATTAACACTGCTCGGCCTGGGAATCGATCCTAAGCCCTCACGCTTAACAATCGCATCAGTATGAATGATTATATCTTATGTTCATAACAAAGCTATCACAAACTGAAATACCTATTGCTATCTACAGAATGTTACATTAATTAGTTTATGTAAATTTTCCCTTTACATGATATCAGTTTCGATAACAATTGATGTCTGATAGAACAGCGGATATTAAATAATTATATAATCTGTACTAATTTGCAACAACACTGTGAATATCATGCGGGTCACATATTACTGGCAACTACATTTTCGATTGCTGCTGCATCATTAAATATCAATGGAATATTGTTTAAATATACTTAGGTTAGTTTTATGCTCTGAATATTATAACATACCATCACGCCTGTATTCCCCGAAAAGTTAGGCAGACGTGTACCTACTTAACTAATGTACCTACATACACTTAGCTGGTATGATTAGGCCCCATGTAATATGGGGAGAGCCTATTGCCATTAACCGGGCACAAATCCAGACTGCTACTGAAATATAAAAACCCAATAACACTTTGTTCGACCTGGGGAACGAACCCAGCGTCTAGGAAAGACTGGCACAGACTAATGAGGCAGTCAGGCTCTGATAATCAACCAAAAGGAATTAAAGGTTTTTTAAAGTTGACTTGATTAAATAAGCAGTGACAAGCCTTCTGATATGACACAGCACAGCACAGACCTAAATCTAAGATTTAGGTTCGTATCCAAGGAATGCAACTCACTCGCGCGCCATCGTATGGGATGTAGCGCGAGACCTCACCCTTTGAAGGGGCACAGCGAACTCAAGACATGAACCGTTCTAGGCCCGTTTTTAGTCGGTACGAGTCCGACATAACTTACCACCTCCCCAGGCGCTAGAGGATCCATGAGGACTTTCCAAACTAAAAAAAAGGCACGGAATCATGTGTGTATGAATAACTCAATTAAAGATTATACACAATTATTAGATTATATCTCGACCGATTTTCATCAAACATAGCTAAGAAGACTTCTGGCTAATGCACCTTTCAAACAAAATCAAAATCGGTTTATCCGTTCGGAAGCTACGATGCCACAGACAGACACACACAGATACGTCAAACTTATACCCCATATTTTACGTCGGGGGCCATGCCATCGCGGGGAAATCTGAGTGCTTGAGAGATTTTCTCGATGGATACACGGCGTGTGAAGTATGCCAACCCGCAGTAGGCAAACGTGCCTACTATAGCTTAACATTTCTCACTTGTAGAGGAGACCCGTGTCCAGCAGTGAAGGGTTAGTACATTTGCTGCCTGCAAGTTAAAAAACACACGAATATCAAACGCCAACATCCGATAGGGCAATTAATTTTACAGGTGAAATAAAAATATGCCCGGTGGATCGGCGAAATATGACATGTGAAATTTTTAACGATTTGCATACATACTTTGTTCGTGCCGGGTCGCACCGTATTATTTTTTTCTGATGCCAGAAATAATTTTTTTTTGGCATTTGGTTCCAGTTTTGGTATCAACATAATTATAGGCATTTCCGTGAACTGATAGGGGTGCCTGACGCAGGTTATATATATCTAGGGTGAGATTGTTTTAACAATTATAAAGTTGGGAACCACACCAATTTTCTTAGTAACCATTACCTATGGCTTAACCACACCTAGTTCCATAAACTTCACGTTTAATTTAATTCCACCTACACAAGTCCCCAATACATATTAATCAACTGCAAAATGTTACGAATAAATATTCTAATATAGGAAATAATTAGGTTAATACAAGTAGTAGTATTGATACTGATGTGTATGTTCCTGTTGTCGCGAAATTAGTTTATCAGTATACTCCCAAAGGAGGCAGGTTGAGGCGTTCTCACGCGAACAGGACAATGCCTTTTCCACGTAACTTAATCGCACCTATCTATGACGTCACGTCGAGGCAACCTATGTTGTACATAAAAGGTACCTGTAGTTACCACGCTGCGGGTAATTTATAAGCTAATGAAATTGCATAGGAATTAATTTATATATTGAGGTAATTTCCATACGTATTATCAGCAATTTGGGGCAACGCAACATTTCCAAACGCGTTATATATTTTCTGCGTCGTACTCGTACTTAAGATGACAGGTGAGTGCAGTGACAGACTAATGGTATAAATGACCATTGGACTGTGAAGTCAAAGGGTTCGCGTTTGAATCCAAGGCCACTTGCCGAAATCATGTTCGTATAAATACAATTTATTAGGTACATATAACGCGTTTAAACGGTGAAGGGAAACATCTTGAGGAAACCTGCATGCATGATCGATTTTCTTGACGGCGGCGGCGTGTGAAGTCTGCCAACCCGCAGTAGGCTAACGTGTTGGACTAAAAAGCCTAATCCCTTCATTGAGAGGAGTACCCTAATATAACAATATAATTGGTTGATGATAATAGTGAAGATTTTATATAAATCTAAATATAAACTCAGTTAAGCTTTGTTGTAACTCAGTCTATCTTCATTACATATTTCGTTTTTTGTTCAGTAAAAGGCGCGCGTATTTGAATACAACATTGTGTCAAAATTCCAAGTCGAAGACTGAGGTTGTTCATTATAAAGATATACGAAAGTTTTTAGTGTCAAGGATATTTATTATTTGCTTTCTTCAGGTATCAAAAGTACTTACTGTGAAATCTGAGGAAATGAAATAAAAAAGGTGTAGGTAGGATCCCTATGTCTAACAGTTTATGAAAATAGGTCAATCCGATTCGATTTTTCTATTATTTTTTAATCGATTACAAGTTTACATCACATCATGATTGCGATTACAATTCTACAAATAGACAGCAACACTTATCGTCCTTTACTCAAATAACAACGAATATCAAAGGATATTATAGCGACTGAAGACTACAATGGCACAATAGCTATTGTGATACGAGGGCCTAGCAACATGTAACTGTGCATACATATAATGGAACCTTTATATAAATAGAACTGGTATAAGCTTGAGCTGTAGAGATTCTTGATGATCGGATTATTTATCCAATCTTATTATAAAGTTATACTGCCACTATTACACGAATTACGTAATATTTTGAATCTCATTTCTATATTTATAAAAATGATAAATCCCTATTTCGCTTGATGCCATCTGGAGAACGACTACCAATTTTTATTATAAGTTTTCTAATACTTTGTAGAAGGTTTTTACGGAAAGAAAATTGCGCAGAAAATTAGTAAGACAGGACAACATCAGTCAAGTCAGCTAGTTTAAAATAAATATGAATTATATAAAATTTAGAATTGAGTGTACCAGTAATCTCAGATCAAATAAAAAGTTAAGATGGAACTTTGCGAACAAAGAAGTGAGGCCGGTTAAAACTACGCCTAGCCGTTTACTTGACTGCCCCGTTGGTCTAGTGGTCCCAATCGCGACTGCTACGTTAGAGGTCTTGGGTTCGATCCCCAGGTCGAGCAAAGTGTTATTGGGTTTTTCTATGAAATTCTCAGTAGCAGCTCGGAGTCTGGATTTGTGCCCGGTGAATGGCAATAGGCTCGACTCTACTTTATTTTTAATATCAATAAACTCATCCTTTGTTAAAACTTTGTTCTAAAATTAATACTTATGTTTCTATTTTAACGACTGAAGTAGGTAAGTATTAAAGTTACTCTTCGTCTTTTACAAATCGATTTCTTATTTCAAA
This sequence comes from Subacronicta megacephala, assembly GCA_958496365.1. Classification (NCBI taxonomy): domain Eukaryota; kingdom Metazoa; phylum Arthropoda; class Insecta; order Lepidoptera; family Noctuidae; genus Subacronicta; species Subacronicta megacephala. The sequence goes on from OY292521.1 coordinate 9,482,696, forward strand.
ACTTCATCTCGCTAACTAGAAAATAAAATTTATCTATTAAAATATTAACCCTCTGAGAATTGAAAATGTTTCAGCACAAATTCAAAGCGAAGCGCTGGCATTAATAATAATATAAATAGCTATATTAATTTTATTGTTGTCTCTGTGGACTAATAAAAACGTTAGTTCAACTAATGAAACAATTACAACTATGAATATTCAGTAGGACCTCACTTGGATGAAAACTTTGGTATTTTGAAAGCCAAAGCTTCGTCAGTGCGGGCGACGATTCGACGAAGCTCACAGCAAGGCAACTTAAGCAAATTACTTAGTTGGAACCTCCTCCACAATTATTATTCAACCTTTATCCGACGCAAATCGAGTAAATTTGTTCCGAAATTACTTTTATTAAAAGCATTTCTTTCCCTCCGTCGAACCAAAGTGCTAAAGTAGAGTAAATGGACTGGAATTTCCGTTTCAGGAATAAATTATACTTACGAGAATATTATAGTAAATAACTCTTTAAAGTCGAATATAAATGAATTTTTGGGAGAATCACTAAGTTCTTCTTCAGATCACAAAACTGTTTTATGCTTTAAAACTGGCTTCAGATTTTGATGTTTTTTTTTGTGTAAGATTGGTGCCTAATTGACTACATTTAGGTAAAGCACAAAAGATAACAAAGGTGGTTTTTTTAGTAATTTAATTCATTCAGTACCTACCCATGACCGGCAAACTTATCTTAAAAACCGTAGGTACTTAATGACTCTCCGAGGGATGTGCCCTAACAGGCATTGCAAAGGGGGGGGGGGGGGGTTCTGGGATGACCTATGAACAGAATACCGTGCCCCCCTCCATATGAGAATGGTGGCCACCAATGTGGTTTAAATGGTAAAAATCCCGCATTCTCCGGTCTAAAAAAACAAAAAGAAATCTTTGGTACACAAAAGAAGGTAGCTAATAATAAGATAATGAGCCAAATGAGTTGTGTGTGTGTGTACGATTGGTTAAATGATATAGATTTCAACTTACTAAAAATTAAATTTCATTTCAGCATTATTTTTCATTTCATTTCCTTATTGGCACGATGTTTCTACATTAAGTCGAATGTAAAGCGAAATAAAATACGGTGCGAAAATGGTTTTCAGAAAATTCGTTGCCATGAAATAAACTGTAAAGCCTTACGCAATATTCAATGTTTATTTAAACCTTACCTTACCTGACTGCCTCGTTCGTCTAGTGGTCCCAAGCGCGACTGCTGCGCTAGAGGTCCTGGGTTCGATTCCCAGGTCGAGTAAAGTGTTATTGGGTTTTTCTATGAAATTTCCAGTAGCACCTCGGAGTCTGGATTTGTGCCCGGTTAATGGCAATAGGCTCGCCCCCTGTTACATGAGACCTAAACATACCGGCGAAATGTGGGTGTACATTAGTACACCTCTGCCTAACCCTTCGGGGAATACAGGCGTGATGGTATGTAATGTATGATATGTTATTTAAACCTTAATAACTGCCTCATTAGTCTAGTGGTCGCCAGCGTGACTGCGCTAGACGTACTGGGTTCGATATCTAGGCCAAAAAGTGTTATTAGAGTGTTCTATTAAATTCTCATCAGAAGCTCCATTTGTAGTTGCGGTTTGATTATTGGCGGAATGTATTTCTGTTATTCTGACATTTTCAGTACCAGTTCGGAGTCAAGATTTGTGTTCGAATTATGGCAATCAAGGGAAAAGAGCAGCAAGAAGATGATGATGATGCTATGGCAATAAGGTCACCTCGAATCACATTGGACCTAAACATATCCACCAACTAAGGTAGTACATTAGTACTCCTCTGCCTAAGCCATCGAAATAAGAGAATACAGGCGTAATGAAATGTATGTTACATTTTAATCAATTCACTTGATAATTTCTCTACTTCGTAACTCGTTTTTGTTACTCGAAAATTTCAGTAAAGCACGTGTTTACATAATTATATTTTACTTTACCGTCCCTGATATGAACTACCCCGAGTTAAAACATCAACTTGTTAACAAATTTAATCATAGTTTAACATTCAACAAAAATTTTAACGTTAAATTGTGAGAAAATATCACTAAAACTTTTTATAACAACCAAAATGTTTTAATTTAACAACACAGGCTCTAGATACGTTGTTTTTAAAGCTGTAGGTTTTTGGTTGCCTCAATAATGATACCAATTGATTTCTTTATGAAGACAGTGGCTCCCAGATCGCATTCCTTATACATACATGTTTACCATCACGCCTGTATTCCCCGAAGGTTTAGACAGAGGTGTACCTACTTAATGTACAGCCACATATCGCCGATATGTTTAAGTCCCATGTCAAAGGAGGCGAGCATATTGGCATTAGCCGGGCACAAATCGGGACTCTGAGCTGCTACTGATAATTTCAGTCAGGCAGTCATTTAATGTACAATATTCCATTCTTTATTTAATAAATAAAAGAAAAATTGCAAAGCGCATAAGGGCCCCGGGCACAATGACAGACATTCTCACACTCATTCACTCTCCACATACATACACACTGCACGCCTGATTCGCCCCCTATGCAATGGGATTTAACTAAATGCCGACGAACTGTGGGTTTACGTTAAGTACACTTCTGCCTAACCCTTTGGGAAAACAGGCGTTATATAATAATATACTAATTTACGTTAATTAAGAGTATTAGCAGAGCGAGAGTATAAGTAAAGCAAGTGATTACGTTCTTGTTGTTGAAGTTGTCGGCGTCATCAACAACTTAGAAACGTAACATTTGCGTTCCTAGTCAACGCTTGCGTTGGATGTTGCGTTGATTAAAATTACAGTGAACCTGCTTTCGTTTGAACAGACCAGGATAAAAGAGCTTAGCTATACTTCATACGTTGAGTCTCAAACTTTAATTATACTAAGTAAATATTTTAAGTCCAATCTTAGTAATATTAATTCAGTATAACCGTACAATTAGCTTCCTGGGAACCATTATTCCGAAGTAAGATTGTCACTTGAGTTGAAAACTTTCCGGCCCTTCGCAAATTATCCGCTGTCTATATCTACACTGACTAAATCTCAAAGTAACTGTTGATTGACTCTAATTTGGCAAGTAATTTAATGATTAAGTTTCAATGGCGTTATAATAGGATTATTTAAGCAGATACTAGGATATATTAAAGATTGTATAAATACATACCATCACGCCTGAATTCCCCGAAGGGTTAGGCAGAGGTGTACTTAATGTACACCCACAGTTCGCCGGTATTTTTGGGTCCCATGTAATAGGGGGCGAGCCTATTGCCATTCACCGGGCACAAATCCAGACTCCGAGCTGCTACTGAGAATTTCATAGAAAAACTCAATAACACTTTGCTCGACCTGGGGATCGAACCCAAGACCACTAGCGTAGCAGTCGCGATTGGGACCACTAGACCAACGAGCCAGTCAGTGTATAAATACATAATTATAGATATTGGGACTTGCTTATGAGATAAAAACTAAGTCTTAATTTGTGCCAATGTTTTTCGTAGCTCCTCTAAGTTTAAGAGGAAAAAAGTAAGCAATTTTTTTTATAGTACGATAATCCTCATGAATATTACACCGTCTGGCGAAACAGCAGGCCATGTCGGACTTATACCAACTAAAACCTCACTTGCTTCTCTTGCCCTATTGTCACAGCTATGAGATTTGTGAAAGACTCTACTGCGTAGGTACATAAATCAAATCAAATCAAATGTTTTTATTTCAAATAAGCTTTTACAAGCGTTTATGAAACGTTATTGATTTTAGTTACACGGTTCCAAAAAGTTGATCCTATGAAGAGAATCCGGCAAGAAACTCCATGGACACTCTTTTAAAATAAAAGATTTTAAATTATTATTAATGACTTTACATTATGGCGATAACACGATGTGAGGACATTGGAGGTTTATGTCATAGTATACATTTATACTAGTACTGTACTGTATTTTAATAGTGCTCAACAAGCATTGATTAAACTTATAATCATACGGGTCCAATCGATAATATAAAAATAAATAATTACTTAGTTAACTCATCCCGTGGGGTCCAGTCTGAGTACGTTTATAAATATATCTGATAAGAGTTATTTGATAGATATTTAAATGACGACTTCTAATGTTGATATGCGCAATGATTGTAAAAAAATCGGTTATTTAAAACAAATTTAATGAAACTCACAGGAAGTCAATTATTATAATTAATAAGGACTTTGCTTCGCCACTGATTAAATTTAGCTTTTACTAAACTTGACTCTGTTCTTAGAAAATGTTATGGGACTATTAAAATCTGTATACAAAAGCGAAATTGAAATTTATGTACCTTCCTAAGTATAACGGAAATGGATGAAAATTAACTTTGACTTGCTTGACATTAAAGTCGAACCGAAATTGCTTGTAAATTATAATGATTTTTAACGATTATTGGTTTACATAAATCGATTATTATGTCGAATGAATAAAATGAATGTTGAAATTTATTTTAAGTTCTGTTATTTTTCTTTCTACTCCATTTTTTTAATCGTAGATCTACTTTCGAATTTTATATATTGTTTACCAATACAGTTCAAAGAACCTTCATTGATAGATTCTAGAAACTTATGCTTTTTGCTAGATTTTTTTTTCTAAACTAGCCGTTGCCTGCGGTTATCTCGTCCCAAAAAGATTTTCTATAAGTCGGCTTCTAGGCGACGAATTAAGATGAAGCATAACACAGATTTTAAATTAGACTTCCAGTAATACAATTGTGAAAACTGCATGCAATTTTATGCAGTCGGTTTTGCGTAATGACTGATAAAAATAATAATTAATAATAGTTTTGGCTTCTATTGCTCTTATAAACACCTCATATTATACATAGTTACTTTTTTATACAATATGTATGAACTAGCATAGACATACCTATTAATTTAAATTTTGCACGAGTGCAATATGTACACTTCAGCATTTTTTTGATAAAACCGCTATTAAAGCACATAAATGGATGTTGAGCGCTTCACCTAATAACATACGCTACATTAAGCAAGGTCGTCTTGCTTAGCCTGAGCCGCATCATCAACTAAATGTCTCTGCTTACGTCGTAATCTACAGCGTTAAAGCAATATTTAAATAAAATATATATAATTTAGCGTTAATATTATTGAATACTTGCGGACCCAAGTCTTCCCGACGTCGTCCTGGCCAGATTTATAATATCTTCATTTATAAAAAATCCTTTAGAAAAAACACAAGATATACATTAATACACAAGACATGTACTCGTAGATACAAACATACACCAATTTTTTTGCTAACATCTACCAGAGATTCTGCCGTGACTACAATATTGTCGGCAAATCTCTCTTCATAGATATATTTTTTTTTCCAAAAAAGCTCATTTGGGCAGTTACAAACAAATTAAGACGTTGTAATAGTCCAAGGGGTCCGGTCGTCCTCAAGTTTAGTGCTTACTACACATCAAAACACATACCAATACATGCTTTTTTGATTTTCTTTTGCAGCGTTTCTTCCTTAAGAGGAGTGTCCCTCGCGAACGCAACAATGTTGCACAGTTGTCGCTGCCTCTATCCCTCGCGATGCGAACGCGTGCCCGAGAGGCGAAACAACAATACATTTGCAACATTTTCACGCGTATTTCTTATGTTCCGAATTTTGGAGATTACTCCTATAATATTGTTAATACGTAAAAAAAATCTTGTAAAAATATATTCACTATATTATCTGGTTTTCTTTCGAATCAGAATGTTTCTGTATTGATACATTGTCGAGAAATACTAGCATAAAGTTGGGCCGTTTTTCAACGAAAATTGCCAATCTTTGAGCTCGTGTAACTTTTTAACCGTATATTGAAATGAAATTGTATACTACAGGAACACCTATTTTAATGATAAATTCCAAAGACTTTCATTTGTTAATATTCAAGATAAGACCAAACTACGTTTGTATGGAGCGTGGAGCGGATACTATCCTCTTAACTACGATATCTCGAAATGTTTAGCGTCTCTGGCATGTCATACGCTTTTTCACTATTGATCTTGTTTTATTTAGAAGGGTCCGAGAGTTTGCGGTCTCTGCCCACCGAATAGTATCCCGACCCTTCAAATAAAGTTGTATCGGTATAGCTACAACTCGGGTCAAGTTTTTTACTGAGTTAGCAAGAAAAAAACGAAAGGCTATGGGCGCAATCTCTACATGCTGACTTTATAGAATTACGTTTTTTGCGCTTCGTCGTCAACTCATCTGTAAGCCGTACACCAATTCAATTTACAGCCAATGCTGATAAAGTTGTGAGGAAATGTTTGCCGTGTAACGTATAAAGGAAAGTCATGTTAAGTGTTTTATGTTTTTCAGAGACTGGTGATTAACTGTAACAGTTTTAGTAGACAGTTTTTTTTTAACTTCTGATTTTACTTTTTTGTTCCTTTGATCCTGATCTAATTAATATGACTGGAATAAAATGAATGAAATGTGATGTAGAAACTTTAAAACCACCCTAAGCAATTCCTCTGAAATCATTTCATATTTAAGAACCTAAAGCAAATCTTTGGCTTTTTTTACATACGTCTGTCGCCCATAGGGGTAGGCTGAGACTATAGATTCCCTCTGGCTACAATCCTAGCTAACTACTTTCGCTTCATCTACTTATATTAATTAACCTCCTCATGCCTGATCGTCGGTTTAGGGTACTTTTCAAGAAAGTCACTAATTTGGTAGCGTTACGTTCACCTAGGTCTCCCCCGTCCAACTCGTCCATCCGTAAGTACCTACTCACATTTTTTTTAATCCTCATAAACAGCATCAATGTTAATTGTAAAATGCAACTGCAATATAATATCCCCTTGTGGGAAAACGTTGTTTGAATAACAAACAAGAAATATTATGCTTTAAATACCTCAACGAGGCAGTTGTTATATCTCATTAGAAGCAGGCATCTAATGCTCGTATTAACTGTCTCGATAAGCAAAATGTGTTTCTAAAGCGATGTTCACACATATAGCCAAGTCTGCGATAACCGCAAGCGTAATCTACTTGTGCAGTATAAGTACATGCTTTCGGAGTAAACTCCTTCAATATGCCACACTTAGTACTGCTTCAAGTTTAGCCTACTAAGGCAACTAAGTAAGACATAGGTACGTATATATTTGTACGTAAATTATGAGAGGACTTGTTGTAACCATAACATTAATTGTGTTTATATTACTTGGAATGAAAAGCTTTGCATGTATTGTACCCTTCACGCAAGTATTATTCGAAGGGTTAACAGAGATATAGGCACAGTGCGTTTTGGGACCCCTGTAATAGGGTAAGCTTATTGCTATCGACCAGGTACAATTCCCAACACTTAGAGCTACTGTTAAATATTTTTGAACGAAATAAAAAATAATCCAATAAAACTTTGCTATACCTACCTTCATGAGAATAAACAGCTCCAAATAAAGAATCTGTTACTCATTTTTTGTTCGGAGCCGATAATTCTCAATTTAATAAAGTTATTAGTTGTTAAACATAAAATAAATAGCTGTATGTTTTGTTACCAATTTTTCAAACTCGATAAATTTTCTTGGGTCACACATTACTAGTATTCTTGTTAACCCCTCGTGCTAGGCTAAATGCTTGTGTTACGAGTGGGTTCACGTCGAACGTTCGAACCGGTAACCACACGATCGCAAGTCCGATGCCCTAGCCATTAGGCTACTGCCGCTTAAATGATAAATATCTTAGTAATAAATGACCTGCAAATCTAAGAAGCTACGCTACGCTTATCTAGACTCACATATTTTGCCAATTGACGAAGTCCATTTCGAAGTTGCTTAGAAATAACTTTATGCATTGTGTATAAAGGATGGAATAACATTTTTAAAAGAGCTTAAACTTTTCTGACGTCGCCGACTCGGCATTTACAGAATTTTTACGCAGTGTATGTTTACAAGGGCGACCGGCCTCTCAAACATTTACCCCTAGGGTTTACCATGTTTGTCTCATGTACATTTTGTAAATAATTTATGTCAATTCCTTTTTTACGTTTGATGTGTAATAAAAAATTAGGGGCAGTATGTTATGGGAAACTCATACAGTGACCCCAATATTATATCGTGGAACACTTTGGATGGTTAAGAATTTTTGTAGGTTAACAGGAAAAGTATTTGTTTTTGAAATTTAATATGATTGCCAAATTGCCCACCAAATATGTAGTTTTCTTATGATATTACGAGTATAATAATTATTATCATTTTCTTTCAATAATAAAATTGTAGTAACACCATTTTGTTTATCATAAGTAGGTCAATAATAATAAATAATTATTTACAAACCAACACTCAAGTTTACTAACACCTATATTCATAACATAACATACCATCACGTCTGTATTCCCCGAAGTGTACATCCACGCTTCGCCAGTATTTCTAGGTCCCATATAATAGCGGGCGAGCCTATTGCCATTAACCGGGCACAAAACCAAACTCCGAGCTGCTACAGAGAATTTCATAGAAAAACTCATAACACTGTGCTCGACCTGGGAATAAAACCCCTGGACTTCTATCGTAAAAGTCGCGCTTGGGACCACTACACTAATGTTAATGTGGCAATCTATTAAACATGGAATTACCTACGACGTAGCATATCGTGCTACGCCGTAGCTGTTTCTACGAAATTTCTGTTTCATTTGAATTTTATTTTTGTTGAGTTGAGTTTAATTTTTTCTAAATATTTTTTAACAAATATTGCAAGCAAAGAGGGATTTTTTTGGAAATAACCAATAACGTTTACACGAATGCCGTCCATTAAATAAAAACGATTCTGATTCTGAGGATTTATAACATTATATCACCTCGCCTGTATTGCCCGAAAGGCAAGGTGGAGGCGTCCTAATGGACACCCACAATTCGACAATATGTTTATGTTCCATGTAAGATGGGGTGAGCCCAATGCGATTAACCGAGCACAAAATTAAATTTGCAAAGCGAGCTGCTACTGTAATTTCACCAAAAGCCTAATAACATTTAGTTTGACATGGAAATCAAAACTCAGAACCTCTAGTGTAGCAGTCGCGCTTAGGGCCACTAGGCAAAGTGTGGGTCTAAATGAGTACACCTCTGCCTAACAATTCGGGGAATACAGGCGTGATGGTAAGTTCATACGAGTATGTAGCGAAGCGATAAATTCACGTGAAACTCGAGTTGTACTTAACCGTGCTTCGGGTTCCGTAATAAAACAAAATAATATTTGTAAACTCGTCACGTATCTACTGTCTAGACTGAATTGATTGAACTATCTTACAGTTTAAGCTTAAATTCTATCAATATAATTATTATGATGTTGGTATAGGTACATTCATACAAGAAGAAGTGATAGCCTAGTTATATGACTATTGGACTGCCAAAGTCAAAGGTCTCGAGTTCGAATCCAAGGCACGCACCTCTGACTTTTCGAAATCATGTGCGTATTAACAATTAATTATCACGCGCTTAAACGGTGAAGGAAAACATCGTGAGGAAACCTGCATGCCTGAGAGATTTTCTTGACGGCGTGTGAAGTCTGCCAACCCGCAGTAGGCTAGCGTGGCGCACTATAGCCTAATCCCTCTTGTACTGAGAGGAGACCCGTGCCCAGCAGTGGGACAATGTAATGGGTTGATGATGATGATGATACATACATACACTTACGCCTTTTTCCCACAGGGGTAGGCAGAAACTATGGACTGCCACTTGCTACAAATTTTGCATATCTCTCTCGCTTCGATGTTAGTATTGTAATGTAAAATATCGATAAAGCTTATATTCATAGAAATTATATTTTTATTACCAAATAATATAAAACGCAACCTCCACTTAACAAACTTAGTTTTTTGGTTGCAAACCTAACAAAACATACCATCACTCCTACGCAATACGCTTGCTTCAACATTCTTATGTCAAATAAATAAATTTATTTATTTATTCGTCCAGGATTGTCTACGCGGGCTTCTTTATACCACGTTTGTACGAAGTTAGGGGAGGCCTTTGCCCAGCAGTGGGACACAAAAGAGGCTACATAAAAAAAACCCTTGATAATTAACTATTAGTACATGACTCTAAAGTCGAAACCTCGCTCTTAGGCTCTAGACAGACGGACCGCATTTCAACTGCACTCCAACCGCAATTACAGTTCGGATGCAGTTTGAATGCAGTTGACACGACTGCAATAGAACTGCAAACCAAACGTGCAGTTCAATTGCAGTCGGCATGCAATCGTGTAAACTGTGACTGCACGTTTGGTTTGCAGTTCTATTGCAGTCGTGTCAACTGCATTCAAACTGCATCCAAACTGCAATTTGCGGTTGGATTTCAGTTGAAATGCGGTCCGTCTGTCTAGAGCCTTAGTAGTCGAATCGTCATATCACTAGGTTATCACCGCTCTAGGTAAAAGGTATCTAAAGGAGGGCGCACAGTATTATTATCTTGGGGATTTCGGCGCTACTCCTCATAATGTGCGAGAAATGGCAACCATTTGGTTTAAATCTCTAAGAGTCCTCACTGGTGGTATCAATGATTATTTCCACACGGGATAGCAAAAAATACTTTTAACAGGCGAAAGCGGTTTAGCTTTTTTGTTTAAAGTAATTTTATTTTTCATTTTTGGTGGACAGTTTTGTTATAAGTACTTGTAAGCCAACTTAACGTACTGCTCCAATGAGAAAACGATGTTTCAGAGTAAACAATAATATCATCGACGTAGACATTTTTTCTCGATGGCGTGTGAAGTCTGTCTCTTTTATTCTGATAGGAGACCCGTGCCCAGCAGTGGAACAATAAAGGGGTTGATGATAAAACATTTTTTTAACTATTTGTTTATTTTTTAAAACCGCTCAACCGATTTCCATAAAATTTCGTAAAATATCATCAAAATCGATCCATAATTGGCGGAGATATCACGTAACAAACATACAAAAAAAAACATACAGACGAATTGGGAACCTCCTCCTTTTTGAAGTCGGTTGAAAAAAGGTTACATGTGTATTAATTCGTCGTCTCTTTCTTTCGCAGCGATAACATCGGCGCACGACATATCCCAGTTGAAGGTGCCGTTGTACGCAGACCCGCGGCGCGCGGCCGAACTCAGTTGCCACTTCAAGATGGATGAGCAGAAACTCCACTCTGTCAAGTGGTACCGGGACACTAACGAGATATTCAGATATAATCCCACACAAAACGTGAGCTTTTGTTTTTTCTAACATAATTGCTTACTGCTTGCTCTAGGTACATGGCAGTTGAAATTGCAACATCAACAATAACTTTTGCTTATGAATCGCTATTGTAGGAGATTTAGGTGTAAATTGTAATTTTATTTATTTATCTCTGAATTTTTCTCTGAATCCACTATTTAACACCAAAATCTTTGACAATAGCGATTTATAAGCAAAAGTATTAATACTCAAACGTGAACAAATTATTGTTGATATCGCAATTTCTATGGCTTCTGCCTAGAATGTGTTATAGCCGAATAATTTGCGAAAAACCAGGAAAACCTTGAATTTCACGCCCAAACCTGACGCTTTATAGCCTTAAAACTACATTCATTGGATAAACGTATATAACGTACAGCGTTTGTTTTTTGTTTCGCTTAGGATCTTCAACGAAGCATTAAACAATGTCAACAATAATAATTATCAGTTACACATAATTCTGGGATTTTGCAAAGATATAACAGCTAGTGAACGCGCCTAACAATATAATATATATTGACGCAAAATTAGTATTTATTAACCTAGATAATAAAATATCTTAAGAGATTAGTAAGAATTAATTTGCTCATTTCTATTTATAAATAACTTACAAACAGCGTAATAAAAAGAAGCAAAGTTGACCTACAAAAAAATCTCAAAACAGGAGGTAATAAAGGCTATGAAGGATTGATAAAAATAGATTTATAAGAACACAATCGACAAACAGAGCGATGGTATGAAAATAATATTTATAAAAGTCGATTTCTGTACTATATATAGATTCAGACAGATTAGAAGTCTAGATTTAATAGTAGTTATATTAAGTGATTTCTGAAATGACCCTCGATATTATGAGATGAAATAGGGTTACCACGAGAATATAATTATGGTACCTATATGTATTTTTATATTTTTAATAGCTAACTATAACTTTTAGAATTTTTCTTTCACTAAAAAAATGTCTTTAATTAGAAAATTCATATCTTTGTAAATATGTACTTATCCCGCCTGTCTTTCTTGAGAATGTCATGCTTCTATGAAGGCTCATAAGATAAAAAAAATTAACACTCACAGTTCGCCGCAACAACACAAATCAAAACTCCGAGACGCTAATAAAAAGATAATCGACCTCTGATTGAGTCAGTCTTTAGTAACGTGGAATACTCATAGTATAAAGGTATATCTTGTTACTATATACGTATTAACACGTGAGTATGTATGGGCGCGCCTACATTTAGATAACTATGTAGACATTGTAAGCCTTAGGCAGTATGTTCCACCAGAGCGGGTATATGAAAGGGCCTAGTTGGAACATCCTATTGTTTTACTAAGACGCTTTGTGATCTTGCTTAAACATTATCATGGATAAATTAACTTCAGGTATTATATTCTGAAACACACAATACGGGTAATCTCAGTACTCTAGGGCTTTAGTCTATTAGTTGAATAAACATGATTAATTAACGGTTCTGAATATCATGAAGATGTACTTTTAGTTGTAAAATTAAATGGAAAATTTTCATTTCTCAGTACTTATTTTTTATATTATATACGTTATATAGTTTGTATTTTTAATTAGGACAAGTTTGCGCAGCCTGTATAAAATAGTATAGAAATTTCTGTTAATTAGAACTTAATTAGAAATTTAATTATTAAACGATATCATAAAGGCCTATGATGAAAATATTTGTACCCTTTACATGATAATTGAAACTCCCAAAAACTCTTTCTTAATTCTAGATAGAAAGAATAGTACGTAAATTAATTATCAACATAAATACGCATATCGTGAACATAAGACCTAATAGTAGTTTTAAAGTGTTAATTTTTCTCAAAGTAATAATTATAATACCTGAAATGATACACGCAAGGGATAATAATTTTTCTTATATGTATTTTTTGTGGAAGGTTAAGGTAGAAATGATGATTTTAAATGTCGATTTTAAAATGAGATCAACGGCATATGAAACCTTTTTGAGTTACGACCAATATTAACAATTCGTACTTAAAAGGCAGCATATAGCTAAACGGATTAATGGAAATAAGGGATTTCGCTGAAAACGGCTGGGATAATGTTAGATGGAAAAAGCCTTTTAAGGGGTTTGTAGAAATTACGATAATTGCTTTATTATATTGAATATTGTGCCAGGATTTCATGTAGCGGAATAACGTAATTTCCCGAGCAATTTTAGACAACATCTTTAGATATATATTATTCATTGTAAAATGTAACAGTTTAGGTATATATGTATTTATTGTAAATTCGAAGTGCTGAGAGCGTAATTTAATCACGTCATTTGAATATCGAATTTACTCACCCCCAAATAACTACGATCGAAAAATAAATGCGTGATTATATTATAATTACTTACTGGTTTGTTTTACATTGTTGAGTTTTCTTTACATTCTGAGCATGTATAGAGCAAATTAGTATAGTTTAAAAGTAGGATTTTTGGTTTCCGTTCATTTATCAGAATTGAATATAAATCCATCAATCATATTATAGGTACCTACTTATAAGCTAAAGATTTAATTAAAATATTAGTAGCAATAGAACTAGTCCAACTGGGAGTCGTGTGAAGAGATTTTAACATACCATCACGCCTGCTTTCCCGGAAGGGTTAGGCAGAACTGTAGAGACTAATGTACACTCACAGTTTGCCGGTATGTAATAGCGGGCATTAATCCGATACAAATTTAATCTCCTAGCTGCTACTGGGAATTTCATAGAAAAACCACCAAATCACTTTTCTCTTCGACATTCTACGTCTTAAGATGACGAAGTGAAGTAGACGTAGGTAGTAAACGTCTTTCAATTAACACGACTTTCTTTGAAGCAAAGCAGTCGCGCTTACGACTACTAAACTAATGAAATAATTATAGTTGACATAATACTTACATTATCATTATAATTTGGAAAAATACCAAGTAAGACTCGGATAATACTTCTAAAGTAATATCTGTGAGAATGTATAAGAGCTGTTAACTGTGCCGTAAAATACGTTTTATTATACCATAGCAGTCGTTTATACATCCCCAGAAGATACTAAACGTATTTTGATTTCCCACGGTAATCTTAAATTCGTTCATTTTCCTTGCAAAGTAAACAGAGTTTGGAAAATAAGTAATTTCCTTGTTTGATGTTATGATATCATTTATAAATAATTATCGTTTATATTGTAGTTACCTTTGTCATAGTGCCCCAACGTCTTGCGGCACTTATTGATAGAATGCATATTAGAAAAATCGATTCACTAACAGAAGAGAAAATGGTACTTATCTATTTTTTAACATACCATCACGCCTGTATTCTCCGAAGGGAAAGGCAGAGGTGTACTGATGTACACCCACATTTCTCCGGCATGTTTAGGTCCTATGTAATATGGGGCGTGCCTATTCGATAGATAAATAGGTAGGTATTAAAGTAAAAACTTAAATAAATAATTAAATAGTAATTTTAGCCCTCCATATTGCAATACATGTAAAAGGCTGCTAAGTAATAACAACATTTATGTAATATCTATATTTGTACAATTGTATGCAATTAATCTTTAAATCTTGGAATCTGTATATAATAATACTTATTTATTTATGTTTGTTTGTTCGCAGCCTCCAATCCGTCTCTACAACATATCAGCCGTGATGGTGCAAGGCGGTGAATGTCAACCTGATTCCTGCGTTGTGAGGGTCATGCCTCCCCCTATCTCTACGAGGGCTGCCTACACCTGTGAGGTGTCAACCGAAGGCCCGAGGTTCCAGATAGCCAGGCAGACGAAGCACATGACTGTTGTTGGTAAGATTAAAATCGTACTGCAATCAAGGAAGCAAGAAACAAAATGAAATTAATGAACTGTAACTATAAAAAATATATTAGTGCAAGAAAAAATCGGTCCTTTTTAGGAACGCAGGAAATCTTCCCGTGTACCAAACGCTTTAAGCTACCTAAGCTACTGTAGAACAAGCTAAAGTCCCGGGTTCGATTCCTAGCAAAGTGTTATCGGGTTTTTCTATGAAATTCTGATTAGCAGTTCGGAGTCTGCATGTGCCCTGTAATGGTAATAAGCTCGCCCCTCCGGGGAATACAGGCGTGATGGCATGCTTTTTTACTTCTATAGTGTGATTATTCGTCAAAAACACAATGGTTCTTTACCTACAACACAAAAAATGCTATTCAAGAACTTACTCTGTCGAGTTTATTTTCATTATCAGTACTGACTTACCTTAATATTTCTAAACTTCATTTAGTATTACTAGGAAAGCTAGCTTTCAAATTTGCTACCTTAACATGTATAAGTCCCTTTAGACAAACATTGCATTAGGTATCCAGGCTGTGCAGAGTGACGTAACCCTACACTGCCTAGGATAGCTAATTAAACGTGCTTTGATTATACCATGGTGATTGAGAGCGAATCACGGAACCCGACTACGCAGTGCATTACATGCCTTAAACATACCATCACGCCTGTATTCCTTGCTGAGTAAGATAGCAGTATCGTGCACAAATCCTAATTCATTGAAATACCTTTGTAATACTGCTCGGTCTGGGAATCGCATCCAGGAAGTCACCTTATATAGCCCCTTTTGCGAGCAGCAGACCAGCTATGATTGGTTCTCGGTCGAGGTTTTCGGGGATGGTATTATATTTAGGCGAAGTGGCCAAGTTAGTGTCTAATCCCTCTCATTCTCAGAGGAAACCCGTGCCCAGCAGTGGGACAATATAATGGGTTGAATATGGTGATGATAAAGTTATTTTCCTTCACTAAATAACTTTATAATCTTTGCATGGAAAATGCCTAAAAAAGACAAAAAGATAGATGATGATGTCTATATATTTTCTGGAAAAATTTTAACCACAGGGAATGAAGTATTTTAGCTCTCTATTAAAAAGTATCGCCTGGGCTACTCCAGCTCAGTAGGTTATGTGACGCAAAAAAAATCCAACAAAATATACAACATTTTAGCAACCGTATTTCGCAAGGTTCATCCATTTATGTGTCAAAAAAAAATTCTACAGCCAACAAATGATGATGAACGATTTATTTGCTTTTTGTTGTTGTTTTTAAAAACAATATTTTAACGGATGATATTGAGTGGAAAACCGAAAACAACAAAGTTTTAGTCACAGGGGTAACAAACCTTTTTTTTCTTCTTTTCTTCGCTTTTTAGGTCTATTGCCAAAGCCAGTAGTAATAAACATTTTAATGGACTCGAAATAAAACTACTTTTACGGATTTTATCTAGTGTTAGAAGTTAGTATTTTAAAGGACTTTAAAGAAGGTGTAGGTTTTCATATAAATCTAGATAATCTATAAATGTTTTTTACTTTAAAAAAACTTTGCTCGACGCTGCTGTTTTCAAAAGTTGTTGAAACGAAGTTGGAAAAGATTAATTTGGTATACGATGATTATGTCACAAAATAAACATGACCAATGTATTGCATTAGATGAAAAGTCATGAAAATATATTTTTTCACAGATTCAATCACTACTACATAGGACAAGAAGAAACATCTCTGCCAATCCCTTTACGTACTGAAATTACCCAATTCTGGAGCGTACATATTTAGTTATTTAGTCCCTCACTTTAGCAGATTATTCAAATATTAATATGAAAGGGTGGTTTCGAAGTTTCTCTAACTAAGCTTGAATTGGCTTCAAGAACACGAATTTGTACATTCCGTACGGTTCCAGCGTCCAAATTGAATACCCACGAATTGGTAGGTAGAAAAGTCTTTAGTTTAAGCAAATTACTCTCTTCAGTAAAAGGGTATGGTTTTGGGTGCGTACATATCAAGCTATAAACATACTATCGCACCTGTATTCCCCGAAGGGTTAGACAGAGCTGTACTCAATGTACCCCCCGCCATCTTGGAATGTGCGGAAACCAATCTGCAAAAGCACTACAGTAACCACACCATCTACATAAATTCTGACAGCCAAGCAGCTCTTTTAGCGCTGAAATCTAACGTTATTACGTCGAAACTAGTGGAAGACTGCATGGCTCGATTAAACACTCTGGCAAAGAGAAATAAGGTAGTTTTAAGGTGGGTACCGGGTCACGCGGGTATCATTGGCAATGAACGTGCCGACGAACTCGCAAGAGCGGGGGCCAATGGTACGCAGCAGGGCCCTGAACCCTTCTGTGGAATACCCCAAAAGCCCTTGCTCAAAAAACCCTCACTGATTCTAGTTTTGAGACTGCCATGAAGCTCTGGACGGAATCGGCGGGTATGGCCCACTTTAAAGCTTTAATTAAAGCCAATAGTAAAAGGCAAACAAACCTTCTCCTAACGCTGAGTAGGAATAATCTGCGCATTGTCACGAGAGCCTTAACAGGACACTGCTGCTTAAACAAGCACATGTTCAACCTAAGGCTGAGCGATACGCGAACCTGCAGATATTGCGAAGAGGCTGATGAAACGCCACTTCACCTTCTGGGGCAATGCGGACCGCTGATGCTCAAGCGTAATGCGCATCTGGGGAAACATTTATTAACCCCAGATGAAATAAGGGAGCTCACCCCTAAGGAAATCCTGCAGTTTATAGCAGCCGCAGGGTTCAGCGGTAAACTTTAAGTCTTTAAGTGGCGATCACAATAGACCGATATCGGTCGCAGTTATACTATAGCCACAAATACAAATAAAAAAAAAACTGTACCCCCACAGTTCCTTTAGGTCCCATGCTACTGAGAATGTCATAGAAAACCCCAATACAACTTTGCCTGAGCTGGGAATTGCACTCAGGACCTTTAGTGTAGCAGTCGCGTTTATGACAACTAGACTAACTTTGTTAATTAAAGAACAGATTTTAATCTTAAAATTTCAATCGTTGTAATTAAAAAGTCAGAGTAGCGACATCTATCACGCTACATCAGTACTACGACGAGGCACATCCTAAATCGCACAAGTGACATTTACATACAATTTTATAATGCAACTTGTATTATATAAAGTCCCGTCATTATGGCAAAAGTGTCAGCCTTTCGGCGCGAAATTCAATCTCAAATTCAAGGTACATAGCAGTACGTCGAATGTGGTATAACCGAATAATTTGCGAATAACAAGAAAAAAAATATTTCGCCCCCAACGCTGACTGTTTAGCCTTAACCGTGATCCGACACGTAAACACATTCGCCTAGTTGGAGAAACCTCCCTTTGATTGGAAAGGCATTATAGCTCGTCCCTCACGACATTCAAGAAACACGGTTGAATTGATAACCCACTCCATTTTGTAGCTGGTTCAAAACATAGCCGGATATTGTATAAAATTATTCAACCACATTTTGTGATAGCTCACAAAGCAATATATTATTAATATAGTGAGCAATAATAATCAGTTTGAAAGGGTTGTCCTGAAATATCAAACCTAAGTAATTACTCCATATAAGCAGATAGTGTATATTTTAATAAGGATGAGTGCCAATTATAATAATAGATTTTAATGCTGTTATCATAATTGTGGGATATTTTTGACTGTTTTATTTTTATCGTTATTGAGTCTTTCTATGAAATTCCCAGAGGCAGCTCGTAGTCTTGATTTGTGCCCGGTTAATGGCAATAGGCTCGCCCCCTATTACATGGGACCTAAACATACCGGCGAAATGTGGGTGTACATTAATACACCTCTGCCTAACCCTTCGGGGAATACAGGCGTGATGGTATGTTATTTTTATGTTATGTCACTAAAAAAATATAAACATATATATTTTTTTAGTGACATGGTAGTGGATTTGTCAATAAAATTAATAACTCTCCAACAATGTGATCTCATTTCAAGAACCTCTACAGAAGAGAATATTCATAGTTATCTAAACTAGTTACTAAAGAAATCCACTTTATCTCAAGGGGATAAAATACAGGTCAGAATGACAACTACCATTTACGGTGTTCATTCTAAAGCATTCTTCTTTAATTTCCGTAGTGGTTCAGATCATTTTAACAGTTTGAAATTTATTCGATGCTGACTGTATCTACATGGCGACAGAATTGTCAAAGTCCGCTAACCTCGATAATACTACCTATACCTTATTTGTAGCCAAATATAAGTATACTTTAAAAAAAGTCAACCTAAGTTCCATACTTACTTGAAATAAGAAGATATAAACTACCAATTGTTAGGTCCCTTTGTGACAAGATTAATTTCGCATAAGTGCACACTTTATTAATTTATACCTCTCAGAAGCTTAGGTATATACTCATCGGGTCGCTACCAAGTAGATTCCCTTTAGTAGGTTTCTACTTCATCCATACACGAGGGGAAAGAGCTTTGATTAGCCATGCGATATTATTAACTATACACGCACTCGCACAATGAAAATAACAAAAGTAGTCCTAGGAAAGTATAGGCAAGTACCTAAAAGAATGATGATAATTTTCACTTGCACGTTGAAGACTTATCCAAATTTCGAAACTAATATTATAAATATGTTTTAACGCCTAAACCACTGTGTCAATTTTTATAAATTAGGTACTTGTGTGGGTTGGAGCTGTTACCTGACCCACCCTAAGTGGGCCGTTGGGGTCTAAGTGGGTCAGGAAACAGCTATATACATACCACATATCAAGCTATACTATACCAGTATAGGCTGACTTCACATAACTTACCCAGTTTTTCGATTGGATTCCGTAGTCAAAGACAGATAGTATTCCATTCCAAAAAGATCTTAAATGCAAGACACTTTAACTATAAAATTAAAATTCAGGATGAGTAGATAGCAAATTCTTTAAATAGCCATTCTATTAACATTACGCTAACTTAAATTACTTGTGTAAGGCTGAGGGCACATTGATGACATTCACAGCATCTAGCTCGAGCTTCCGTTAATAGCCGTACCACGCTCTCGTAAGTTTTATCGGTGCAATTATCTCTGAACAGCACAAACCACCCCGCCGACATCAATATGGCCTCAGCCTAACAATAGCGTAACTCGACAACTCGAATTTAAGGCTTTTAATTAAGTTGAGCATCTCTGCGATTGCAAAGGACTTCGTAATACTCGATTCCCCTTGGTGATCACCATCATATTTGGTTAGTATAAGTTTGTAACGAAGTTATGACACTTAGTTGTTGAGTTGTGCGATATATTCAAATCAATTTTGTGTTCAGCAATGCCGCAGGCGGATCCCGTGATAATTGGAGCACCGAAAGTGCTGAAGCCTGGGGAGCAAGTGTTCCTGAACTGCACGTCCGATTTCTCACTGCCACCATCGGATATTAATTGGTACATCGACGAGGAGCTACAAAAGGTTCGTACGTAGCCTTTGCTTTCGCTTTACGTAATTTGATCGCGATTCGATGTACCTACGGCCAGAAATCCAGTCGTAAATGGATCGGAATTGCAGCGTGATTTTAGTTTCATTAATAGTTTCATCGAGCTGAACCCGAAATCGGTTTTGGGTCAGTGGCGCTACGATCGTTATTAGTGGTACCGTTGTGACGTAAACACCGAATTTAACCGTTTGCTAATTTTAGTTCCTCCGTAGTCTGGTTTTGTTTCAAGGAATGTTTGAATTTCACATTAGTGAATGGTTGATTGCGTGATAAATATGAGCATCCGTTAGCCCGAAGTAGTGTCCAGTATTAAAATAAGTAGAAAATCTAAGAAGTTTCAACAAATATCAAGTATTTTATTGATCGGAAGAACAGAACCCAGATCCAGAGTGAGATAGCAGGATGAGCTTAAGCATATTTGCCCGTCCTTAATACCTATATCAAAATGTATGTATTACCTTCTTATTACAAGCATTTCATCATTCACCCATTTTGCAAATCTGTTCAACATCTTGAATAAAATATAATTCTATTGTTAAGATGAATTTTACTTCGTCACATGTCTATTGTCAGCTAACAATACACTGTAGATAGCCTGAGCAGAGTATATTTGTTCTCATGTCACAGAGGAATCCAATTTGAGAGGATTATACTCCTCAAGATGAGGTTAAGCCCTTTCAACGCTCCATAGGTTATTAACATAAACGGAAGAAATCATTATGAAACACACATTAGTTAGAAAAAATCATCTCTTTCACAGTGAATGTCGCAAATCCTTATGGCGGAACTCTCAGATCAAATAAACAGTTAAGATGGCACTTCTTTGTTCGCAACAAAGAAGTGAGGCCGGCTAAAACTACGCCACGCGTAATTGTGTGTTGCACACCGTTAGGCGTAGTTTTAGCCGGCCTCACTTCTTTGTTCGCAAAGTTCCATCTTAACTTTTTATTTGATCTGAGGCCGAACCATGGTGCAAGCAAGTGCAGTTTTAGAGAAAACAATTATGTAACAGTATTTTTTGAACAAGCTTTAATAGTCCACCATATTGGATTTAGAATGACGTCACTTACCTGACCGTGCATTGTCATCCAAACTTAATGTGTAGATATTAATTTTAACTCAATTGGTTCAGGATAACTGCTTTTAAATCAGTTGGAAGATTTGACCCGAACAAACAAACATACATACCTACATTGTAAGTTAAACGAAAGCTTGTAAAAAAACATAATTTGACTTACAAAGGTATCAAAACCAAATTTATTTTAACAACATGTGGATATAAAAACGACCGTTCGTATAATAAACCCACAAATTTTAATATTCCTCTTCATACAATTTCTAAGGAGGTTCAATTTAGCGAACGACCTATTTCCAAATTAATCTATAAAGAAGTTTTTTATTATTTGTAAATATACCTTACTTTACCTGTGTGTATTTTTGGTTCAGTGGGTCAATAAGAAGATTGCTTGTTATATTGAAGTTATAGATTCATATAGGTTCTTACGAAACTTTCGGCGGTATCTTTTTATGACTTAAAGAAGGGGAATTTCGGTACACGCGGCTTCACGTCAAGCTATAAATATCCAGTATAAGCTGACCTCTCACTGTACAGAGAGCCTATGCAATGTGAGGATAGGCTATACTGGATACGTATCGTTGTAAAGGTACTTAGAAAATATTCAAAATAACATTTCAGCATGGTTCTTTTGCAGTGTCATAAATGTTTGGGTCTATTTTAGATCTCAATTCGCGTCTGATGTTGTTTTTGGGGTCTTAGTTATCATTTGAGATTTAAAAAACTGGGACTAGATCGAAACCTATCGTGACCTTAAAATTGTGGTCCAATCTGCATCAAAGTATTTTACATGTTAGTCCAGGTTATAAGTTAACTATGTGCAAAAATTTCATCCAAATCCATTCAGCTCTTTTTGCGTGATTGAGTAATAAGCAAACAATCATTCCATTATAACATTCGTAGGATAGTTGGAAGTAGGAAAAGATGAAAGCAGATGGAATTTTGGGAAAATGATGAACGAGGTATTACACCCAGCACGGCACCGTTACACATCAAGCCATGTCCAGTTTAAGCTAATCTCTCGTTATACGTAAATAATATAAAATGTAAGGTAGCTTATAATGGAAAGTTAAAACGACGTGACACCATGTGAAAATTACGAATTTCATAGGTAACAACAAATATTGAAAAAAAAAAAAATACAAATTCATCACCGTTTCCTAGTGAGCTATTAATACATAGTAATAACCCTTTCTTATATCAAAAAGCAGGAACCGTGTAATCGTGTATATTTTACAAGATTATTTCCTCTGCTTGCTCTCTTAATACGTTTATTAATATAATGACACTGCAGGTGGTATATCCTTGCATATTATTATGACTTCCCACTTCGCGGACCTCCTTTGTATGAAGTGGACTTGCATTGTTTGCGATTACGCTGGCTCATTGTTAAGCGACTCTAAGCAGCCGAGGTACTCTTTAAATCTTCACTAATGGCCTTTTAAAACGGCCAGTATATTTTGGCGAAATGTTCTTCCTTTATTCCCTGCAGTAAAACCTTAAAATGTTTATAATTAGATCGCAGATAATATATGGAAATACGGCTGTTCGGTACCGTTTGTGAGTTATCGTGAAAACCTACCATCACGCCTGTATTCCCCGAAGGGTTAGGCAGAGGTGTACTTAATGTACACCCACAATTCGCCGGTATGTTTAGGTTCCATGTAATAGGAGGCGAGCCTATTGCCATTCACCGGGCACAAATCCAGACTCCGAGCTGCTACTGAGAATTTCATAGAAAAACCCAATAACCCTTTGCTCAACCTGGGGATCGAACCCAAGATCTCTAGCGTAGCAGTCGCGATTGGGACCACTAGACTAACGAGGCAGTCATGAGAAACAAGTACTTAACTGAGTATTTTTCACTTTTTTGACAGTATTATTAGTATTGTTCGACGCTAATCTACGCTAAATACAAACAGTTTTTATATTGCGGGAAATCCTCATGGATTTTCTGCCATCCAGGAAGGCGGCTGGCTATGTCGGACTCGTAGCGACAATAGGCATGATGACAGTAAGCAAGAATTACTAAAATAATATGTTCATATACTGAAATATAATTAATATGTTTAGAAAAGAATATTTATTTTTATTTATAAGACGGGATTATTAATTTATTTGATAAAATAAAACTACAAAATACACTAGTCCGCCATGTTCAGTTGAACACCAATCAGATTCAATTACGTCACATCTATGTTGAACTGTCGCTGTCACGTAAATTTCGTACGAATTTCGACGATCTCCGCGCTTAAAATTGTTTATTATGTATTTCCTAATTGTATATTACTTAGCTTTTGTCCTACAACTTGTGTAAGAACTTATTAAGTAATGGAACAAGGGTTTACCAAGGCAAACAGCTCTAATTTGCCCAGAATTGATTTGTTAATGCTGGGACAGTTCCCGGTATTAAACAAAGAGTTCTGTTCAGCAGAATTTAGAAATGTTAAAACTACAATGTAAGTATTATTTATTATTATTTGTATTATACCTACTATAATTAAAAAAATAAAATAATTTTTAAAAAGCACAGCTTCGTATGTTTAGTTTTAATAATGTTTTGATTTTCTAAAATATGCTTTCCTATCGATTTCTTTGTTTTAGATCCTCCAGGCCATCTTATGGGGACGACGCGATTAGCTACGTTCAGTTAAAACGCGATGGAAATCTATGTACTTATAGTTAAATCAAAAATCTGCCCAGAACACAAGGTCCACGCGAAGTTATATGCAGTGACGTTAATAGTTGACGAAGTAAAGGAAGAAGTTATATCGGTAGCATGCCATGACTATGTTGCCTCACAAGGAGGCTGCAAACATGCCATTGCATTTCTCATGTGGGTCTATCGTAGGAGTGAAGAACCGATTATTCAAGTAGGTAATTTACGATCCATTCGGCGAGGCTCAGGCTCAGTCAGTGTCTCGCCTCGTAAGTTACTTGAATAATTGATTAAAAATTTAATGTAATAAAGAAAATCTATCAGGTATAATCTTTCGAGCTATCTATGAACTTTATTTTAGTAAATAAAACATGATGTCAAATCATTTTCGGTTTTATTATTTTAAGAATAAAATCGAAAATGGAAGATAAAATTACAAAAAAAGAGGTATCTTTGTGAATTTATTCTATCGAGCCAACTTCATCAAATCGTGTTTCCCTTGTATGTGTTCCCTAGAATATATACTCAACAATATAAATTTATTTTCTCAGATTTTAATTTTACTATTTACTACTTAAAAAAAAACATTTTTATGTGGGCTTTGCAGTACCACCCGGCCTTAATCTCCTATTGTATACGATGTCAAAACATAGAAGTGACGTCATAAGCAGACGCCATGACACCAGGGACCGTTTTCGCGCTAATTTAAAAACATTGAATTAAAATCGCATTTTTGTATCAAAAACCTTTTTTAATTGCAGAAAAAAAATATTTTTCGGAAATAGTATATTCATAAGAATATTTTAGATCAGTTTTTGAAAATCAGTCATCATGCCTATTGCACTTAGGATTCGTGGCAATCGCCACAACACGCTAAATACTGCAAGATCAATGGTACAAAGACATCAAATTGCATTATTACCAAGTATAATATAAAATAAGAGCCTGTGAAATGTAAAAATGCTTGTTTTGATACTCTAAAAGCAAAGACTGTTATAAATATTCAATAAAACTGCGATATTTCACCATAATTCATTCATTTTCTTACTTAAAATAAACAGAACATATTTTTTTTATACAAAAATAATATTTTTTCGAATTCTCATAAAATATGAACGAAATTAAACATAAATTCTCCGCAACGTCGTCCCAGGTTCTAATTAAAAAGCTATGAATCAATTAACTTGAAAACCTGGTTCATTATTCTGAGTAAAAATAGCAAACTAATAGTAGTGATCGTTATTTTTCTGCATTGCTTTTCTCTTTGATAGATAATACAGTGAGTAGCAGTGGGCGAATGTAGACGATGCCTTTTGTTATTATGAAGCTCCGTTTATAGTTTATTTTCAATGTTGTTTGCTGTTTATTTCTGGCTATTACAAAGTAGCCACTTTGATCAAAAGAGTCTTTTCCCCGGTGTGGTCAGTATCTGTATGTGTGGACTTAAAAAAAAATAAAGAATGAGATTTTTTGTGCTTTATTAAAACGTTCCATTTCCAAATTAAAGTCCAAAGCACATTTTATGCCTTTAACTCCAGTGCTTTCAACTTTATGCGTTAATTTTTTAAGATCTTTGTCAATCCTCTTATGATCATAATACAATTATTAGTTTAACTTTCTTGAGCGTTTAAGGAAAATTCCATGAAGATGGGTTTCTAGAGATTACAAAGAGACCGCACTGGACCATCGCTATGGCCTTTAATTATCCAATTCTTTCGATTCAGTTTTAAGGAGGCCAAATCCTACACATTAAATTTAGAAAATAACTAGAGAGAATGGATAAAATAAATTACCTGAAACGGCTGGACTGATTTTGACGGGACTTTCACTGGCAGATATCTAATGTTATATGGAATAACTAGGCTATTTAAAATCACGCTATGACCGTTAGGAGCCGAGTAGAAATAAATATATGTAATCGAGAAACTGCTGGGCAACTCCCAGTACCTATCAACTTTATAATTTGTACTATAATTATAGTTTATAAATATATTGATATGATGGTGTTGATAATATAGGTAGTAGGCAGTATGAGTAGGTACTTACGTATACCGCCACATTTTAATTTCATTGGCGAAATTGGTTATCCCTCAGGCCGATGTAATCTCTCTGTTGTGGCGCCTACGCCAAATATCGTGAAAGGCATAATCCGTTGAAATAATTTATTGACGTTTATAAATTGGGGAAAGTTTAATGAATAATATAAAATTGCATTAAATTCAATTTCAATATTGAATTATAATGAAATATCGTAAATAATTTGTGTTCCAATATTGAAATTGTGATATTCGTACAAAAATGTACAATTCTAGTTAGTTTTTTCTTGTTCCTTGTTTTTAATTTTGTCCAGTATTTTGGTAGCATCAGCGGCTCTAAAATGACTGTTGATTATTTTGTAAACTAGGTACCGCTTGGCCCGCGTTTTAACAATATTGGTAAAATGTTTGAAAATCGGTACCTAAAACCTACTTTTAATATTGGAATTCTAGTAAAGATGTTCTATTACAAAAACTGAATACAGCCTTTGAATATTGTTGAAAATATAGTTGAAAATTGGAAACGATAGGATGTCTAAGAAAAAAATAAATTAACTTCGTTAACTTTTCATAAATAAAATTAATTATTTCAAAAACCAGAGAGTTATTCATCAGTTTTAAAATAAAAAAGTTTGTAGGTATATATTGAGTTTGTTTTTTTTTCTACATAAAACATTTTTGGCAAAGTGTTGGCCATTTATTCCCATTACAAAAGTTTTTTTACTCAGACAATTTTCCTTTAGCTTTTTAGGTTTCAATTAATATTTTTAGGAATATAAACAACTTTAGTTTCTCTATCGATACAAACTGTATTTTTTTACATTTAACATGGCAATTTTCTCCATGTAAAGTTTCCTAACCTGAAATCGGCTAGCGTAGTGGCGTATAGCCAACCCGTTTTAGTAGGTACTTACAATTCATAAATATGAGACAAGGCTGTTACTATGTTTAACGCAAATACCTATACTATATTGGTTATTATAACAATTAAAACTTTTTGATTTTTAAAATTTGTTTTATTTAAATCTTAAAAACAAATTGGTTCATTTCCCTATGATTACGGTACGAATAGCTCTAACTTGCGTTTAATCTTACTAAAATTTGTTGATAAGACAGTATAATATAGCTTGAACCTACGTCTATGTGAAAACTAGCCAAACCAAATCTTGAGCGTTAATTCCATCCCAAGTGAATTTATTTCACTGAGTAAAGAATTGTCTGTTAAACTTAAAGAATTTATATTACATAATAATAAATTATTAAGTAGCAAACATTGTGGTAGAACCATGAAAAAAAATTAAAATGATATATTTTTGAATGTTCCATGTTGTTATAATTAACATTTTAGGATTTTTTTAAACAGAACTTGGAAAAAATGTTATTATATATCGTCGATGACGACGATATATAATTACATTTATACAATATACTATAATATATTGTATTATATTATATAAATATTATATAAATATTATATATATATAATATTTATATAATATAATAGCCAAGTACAATATCATAAATATATGAATATTTATGATATTGTACTTGGCTCTCATTTCAAAAATTTAAAAAGATATATTTTTGAATGTTCCATGTTGTTATAATTAACATTTTAGGATTTTTTTAAACAGAACTTGGAAAAAATGTAATTATATATCGTCGATGACGACGATATATAATTACATTTATACAATATACTATAATATATTGTATAATATAATATAATAGCCAAGTACAATATCATAAATATATGAATATTTATGATATTGTACTTGGCTCTCATTTCAAATTTATGTTTTTGATGGGTTTGAAATTTCTCGCTGCTCGCTGTAACCACGTAAATATGTTTAATTAATTCTAGTTATGTGATTTTTTTTATGATCAAAATATAATGTTATGATTACCCAAATTTCATATTTCCTGATTAAATTTTTTAGCACCGTCACAATCAAATTATAATCTGCGGCTGGGGTAGAATACACCGCGGTATTGTATTATTAGCTTATCAATTTACAATCCTTAAGCTAAAATTTAAGTGTAGGTATCTATTAAATTTCAAGTATAGACACTACAGCAGCAATTTATTTACAGCCTGAACCGTGGCAGAAGACGGAGGTTACTGGCAACCAGCCAGGTGGGTTGCGTCGCTCGTGGCGTGTCCTGCGCGTGCGTGTCCCCTCTACCGCGAGCGGCGCGATGCGCGTACGATGCGAGTCGATACTACTGGTGGAACCGCCCGTAGTGAGGGACACAAACACTATCATCACTATACATTCACGTACGCAGCTGTCGAAATATGTGTCTAATAATAGTGGTAAGTATTCGTTTTTTATGTCATAACTCGGCAAACTCGTAATACAAGCATTTACCTTAGTACGAGGGGTTAACAAGATAACTAGTAATGTGCGACCCACATTGCTAGTAAGCTTCTTTAAAAAAAACAAAAAAAAAACGAGCAGGCGAGCTACTTGATATGTAGTCATCGCCGCCCATGGACATTTGCAAAGGAGTTGCAGCTGCGTTACCGAGCATATTTAAGGAAAAGGGAGGGGAAGGAGAAAAGGAGAAGGAAGGGGACTGAGGGAGAAATTGGGCCTCCGGCGCTCCACACTTACCGTACGAAACGCAACAGTATGCATACTGGTACTTGACGTCGATATTCTGTGGGAGGGTAGTACTTCCCCGGTCGTGCGACCCATTCATGCTTGCATGTAGACATGCCAGCAGGCACTACTAGATCTGCTAAACCAGGTAAACAGTGACCAGACACTGCCCGAGTGTGTAGGTGGTGGTAATAATTGCTCCACGCACGAATTAAACCAGGAAGCTTCGACCATGGAATCAAATCCCATTGTGGTGTCTATAAGACAAGTTTTTTTTATGGTATAACTTGGCAAACGAGCAGGCAAGTCACCTGATGGTAATAGTCATTGCCGCCCATAAAAATCTGCAATACCAAAAGAGTTGCAGATGCGTTGACGAGCCAAGGAAAGGGGAGGGGGACAAAAAAAGGAGAAGGAAGGGGACTGAGGGAGGAATTTGGCATCCAGCGCTCTACACTTACCTTACGAAATGCAATTAACAGTATGCATACTGCTGTGTCGTAGTTATTATGTGGGATGGTAGTACTTTCCCGGTCGTGTCCGCTTCGTCGGCCGATCCATTAATGCTGGTATGTAGACTTGCCAGCGAGACACTACTACTACTAGTAATTAATTTATCCGATCTATCGTCAATCAACTTGGTGAAACGGCAGGGTATTTTTCGTAGTGAAATACTATAAAAATGTAAGCTGTGAGACATTGGTGGGTTCGGCTTGTGATGATTGCAGTAGATTCGCAAGGGTCACAAAGCTTATTCAATACCACATAAATTTACAAGATTAAACTCTAGAAATAGTAGGCAACTTATTATTGTTGTATAATAATCACGAAAAGGTACGAGTACTAGGTTTCTTATTTAAGCCTGACCAAATTCTTTAACGTGTTTCTGTTGTTTCAGGTACAAAAGTAGTCGATACAGTGGTGTTAGTAGCAACAATTTTATTAATGACTTATAATGAAATATCAAGGTTTACGAGCTTATGAGATTCGGTGTGTAATATTGTCTGGTGATATTAGTTATAAGTGTAGATAATATTGGGAACGGCCTGTATGATATACATTAAATTGCAACTATGTATACAACATTATGAAAATGATTATGATAATTTACGGCGATACTCAAGCGCATATCGTCGCTGATACTCCAATACCGCGTAAAGACACTTTGTTATAAGGCCTTATTTTGAATTAAATAATATTGAATATTATTGAAAATCAGGCCTTACAGCAATCTGTTAGTAATGCGGTATTATGTAAACAGTACTGACAACTTAAACAATAGCGATAATTCATCAATTGCAAAAACAACAGATTTATTACGCAAAAACTTTGACGAGAATTCTCACTGATCACTAATCAGCCTATGGTGTCATGTAAATAAAACCGTAAATAATTGTAAACATCTTAGTCTTACGCAAGTTATTATACAAAAATATATCAAATCACGTTTTGATATATTTTGTGTTACGTCTGTACCATTTGACACCTGTAATTAAAGTTATCTAGTCATATTATTAAATTATGTCGATGTTTTTGGTGAATATTAAAATGTGTAGGTAAGTAACCTGACGTGAAGTTTTCCACAACATTATCAAGATCTATAATAGAGTCTGTAATCTATGTTTTTTTGTAAAATAAGTTTATTTTCTTTGGAGAAAAGAATGAACAGGCGACTTGTGTCCAAATCGATGTTTAAATCAAATTATAAAATCTAACAGTTGCTTATATAGTAATTGTTAATAGTTTATTTACAAAAACTAAGAGATTATATAATGAAATAGTTAAATGAAGTTGCTAAAGATGGCTAGGATTAACATTAGGAAAATCTAAATATAAAAAATATACCCATAGACTTCATACATAATGTATCACGGGAGAATAATTATTTTTTGTACGTTTCTGAAACGTTAATCGAATCATCAAAAATGTATAAAGTGAATTTGTTGATAGGTACCTAAATATGAAAAAAAAATTGTAAAACAAAAGGTTGTTTTTGATTTAGATACTTATGCGTATTGAATTTACCCGAAAATGTTCAATATTTTGTTGTCTGTGCTGTGTTAGACTAAAGGTGACTATTTTAAAAATAGTGCTATTCCTATATACTTTTTAGCATATTCAAACATTTATTTGCAATATTCTATTTATATATTTCTTTTCGAAATCATGTGCGTATTGATATAAAGTCATAATGAAAGAAAACATCGTGATGAAATTTCATACCTAAGAGATTTTCTCGACCATGTGAGAAGTCTGCCAACTAAATATCAACCACTCTTAGTATAAGAAGTTATAATACTATAAGCAATGATCTGTTTGAGCCTTAAAAGGGAAGTCCACATTTAAAATTAAACATGAGAATGTCTCTTTTCATAGTTTATTTTTATTTGTGGACCCGTCTTATGCCACCACCGCTTTAATAGGCCACCTCGATTTTCGATATTTGAAATTTAAAGAGCGCACTTTATCATTAAAATTTTGGTTCGCTGTCGTGAGGTAAAAAAAACAGGTACATATTTTTTTCGTGGGGTTAATTAGTTTTACATTAAAATTAATAAAAATGATAGCTATAATAATAGTTAATCTATGGCTGTGTTTTCACTTAAGGTAACGTCAATTCTTTGCACGTCATCATCTTTTTAAATATAAATGTACAGTGACACGTAATTGTTGTTTTGTTTGTTTTAGTTTTTATAATTTTTGTAATTGTATCTATTGTAAATTTTTAATGGGATACGTAAATAAAGTTATGATACAAATTGTAAATTGAAGTTTTTCATTTAACTATTTGAATATCGAATTAGAAATTACCACATGCACAAAACAAGATATAAGTTAGATAGTGAGATCTTGAAAAAGTTTCTCCACAGCGCGAGCGTTTAAAGTCTACCAAATCGCAGTAGGCTAGCCTGGTGGACTATAGCTTAACCCCTCTCACACTGAGGGTCGACAAGCATCCAGCTGTGGAACAGTGAATGAGTTGAAGGTAAAATCCCAGTGGCTATAGTGTGCAGTACATTAACACGTCGTTTACTTAGTACTTCATTACGTATAGGGTTATTTTGTAAAACACTCCTTACTTCACAGGTTTATATGGCTAATATCATACAATCATAAAAAAAAGAACTTCTGTTCTATGACTTAAGAGTTCAACTTATGGTATAATTATCGCCCATAGACACCTGTAACGCTAAAGGCAATTAGTATTTGCATTGTATAAACAATGCCAAAAAAACCCAACCAAACCACTACCTAATGTTAGGGAAAAGAGGCAAGGAGAAGTAAGGGGGCTGAGGGAGGAGTTGAGCCTCCGGCGCTCCATATTCATCGATAGTAACGCAACAGTATGAAGATGCTACTTCACGTCGATATATTCTGTGGGAGGGTAGTACTTCCCCGGTCGTGCTGACCTATTCATGCTGGCACGTAGACATGCAAGCGAGGCACTACTACTACTAGTGTCTTAGTGCCGGTCTAACTTTTTGCAACCGGTAAATTTCAAAAGACTACTCCCCTATTACATAAGACCAAATATACCCGCAAATATCTAATACATTAGTACACCTCTGCCCCAGCCTTAAGGGAATAGAGGCGTTTTAATACTATTAGAGTCCAGTTAACCCAGTAAAGTAAACAGAACTCAAGTGCAAAAACAAGTTAATAACTCTTGGGACAGTTAACTAACCTGTTATCAAACGTTCCAACTTGTTCTTGCTATGTAAATTCGTTTGCAATTTTAAACCATTTGATGTATAAATAAGTATTCGCGAAACAGCCCTCCCGGGTTTTGGTGTTCATGAATTTATGTATGAAATATACAATGAAAATTATTATTGCCATTATTTTTATTCAACACCATGTAAACGGTGATTTAATGTCTAGACTGCTTTTTCCCAAGCGTGTTAAGTAAGATCGGCTTCGAATCTAACCAAATGTGGCTGAATATCATCATTACACGAAGCGACTGCCATCAACCCAATTAGATTCTGAAGACTCGCAGGGAGGCCAAGGTAGACTTTATGGACTCCTCGTATCGGTTTGATCATTTTTTTAGCGACTCATCATCTACAGCCTGAGTCACTCACTGCTGGGTATAGATCCCCCCTTAGTTTGTGCCAACCACCACGGTCTTTTCCTACCTTCATCAAGTACGCCCTCCGAAGGGAATTTGTCGTCGACCCATCTCGCTGCTGAACGCCCGCCACTCCTCCTGCCATCCCTTCGGCCACCATTCAGTCCTTGCCTTTAAATGTAAGTGCTGCGTTAGCACCCGATTTCGGGGAATATTTAATAATTCAAATTAATCTAGAAAAATGGTTACAGTTATTTTAATTGAATCATGTCTAGTCTGGGTAGATATGAATAAATTTGGAAAAATAACACAAATTGAGTTTCAAAATACAATGATAATTGTGAGCTTGACTATTTATTTTTGTTGTTACCTAGTTGTTTTGTTACGTTATGTAAAGTCTCAATACAGTAGAATTTTAATTCAGTAATGTTTGGATGATGGAATGGATTGGGCGTGTTGAGAGAATGAATGAATGACAATTGACAAAAGGATTGTTTAGGACGAATGTCAGCGTCAGCATCGGGAGGGGACGCCCTAGAAGCCGATCATTCTGAACATAGCGATCTCATTGTTGAGGTCCTTTTAAAAGGTCAGTTGCATAGTACTCTCAACTGGCTCTTGTGAGTATGACAAGATGTCATATATGAACGTGGAAGGAGCAAAATAAGTATGCGAGAATCATACATAGCAAGTGACGGTCTATATTTAGTTGCTGGTTGCTGTCTACCCAGGAAAAAAGCGTGAGTGTATTAGTAATGTTTGGAATAATTCCCTAGAGAAATATCTTGATATTACTTAATCACAATCTGATAACATAATTGGCAACATTAAGCATAATATCATTAGTCTAGTCGTCTTAAGCGCAACTGCTACGTGAAAAATCGTGGTTCGATTCACAGGTCTGAAAAAGTGTTATTGAATATATATTTTTTTTATTTATATGAAATTTGTGCCAGCCCCCTATACTATGAAATGATGATATGAAATGATATTTATTTCTGTAAATAGATTTTTTAAAGCCACTTTTACAAGTCGATTTAAAAAAAAAAAACTAGATGGTGCCGCTATACATGGGACTATGGTCTTTTGTTAAAAAAAATAAGAAAGCAATGATTTAAAGCCTACAAGATTTCTCAGACTTCATCTAGACTATTCGAATAAAATACAGTGCCCCAGTCACCGTTTCCAACTACCCATGCTAAAGTTCTAGGCACGTCACCTCTTACACTTTAAAAAACTCATTGATATGGCGCACGGAGCGACTATTCCCACGAGGGACCGTTAAAAGGCGCGACTGGGAAACGTAGCTACTACCGTGAAAACTTTACAAACAGCGACTGAGTTCTGACTTATATTTTCTACATATTTAAACATCTGTTCACATAAATATCGAAGCTTTTCAATCTTGGGAATAGTTTAATATCAAGTGAAAATGGAATCGCTTTGTTTTGATATTCATATTTTTATATTTTTAGAGCTACATTACCACTGTGGGTAGGAAAAAATATAAACAGCGGCTACCGCCTCAATATAAACTCCAAAGCTCAGATCAAATAAAAAGTTAAGATGGAACTTTGCGAACAAAGGAGTGAGGCCGGCTAAAACTACGCCTAACGGTGTACTACACACAATTACACGCACACACTTATACCGAAACTACGCCTTATCTTGTCAGTCGAGCTATCGAGGTATCGAAAGCTCGACTGACAAGATAAGGCGTAGTTAACTAATACATATGTGCGTGTTTTTTCTGGACAATTCCTTTTCTGTTCAAGCTGTACGGCTTTGGAATGCCTTGCCCGTGTCAGTGAGACGCGCACAATCACTGGCAATATTCAAAAGATTGGTGAAGGAGCATTATCTGTCACTATAGCTGATATCTATATTCTCCTTGTTCAAATACATATATTTTCCTGCAATAAATTGTATAACTATGTCTAATTATGCCATATTCATTGATATGTCTTTATATATAAACTGTATATATATACCTATATAATTATATATTTATATATTATATACATACAATGTATCTATATTATATAAATTATCTATGTAACATATATTATGTATTTATATCATGCTAATTTAAAAATAATGTAATCTAAGTATTTCAGTTTATTTTATGTATGCCAGACTACCCAGTTATCACCTTACCTTTCTTTTGAGTCCATCCAAAGGTTGTCTGTAAGAGATTGCTTTTAGCGATAAGACCGCCCATTGTGCCATTTTATGTTTTATAACTTGTACTTAACAATAGTTTTTGGTGTGCAATAAAGAATATTCTCTCTATCTAAAATAAAAATATCTATAAAATCCTAGCTACACAAAAACGAAATTCTTCCCGCACTGATATTACGCTCTTTCAGATTCAAATAACGTAAGTTTCATTTGGAAGTGAAATAGCAGTAAAAATTCAAATTAGCGAATTGAGTTTCATTACGGGTCATGATTATATTTCAAAAATAGAAGAGGATTTCTCTTAGTACCCTCAGTAGGCATCATACAATTTGGTTTTATTAAAAAAATATTATGTTGTAGGTACCTTCCTTTTCCTTATTATTGCGACGTCTTTTAATATCTGTGGCCGCGGCAGTTAGTCTTTTGAGATTGAGAAATTGCGTGCGTTGTGTCAAATCGAAATATTAGGTCACGCTTTCGCAACAACACAGTTCACTTACATTGAGAAAGTAGGTACGTACATAACATTTCTTAAGTATTTAGCTTTGTGTTTATAATTCCAATTCTTTATGAATAGAATGTGAAGTGCTAGTGAATATAGATTTTAAACGAAATTACGTGTGTGTATTGTAAGTGGGTGGATCTTACAACAACAAAATATAATCAAGTTAGTGCTCCTATCAATCAGGGATTAAGGTGAGTGAAATGTATAGATATGTGTATATTTTTGTAGGTTTTATTTTAATTTGTGAATAATTATAATTTTATTTCTCGCTTACTCGAGGTAACAGCTATAACCCACTGTACGATGGCTAGCACATCAAGTAACCACAAAAAAAAAACAAATTTTCTCAGTTGATTTTAAACTTAAACTTCAACATTTTAAAGTTTAAAATTATTTAGAGAAATTTGGAGATGTGACACGGCTGCAGGTCTATACAAAACCAGCTGACTCTCCAGAGAGTTGGAAATATAGTATTTCTATTGTGTCTGCTCATGATCATAGTTAATAGTTATCAACTTAATTAAAATGCTATAAAATTTGTATAAAGTAGTCATTTCACTTCAGAATATGGCATTCAACAAATTAACTTAATTTGTTTGTTTGTAATTCATCATATTTAGTAGGAGTAGAGACATTATAAGCATGAATATGAGGGAATTTAATAGCCCCTATACTTAAAGGTTATTTTTTCTAAGTCCCACGTAGCTTTCAAGTAATATGATAGAACTTATTAATAGTGCCTAACCCACATCGTCGTACTAAAAGCGTCAAAAGCGTGGACGTCATCCTATGAAGATATTGCAAAACAAACATTTCGCTCGTTTACAAAAAAAAGATGTAAAGATTAGGTAGAATTCAACAGCCGTCTCGATATTTAAATCATCGAAACACCTAGTAAATGATCTAAAACTTTGAATCAAAGACAAGTCGGTATAAGTTGGAAACTTTAATCGCCGATTCCCACAAGTAAATATAATTTAAATATAGCACAGCCTTATAATATGTAGTTATGTTATTTTTCGTATATGCGACTGCTATTTCGTATATGTATTAGGTACGATAGATGGTCTAACAAAAATCTAGGTTTCAAAAAAAGAATTCTTTACGAGTATTATGGTGTCTGAAACGATGTATGAATAAAGAAGAAGCGAAGAAGGTATTTTAGAGCCGTAGCAAGTTTCTGCCTACTCCTGTGGAAAAAAGGCGTGAGTCTATGTATGTGTACTTTATTTCATAAAATGGTATCGTCTCTTTTTGTAATGTGTGAGATCAGAAAGTAATATCTAAAAATACTTTAATCTTGATATAGATTAAGACTGAGCTTAGGCTTTGGCGAACACAACTGGTATTTGTATTTTTAACTTATACTAGTCCAATCTATTTCTATACCAAATTCCATGAAAATCGATTAAAATTTAGATGTAAAAACATCATAATCAGACAGAGTTTCTTTCATTTTTAGATAATGATATTCTCGTGTATCGTATTCGCATTCAAAAATGTTACATAAAGTATATCAAACTCGTAGGTTAAACTCACTTATATTGGATACAAGAGGGCTGGGCCGTGTACGCGTCAATACATTTAACAAACTCGATTGCAAGTAGCTCTCTCTACTGACCAACAAGGATGACGGATGTCAAAGGCAGGGTGACGTTACTGGAACGACTCAACCATATCCACCGCTTACATCTAACTTGTCGTTCAGAGTTAGAAAGGCAGTTCTCTTGCAAGAGTAAGCAGGGCGCATACGCCCAATTAACTGTCGATCCGTAGCTAAGATGCATGTCGGAGTATTCTAGGGCGTTATTCCTATACAAAAGTGACAATTGTGACAGACACTTATTTGAAATGTAAAAAAACATGCATTACAATATTGCAGTGAAGGATCACTACTGATCGGTAAGTTAAATTTCAGAATACTCTAAAATTCAACTTACCGATCAGTACTTAGTGATCGCTCTTCCATCTTTCATCATTCCTTATGAATTTCCCAAACTTTTACCATAAAACAATATTTTTGTGCCTTAGGAAATGTAGTGTTATATAAAGGGTTTGCTATACAATTGTCATATACAGTTCACAGCTTGGATTTATGAACTGTTAATCGCAGCAATAGACTATCACTGTCATTATTATTAAAGTACTTGATAATAAAACTCGATAAAGAATGATGAATCCGTAAGAACTGACTTGACGCAATATCCTAGTTGTCTTAAGTGCGACTGCTACGCTATAGGAGGTCTTGGATTGGAATCCCAGGTCAAGCAAAGTGTTATTGGGTGTTTCTATGAAATTCTCAATAGCAGCTCGGAGTTTGGGATTGCGCCCGGTTAATTGCAATAAGCTTGCCCCCTCCATGGGACCTAAACATAGCGGCGAAATGTCGATGTACATAAGTACACCTCTGCTTAACCCTTTGGGGACTTTTTTTAAAAAAGCTTACTAGCAATGTGGGTCACACATTACTAGTATTCTTGCTAACCCCTCGTGCTAAGCTAAATGCTTGTGTTACGAGTGGGTTCACGTCGGTAGTGCAATGGGTGGGTTTCGAACCGGCAACCGCATGATCACAAGTCTGACGCCCCAGCCATTAGGCTACCGCCGCTTAATACAGGCGTGATGGTATGTATGAATGATAAATTCACTGGTAGTCCAATTTATAAAGTTAATAACACTTAAAGTCAGATATATACAGTACCTACAGTTTATTCTAAACTGACGCAAGTAATCCCAATAGTTTTACATATCACTCATATTAAACAAAGAAATCAATACATTCAAATCAAATAGTCGAAACAGACAGATTATTGGCCGGAATCCTCGGAAATCAATTGCAGCTCCGTTAATCCTGGCTGTAATGAGTAGCCGGTGCGTAATCCTATGAGCGTTAGCTCTATCGCGTGTGATTAACGATGACCGTTTACGTTTCAATCTGTTTAAGTTCTCGATTGTTATGTTGACGGGAAAACTAAGGGGTCTCAAATACTAGCTTCTGCTAAAAATGGAACAAGAGAACATAAAAGTGGACAAATGGACTTAAAAATTGAGTCTATGGCTACAGTCTATTATCACGCCTGTTTACCATAGGGGTAGGCAGAATTGAGTCCAACTGGATAAATGTGCCATGACCTGCTAATTGCGAAGTCTTAAGTATTCAAATTCGAATCTAATTCACGCACGTGTGACTTTCAGGAAATCACGTGAGTGTACGAAATTAATTATAACTCACGCGGTTGAAAAGAGATATGAGAGAGGTTCTATCGATCCGCACAAAAACATACCTATCCACTACACCTACCTTCCTATGTATATTTCTTTCGAAATAAAATATGCCATCCATGATCAAAACCTCATTGGCTGCCTCATTAGTCTAGTGGTCCTAAGCGCGACTGCTACGCTAGAGGTCCTGGGTTCGATCCCCAGGTCGAGCAAAGTGTTATAGGGTTTTTTTCTATGAAATTCCCAGTAACAGCTCGGAGTCTGGATTTGTGCCCGGTTAATGGCAATAGGCTCGCCCCCTATTACATGGGACCTAAACATACCGGCGAAATGTGGGTGTACATTAGTACACCTCTGCCTAACCCGTCGGGGAGTACAGGCGTGATGGTGACATCGGACTTGTGTTGAAATGATTATAAAATATTAGGTACACATTATCTCTTGTCCAGAACTCAACTCCAACGAGTTAAATTACTTGGCTATGACCTTGTGAGGCCGTCCACTGCTGAACAAACTTGTCTCCCATAGATTTTCACAAGGAGCGTCTATATGCCGCCTGAGTCCAATTACTCCTAAATACAGTTGTCAGGTCTTCTCCATCAAATAACTGGCATAATTATCATTCTCGAACACTGCATTTTTCAGTGTGCTATCTCCACTCGAAAATCTTTAGGACTGATCGGCCTTCGGCGCCGATTACGCAATAATATAAATAATTTATTTCTAAAAGCACTATCTCATATGGGTATAGTGATACAACGGTTTTTCCATTGCGTGTTAAATTAATATTATAATACCTATATGATAATACTGAAATTAGCGTTATTATTGTCATGAAATACCACCTACCGTGATACAAATGGCATGCAAGTAGAATAATTATAGTAATTGAAACAGTAATGATAAAATAATTGGTAAATTTTATTTAATACATTAGCATTGTTCATAATACTCAGGAAATGGATCGAAAAACTAATAAATAGGTAATTAGTTAATAACGATGTGTTGCTGTTTTTGAATTAAGTAAAGTGAGAAAAAAAACAAAAGAATATGCTTGAAATATTGTCTCCGAAGTTTAATCCTGTGTTCATATAAATTGAAAATGGTAAATAGTTTTTTTTTTTCAAAAAGCTACTTTGATGGATTTGCCTCTCCTAAGTACAAAAAGTTTAAAGCATAAGTATAACTTGTGTACTGAACTATCTATCTATTTGTATTTTTTATGCATTTTCCATTACTCGCCCCCTATTACATGCGACCTAAACATACCAGTGAACTGTGGCTGTAGGTACCTACATTAAGTACACCTCTGCCTAACCCTTCGTAAAATACAGGTGTGATGGTATAACTTGTGTATCTAGCCTCTGCTCTAAATTCTGTAATCACAAAACAGCACATTTTCCGACTAAGAAATCTTCTAAAAGGCCTATACATTACAAAATCAAATTAAGGTAGGTACATCTCGCTACAGTTTGTCGGCCGCTCGGATAAGGAAGCGGTCCCTCGTGCTCTGAACGGTGCAGATTCCGTCGTGCTTCCCCTTAACATAGTACTGAGTGTTCTCTAATAAGCAGTTCCAATGTAATTTATACTTTGGAGAGAAATTGTGTTCTTCTAACGTTGAAACATGAGCTACACAATTATAGAATAGTTATTTTCCTGGAATAGTACGCTGTCAGCAGCTTTAGGGCCGGCTAATGGGGTCATCTAACATACGCACCGTCACGCCTGTATTAATGTCCCGAGGAGCAGGCGGAGGACAGGTGTACTAATGTACACCGATAGTTCATCAGTCTGTTTAGGCCCTATGTAAAATTGGCAACCCTATTACCGATTAACCAGGCACAAATTCAAAATCCGAGTTGCTACGGAGAATTTCATAAAAAGTCCCATTAATACCTTGTTCGACCCGGTAATCAAACTCTGGACCTCTATCATAGCAGTCTATTTTTTATTTTCACCAACTAATGCTTGCTGAATGTCCCATAGGATCTTGCGTCAACTGAATAAAGGTTCATTGAGTCTATCATTTTGAACAAAAATAATTTATTGGTTATAAAATAAAAGACTTCAATAAAAATGCTTTAAGAGGTTTTTTATCTTTTTTATTAGTAGTCTAGATAATTTAAAAATTTGACTACCAAAAGATCATTCGAGCGTCGAATATTTAGAAACTAATTTTCTTTTATTTATTTACGTGACGTCCCTTCAATAAATATCAAATTATCTTATAGACATCTAATTACAATATTCCCAAGAATTTAAAATGATCAAATCTTAGAAGTTGATTAAAGTCGATTGCAAATTCGTTTGAGTTTAAGTCTTTGCGTAATATTAAAATTGAGTTAGAATGCTTTTTATTTGAAATTTTAGATTAAAATATAATCCAACTCCAGTCGAAATCAATCACCGTGAACTTCATCGGACGGATTCTTTATGCAAGAAAAGATAAAACAGACTTGATACGAGATAATCGCAGCCGTTGAAAATGCAAAATAAAAGTCAAAACGCGTATCGTATAAAATAATATAACACGAATCGGCGATAAAGATAAATAATTTATTCATTTTGTGTAATTATTTTTCCGAAATACTCCGGTAGCTTTATGTTTACAGAGGGAGCCAAAGGCTTTCGTGGAGGCTCATAATAACGCAAACGACTAACTCTCGAGGGGCGCCGAGTAATTTAGTCGTCGCCTCTCGGATCATATTATCCGTATTCCTAATACAAATGATCCGCAGTTCCGTTGGGACGTGCCAAAATGGGTAAATTAAAACGAAGTATATTTCTCGTAGGAGATTTGGTGCGTATAAAAAACTGCATCGTGGTATGCTCTGGCGCGCCTCCAGCCTGGCGGGTTGTCAACAAGACCATACACGATAGATTTCTATCAACTTGTTAAGCCGACAAAATAAAAAGGGTCATATTTGCCGCAGGGGAACTGAGCAAAGGCCTAATAGAGTCGCGGGTAAATGTGCACATCATAAAGGGAATAAACGGGTAAACATGTTACATTTATGCGACTGTAATTCGATGCTAATGCCGCCCATGACAGGTGTTCGTAACTTCTGTCAGCTTTTACGAAGAAATAATTTTAGTACAATGTGACACGCGTATTCACGCAAAGTTTTCGAACCATTTATGCTTTTAAGTATATTTCTGAGGCTAAATAACGTAGTAATAGTTCCCTTGACATTAGTTCTGAGAGCTAAATAAGTTTTAAAAGCCTTTTAGATAGAGCTCTAAGTTAAATTTAAAATTAAAGGTCGTTAATTTTCTCGAAAGTTGTAAATTATGTAAATTTTTGTAGTAGGGTAATGTATTCTGTCTTGTATACCGCGACTATTGTTTCAAGATATGTAGCACTATATATAAATGCTGTTGGTCTGTATTCATATAGGAGGTTTTATTGTATTTATTTAGTACTTATCTGATTTTCGTAATAGACATAACATACCATCACGCCTGTATTCCCCGAAGGGTTAGGTAGAGGTGTACTTATGTAAATACACCCACATTTCGCCGGTATGTTTAGGTCCCATGTAATAGGGGACGAGCCTATTGCCATTAACCGGGCACAAATCCAGACGCCGAGCTGCTACTTGGAATTTCATAGAAAAATCCAATAACACTTTGCTCGACCTGGGGATTGAACCCAGGACCGCGTAGCGTAGCAGTCGCGATTGGCACCACTAGACCAACGAGGCAGTCCTAGACCAACGAGGCAGTCAAATGCCATTCGTAATAGAAGTGATAATAATCCATGAAAAAACCTTTAATCATGACTAAAGGTTTTTTCATGGATTATTATCAGTCAGACCAATTTATTAGGTATGTATTATGTTAATGCCTCCGGAAGTCTACCTTTGGAATATCTCAAAAATATAAAAGCTTCACCTAGCTTTACTTGCCTAGCCTACTAATCACTTACTGAACCGCAAAAAATATATTTAAATGAATTACGAAATTTCACCGGTTTTTTTTTCTCGCCACTCCGCTCAAATATCGAAATGAGAAAAATACCCTAATTTGTTTTGGGGCCGGCGGCGAGTATTTCCGTGTCATTCGGTCATGCCTGCTCGAAGAAAATGGAAACGTCGTCGTTACAAGGTATTTAAATTATTTTTTGTTGACTACTTGTACTTCAC
This sequence comes from Subacronicta megacephala, assembly GCA_958496365.1. NCBI lineage: Eukaryota > Metazoa > Arthropoda > Insecta > Lepidoptera > Noctuidae > Subacronicta > Subacronicta megacephala. Next base: position 9,525,661 of record OY292521.1, read on the forward strand.
ACATAGGTACCATCACGCCTGTGTTCCCCGAAGGGTTAGGCAGAGGTGCATTTAATTTATACACACTGTTCACCTAGCTAGGCGAGCCTATTGCCGGGCTTATATACAAATTCATAGAAAAACCCAATAACACTTTGCTCGACCTGGGAGTCAAACCCAAGACCCCTAGCATTGCAGTCGCACTTAGGACCACTAAAGACGCACTTAACTTGTTTACCATTAGCTTAAAAACCCATAGGATTGTCTACACAACTCCATAACCATAGTTCTATTTTTATCTCAGCAAGATTGCTTTAAGATAAGCAAGAACTCCAAGCGAATTCACAAGTAGTTTGTCAGCAAATGTTGAGCTTAAAGACCTCAGCGAGCCACGAGTAGAGACAGTTTGTTAATCTATCGCCACACAGGCACCTACTGACCTACTTCCTGTAGACTCTCACTTGTGCCGGATGATAGGCTGCTCTATTTTTCATTTCTAGATTAGCTTGGTCATAGTTGTTTAAGGGGAAAAGTTTGGTTTAGATACCTATCAAATCTCCATATATTAATATCACGAACATTTTATGTGACCTTAATCCCAGCTTTATGGCAGTGGATGAGCGCATCGCTCGTTATGTGCCTAAATAAAAAATGATTGCCCAAAAAAAATTAATGGGTCACTGGATATTGCATTTTGCACCTCACTGTACATAATGCATGTCCCAGTAACAGACCGCATTCATTCTTTAAACATGAGCATTTTAACGGTACTATATTTCCTAACTGAGAATTACAAATGAATAATTAAAATGACAGTTGCGTGGTTATTCGCTGGCATGTTTCGCAAGAATAGCATCGCTAGTACCAGGGATGTACGAATATGAATTTTACTACGATAATGATAAACGCCATAGTCCAGTATTCGTAAAATGCGTCGAATATTATCCGTGGTTTTTATGCACGTTCCAGTTTAAATTGGAATAAGCGAGATGAAAAGGAGAAAAAACATCGCGAAAGCAAATTACAGGAAGCGAAAGAAACTAAAATGCGGGACGGCTCGCTCGGGCTTGAACTATAAAATATTTGCATCCAAACGAGGCCAGAGCAACAATAAGATGGAAATGCAAAATCCTGGTACGATGCGATGCATACTGTCCGCTCAGGCTAATGGCCGACCGTATATTTTACTTGAAACAGAGCCTTGGCTTAAAATTAGCTGTAATATGGTATGTAATTTAAATTATGCTCATTACACAGCATATAAAATGATATACGACCACCATTTCTACTACACTAACATACTAGTAAAGTCCCTATAAGCTGAGACTTCAAGACTTTTTGGACTTGTTCCATTTTGGCTAGCTTTGCGATTCGATACGGTAAACTCATTTTTTATTACTAAAAAAATAAGTTACTCTTTAAATTAAGTTTTGCTCTTTGTGAATAACTACCGAGGTTAGTTTGTTCGAAGCATACGTAATACAATAAGTAAATAATACGTTTTGTGGCTTAATATTATATTCACGCTGTGTAGGTGCAATGTATTTATAGAATGTGATATAAGACGTGACCGAATTAGCACATAAGCAAGCCTTATCACAAAATTAATACATGTTCTATTTATATTATCAATAAGGTATCTATTTTGATTGCATTTAGAGGTGGTATGTACAAAAACGAATAGCGTTCGTACTGATCAAGTTGAACTAAGTAATATGACTGTAATATTACCATTTTGCAAAAAATCGTATTCAAATGAGTGTGTGGCGACAATATGGATATGTTGAGGAGTATTAATCTGCTTATTAGCAAGTCTTTTTACCACATTACGAATTTTACTTGCTCATCCCAACACCATCAACGAACTTTTTCGGATGAACGTTATCACTAGGAACTCAACTGCTATATTTATACATAAACTCCAAATTTAATCTAGTGGAGCAAATGAGAGCAGCTATCCAATTTTGAATAACATTAAGTAAAACAAATTATAGGAGCTCTTACCTCCTCTCTTCTATATAAAGCGTAAATTCGTAACTCACTCTTACACCCATTATGTAAATAGCACTTTATAAAAACAAACAGTTGGAAATCTTCGGTGTATTGTAGTACCGTCCTCTAAAAGATTTCACGGTACTCGAGCATCTTGTAAAGTATTCGGAAGACAGTGGAATATAGGCGAATTTAATACAGGGAAGGTCCCGAGAGAGAGTTGTAGGGCTCTCGCGTCACAGACTGATATTGTAAAACTTTTCTTCGACGCAATCTACATAAAAAATGAGCCGAGGGTTCGCGGTGACCCGCTGGTAAATGAGAGCCTTTTGAACTGTTAATTTTGTTTGCATACGAAATGAAATCTGACATGAAAGTTATTTGCGCCTTGATCTTAACCGGGTACTATGTTTTGATGATAAATCTTTATGTGTTTATTTTGCTTTGTTGCTTATTTCATCATCTGTTTTTTTGGAACTAAATTGACTTATCCTTAAAGAGGGAGATTTTAAGAGAGACCGAGATAAGTGACTTATAGTATCTCTTAGGGAATGTAAGGTTCGAGAAATGTTTACAGATATAATTTTAAAAGATTTATCGTAATGCGGTATGCTCCGTCTAAGAACAGACTGCTCGATATATCATCGAAGGTGTCACTAAAGGCATTTGAAAATAGATCACGTTGGATAACATAGTAGGTAATTTATCAGCATATCAGAATGTAAGTACTGAACTCAAGACTTCGATCACGCCTGTATTCCTTGAAGGGTTGGGCAGATGTGTACTAAGATTAATCCACACCCGTATGTTAGGTCCCATGTAATAGGGGCGAGCCTATTGCCTATGTTAATGGGCTTTATGAAATAAATGACATAACATAACATACCATCACGCCTGTATTCCCCGAAGGGTTAGGCAGAGGTGTGCTAAATGTACACCCACAGTTTGCCGGTATATTTGGGTCCCATGTAATAGGGGCGAGCCAATTGCCTATAACCGGACACAAATCCAGATTCCGAGCTGCTACTGATAATTTCATAGAAAAACCCTATAACACTTTGCTCGACCTGGGGATCACACCCAGGACCTCAAGCGTAGCTGTCGCGCTTGGGACCAGTAGACTAATGAGGCAGTCTAATAAGACTTCCCTTTGGTAACAAAACATTTGTTAACATATTTACATTTATGGTTAACTGAAAACTTTTTTATCAAAGAAGATATTCTTTTTCATATTTGACTCATACAAATTACAAGGGACTCTCAGTATTAAATTAGCATAAAAATATCGAGTTTGTTATTAAAAGAATATTCGGCCCGAATTTATTCATGAACCATGTTTTTGAGAGACTCATGCGACATTCCATGTTACTTGGAAATTTATTATCCGTTGCCTCAGATTATGTTCAGCAGATTTGTAGCTTGATTTACAGGAAGTTTTATATAAATATATATGGCTGCACTTGCTGCGGTCAATCTATGGATCGGATTCTTCGTAATCGAAATGGATACCCATTGTTTTCATATTTTAAAAAATAAAACTAGAGCCAATGAGTTCCTATTGCAGCATTTAAGATAATAATGACTACAGGTGTCTCTAAGCTATGAAATAATTTTCATATTCTCATTATAATTCGTGACCTTCGGCTAGCCGTGCTAACAGCTAAGTGAACGATAGTAGACACCAGCATCTCTGGTATTTTTTATGTATGGGAAACCCTCTCCTTCACCCGCCCATTCCTTCGCAACCTGGAGGTCGCAAACCCTAAGGAACGTCGCAATGTGTTAAATAAATTAGACCTTTATGTCGAAATATATTTTTAATTAATTGTTTTGAATTTAAAAAGATCCCATGCTGCCCTAAATGGTACAAAAAAAAACAATCTGGTCACCGTACTAAGACTTGATGTAAAACCAGTGTAAAATTTTGATCAATGTGATGTATTCTCGTGAGGAGGTTGCTATAGCTACCTATTTATTCTATGATATTTAATTTTTGGACAATCTTGGCTAACGACACTAGAAAGGTTAAAATAAGATTAATCTTTAAATCACGAGTGAATTAGTTTCTCCTAGGCAAGCGCGCTGCATCGTAGATTGCAGTTTCGCTTAACATCAGGCGAACTGGTGGTCAAGCGTAGGCCTATCATGAATTAAAAAAAAGATGTTCTAGCCTTCCTGAAGAATCAAAATCGCCAAACAAAATGTTGCCTCTATCTCCAAACTCCTGGTTCACTTACTGCTTATATCGGAATGAGAGCAGAAAGGGTACCTTAAAGCATTCTAAGTATAAACAGAATCAGTAACAAGTTATATAAAACTTCCCGTTTTCCTACACAAAAAGTTACCTGTGTTTAAACAAGCCGTATATGCACTAAATAGATTTATGAGTCAGTCAAGTTTTGAATAAGGCTAAAAGCAGGTAAAGTGGCGGTTACCGGGTCGCTGTTAACAAAGTAATTCTCACTCACGGTAAAGTTATGAGTTAGTTAGTGACCGGTAATCTTATCCAGGCAGCGGGTAATTGTATCATTAAGTTAGTCTTTGATGTATATACACGTGGACGAAACGAAAAGAGGGAAAAAAATCTTAGGTATTTTTAGTTTCTGTGGTTCATGTTTTGAAGAAAATATCTCGGGGAAAAGTCGTCACTATTAGATAATGACTTTGTTATTCAAAATATTAAAACAATCTAGTACTGTATGTATAATATTAATCTGGTACAAGATTATTTCTAAAAAAAGTCTCTCAAAAAATCATGAAAATAATAACACTTTGCTCGACCTGGGGATCGAACCCAAGACCTCTAGCGTAGCAGTCGCGATTGGGACCACTAGACTAACGAGGCAGTCATATGCATTAAATGATATTCTAAAGATTTTGAATTCATAAGAATGTGGCATTCATCATCAACTCGTTTAATTTCCCACTGCTGGGCTCAAAACAAGCAAAATACAAGCAAGACTTTATTTTAAAAAATACAAACAATATCCAATATAAACCCAGCCTTACTAAATTACAAAGCAGCAAGAACTTCCTACTTAAACTTTACACAGACTTTTGAACTACACATCACGGCAGAGCAGCCGAGGTTATTTCTTGGTATTTAACAAACACACGTGCATTAGTAGTATAAAATAACACGGTAAAGCAATCTTTGACAACAGAGGACTAACTTGTAAGTAAGAATAATAGTGTACGCAGCGCGTATAAATAAATTGCCACTTGACCTCATATTTTACGGAAAGTCTACACGATGCAAGGTCAACTTATACTGGAAATGTAGGTATGGCTTGGCGTTTAAGAACGTCTTAAAATCAGAAGGGCTTAGAATCAGAAATTTTATTTAAAGTTCAGATTATTATTGAATGTACGGTGGCCAGCACATCAAGTTACCACAAAATGTAAAATTTTCTCAGTTGATTTTGAACTTTATCCTTAACAACTTAAGGTTTAAAATCATTGGAGAAATTTGACAGTTTTGTATACCTTGACCTGCTGGCCTTCTTAATACTTCAAAAGTCGGAGAGCAAGTTACGTTCAACGGCATTCTTACAAATATCTATGATAATTTTATTTCGTGGTTTTCAAAGTCCCGAAAAGAACGATACCTACTTACTAAGCTTCAGACAATATCGTATACTTTGTTGTTAGTATCAGTTACAACTTGAGATGGGTTAATGCTGAGATATTTTGGGCAAACAGAATAAGTACCTCGGTACAACTCAATTTATAGATGGATTTCTTACAAGGTATTTTGGTCTTAAAAAATAAATGCTAGGGCCTAATACTCAGAATAACAAAAAAAAACTACTTTTAACTAATTTATTTAAGAATAGGAATCTATGTAATTGTGAATCTTTTAATGAATATAATTGGCTAAATAATGTTCTACGCATAGACTAGTACTGAACTTCAAACTAATTTAAAATGTGCACTGTAGTGAATCTTCTATTCAAGCTGTTATGAGCCATATTACACTTAATTAGGTACAAACAGCGCTCATAACAGGCTGCTAAGGAAAATGCAGTTAAAATTAACGTTATGCTGCACTGGGAGTTAATGGAACTTGCATTTATTTGTCGCTTATTTATCTGTTAAGTTGTTTGAGATTACTTTTAGCGTTGTTGTAGCAAATTTATGTTAAAGTTTTAAAGAGGGGTATAGAGAAACATAGAGGTAAAGGAAAAAGAAAAAAGAGGGGGAGTGATGGAGAATGATATGTAGGAGGGAGATGAAGAGATCTTTTGGGTAAGGGCTAAGATCAGGGAAGACTGAAAAATAAATATTAGCTACCACACTTACCTTTACGGCCGCAAGACAGAGGCCAAAAAAGGCCACCATATTTTACTTGTAATTTTTCACGAGGCTCATAAGATAAAGAAAGAAAGATGAAGCGTCGGTAGCCTTATGGCTAAGGCGTCGGACTTGCGATCATATGGTTGCCGGTTCGAACCCCACCCATTGCACTACCGACGTGAACCCACTCGTAACACAAGCATTTAGCTTACTTAGCACGAGGGGTTAATAAGAATACTAGTAATGTGTGACCCACATTGCTAGTAAGCTTTTTTTTTAAAAAAAAAAAATGTCTTAATTGAGAAAAACCATAACAAAGTCAAGGAAAATAAACTAAATGATACCTGAAGCGCTCCGATTTTGATATTTCCTCTAACAAAATACGGTTCACGAATGTTACGTCTAATGGTTTCAACGGCTGCGAAAGCTTTATTGATACGTACCGTAGTTACTTACGTACTTTAATGAAAAATGGTTTCGATTTCCATAGTTTGGCAAGTTAAGAGCTTTCCAGTGGAAGTGATTATTATATTTTTATGACATTCCCCTAAGGGTTAGGCAGAAATATACAAATGTAGGTACCCTTCAGTTTAGTCGTCGCTAGCGTGGCCAGGGAGAATGAGGTCTTGGGTACGATTGCGAGGTCGAGCAAAGTCTAATCGGGTGTTTTCTAAAAAATCACAGTAGCAGCACAGTTTGGATTTGTGCCCAAGTAATGACAATCATCTAGTCCCCTGTGACGGTAAACCATACCTTTGAACTGTGTGTGAATCGCAGTACATCTCTGCTGAACCCTTCTTCGATAACAGGCTTGATAGTATGTTATATTAAATTATTTTACTAAACTAATTCACAGCCCAATTTAAACTCACATCTTGCATATGACATATGAAAGTTAACTCGAAAAGTTTGATACAACTTTGAAGCTATTAAAAATTTCCCAACAGATTAAAAAAAGGTACGAGAAGCACGCAGACGAGTTAAAATTAATATTTTCATGTTTATTTCGCTTCGTCGCCTAACGAATAACTCGTTCATTTTTTTTATATAGATTTTATATGATAGTTATTTAAATTCTCAATTGCAAGTCAGAGTTTTCTATTTGTGTCCGGTGATAGGCTAGTGATAGGACCATTGGACTGCCAAATCAAAGATCTTGAGATCGAATCCGCTTTTCCTCTCTTGGCTTACCATTGACTTTTCTAAGACAGAGTCAGCCTAGAGCGATGGAATATGGGCTGTCCAAAGGAAAAACTGAAAGTCTTGTCATGTGTACATATTATGGCCTAGTAGTTATATAAATTATTTTTATTCGGAGACAAGACGTAATTGACACAAGGTATTTTGTGTAACGATAAGCACACCCAATCTTTATTTTATCATCGTAATTTCAGTCCAAAAGCTTTTACCACTCACTGACCAAGGGCTCTCCCTTAAAGGGCCGACCTTAGGGTAAGACCTAAACTTAGGGGATAACTTCTTAACCATATTGAATTTATTAGGTAGGCACCTATATAAGTTGTATGTATGCAAACAGAGGTTCGTGGCTATGTAATAATTCCAATGATTAGGTTAAGCTGAGCTTACCGGGATCCGTCTGTGGATGAGTGAACATTTTTACACAATGAGACCCCTCCGATCGTCATGTAAAGCTGGCATACACCAACCTATGACAATTGTAAGCTTGGAAGTCTAAAAATCCTGATAACCAGTATATTCTTCGAATATTAGTACTGAGCAGGTATTGGGATGTGAAGGTCCGCTGATTGTAAAGCTGGAAACCGACCTTAACGTGCGAACATTATTGGTATACCTTGCTGGTATACATTGGTACACTAGCTAGTGGTTAGGAGTTGACTATTACCTTCCCTTCTCATGAGCGGTAAGCGTGCTAAGCCGTGGGAAAATAAATGGTATAGCATACATACATTAGTCGTACATACGTAGGTACATACTCATACATTCCTGCGACAGAATTATTTTTACTCTCCAATAAAAGGTCTAACTTGAAGTATTAAGCTGTACTAAATGCCATTTGGCCGTCCATTCTCGAAGTGACGTCACTGTAACGGTCTCGATATCGCAAGTACCCATCCAATTTTTTCGGAATTACGTTCCAATTTCAAAGCGATATTCATGATACGAATACTTTTTCGGAGTCATTTTTTAAAAATTGTATTTCTAACTGTGTTAGGAATATAATGTAGGTAGGTACTAGAAGGGTGATTATTCACTATCCAACAATGCGCATGAAGGACTCTCGATGTGCTAAGCATGGTCACCAGTCCATAGTTAGACCGTGGCAAGTGCAGTTTGATCCTGTTTATCAAGTGATCACTTATTTGATTATGTAGCCACGAGCATTTCTCAAAATCAAATTATATTGGATATTTATATTTTCTATCCAAATAAGATTCCAATGCTCAAGTTGAGTCAAGAAAAAAAAGAAAGATTTTTTCACGAAAATCTACATTCAACGAACACAACAAAACCAATTCATTCAATTTACGACACTCGCTCGTCGACAACACACTAAAAGCCAAAACCCAACAACCGCAGGCTTAATACAATTAGTCAGAACAAGAAGGTTCGGTCAGTGTAACGTTAGGAGTGACCACTCTCCGAGGGAAAAACGTTTGGGACCAAGGAGGCGGCATTCAATTCAAAATATAGGCCTAAACTATTTTACTGGGGCGTTACGACGCAGAAACATCCGGTTTGCGGGTGCGAACGCTACCTAACTTCACTATTTGTGTGCAGACTTGAAAGGCTTAATGCTATTTTCGGTATTTTTACGGTTTCGGGACAAAGAGTTTACTTATATAACTGGCAACTATTTTAGGTCTAAACAAAATATTTTTACAAGATACGGAGCCCAGGGCAAAAACCTTACGGGAGTATTTATATCTTTAATTTGCATACCAATTGTGGTATAATATGACATTGGTCATATTAGATGAAACAGGCGTGCTTAGGAGCTAGGCCCAACTATGGACCCTGTAAGGCAAAGCAAGTTACATTAAATTATAATTATAAGACTTTTTTGACGCACTCCTCCTCTCTTCTACTAAACTATTGAAGCTTTGCTGTGCCCAACAGGGTTCATAATTGTTACACTAATTTTAAACTATGATAGGTACCTGTTTATATTTACATTATGGAATAAACTAGGTAATGAGTTTGAGTATTTTTATGTTATATAATTTTGACGTAATTGTGGACGAGGGATGACAGTGGGAGTGTCGGGTATTCAGTAGCGAGACAACATGATTCTCAGAAATTTAACAAAATTCTAAAAAAAAAAACAGATTCACTACCTACTCACAACGCATGAAACATATTTGCCTCCGCCATTTCCAAACCAATCTATTCTCGTAAAAAACTGTTGGTTTCCAGTTAATATCTCCATTTCTCGCCACAACAGTTGGGGGCAATAAAAAGTTTTATTTACACACTATAGTTTCCCAAATCCGATTTCAACACATAAACGAAGCCGTACCGTAACTGAACATACAGTTTGATAGCATATCTGGTCCCAGGGGTATAATTCCTGTTCTATATGAATGGCAGTATGCACAACTAGTTTTAGATATTTTATTTTTAACCGACATAAAAAACAGAGAAGATTCTCAAAGGCCGTGAGATCGTGTTTTTATCTGAGTGTTACGCAATAGCTTTGCCAATTCTAAACTGATTTCGATTCTTTCTTTATGTGATGTCCATGTCTTTTTTTTTATCTCGTCCAATATTTATTTGGTCCTGAAGATACTTTTACTACAAAATGCTTGAAGTTGGGTTTCTATTCTCAAAAAGTTGAGTACTCGTAAAATTAAGCCTGTACTGTCCCATTACTAAGAAAATATTTCTCCCCATTCTTACGATTTTGCGCTAGTTCTTTTAAGATATCCAGGGGACACAATTATTATATTATTATATATTCTTTATTGTACACCAAAATAAAAATACAAAAGACAATAACTTATTCTAATACAAAAGTACAATTGGCGGCCTTATCGCAATTTGCGATTTACATTTATACAGTCACAATGTTACATTTCCATATCGAAAACGAAGTTAGATTAATCTGGGGCTCTAGCCAATGTCACATCTTCATTATCGATAACGAAGTTAGATATCCGAAATTATGTCAAATCCATACGATTTGACATAAGTTCATCATGTGACATATCGGAAGATTATGCCAATTCAATACATTTCAGACTTATTAACATTGTCTAGGGCCCCTGAAATGTATGGAATTGGCATAATCTTTCGATATATCACGTGATGAAATTATGTCAAATCCATACATTTCGGAAATCTAACTTCGTCATCGATAATGAAGATGTGACATTGTCTAGAGGCCCAGGTCATCCTGCCATCTTCTCTATGACTGCCGTGTCTTTTTGGGTTAACTGTCTCATCTCGGAGCTCTACTTCGGTAAGATAAAAGGCTATTAGGTATATACTATATTTGATATTTGACTGCCTCGTTAGTTTAGTGCTCCTAAGCGCGACTGCTACGGTCCTGAGTTCAATTCCCCAGGTCGAGCAATGTGTTATTCTCGGAGTGTGGATTTATGCCTATTTATTGGCAATCGGCTCGCCCCCTAAACCTAAACATACGGGCGAAGTGTGGGTGTATATTAAGTACACCTCTGCCTATCCCTTAAGGGAATACAGGCGTGATGGTATTTATGTTATGGAAATTGCTTAATATTAACCAGACAAACTGAAGATCGGGCACTGTGGCGTTGATTTAAAGAGGCCTACGTCCAGCAGTAGATGAATACAGGCTGATGATGATGACGACGACACAAGCTGTATTGTAATACATATTTATGATTGTAGCTATTCTATGTACATTCGGAAAGCGTTATGATTGCCATTCGGCTATTAGTCTCAGAGAGACAAGTACGGTACTGCCGGTACCAGTTCGACATAGTAGGTACCCCGCCAGATTTTTTGACTTAACCTACATTTAAAAAAAAAGTGAAACGCAACGCTTAGACGCATTAAAACTAAGAATTCTTAATGACTATCAAAATATAAGGCTCTACGTCTTACAGACAATAATAAAGTACTTATAGGTGTCAAATTCATCGAAATCATTCATTTATATAAGAATATTTACTTAAATACTTCTTCTGAAGAACTTGTAGAGCTCTTCTCACCCACGAGACCTCTTAAGACTGTTAATAACTTACTGAATTAATGAAAATTAACGATTTTCTTAATAAAATAGAAATGCTTTATTTTTAATCAAAGCTCTTCAGTTATTTTTAACAATACTTCATTTACAATAGCTTTAGACATTATATGTCAACTGTTCTGTTTTTTTATTAAAATGGCTGTATAAACACATTACTTTGTACATATTTACCGTGAAATAACGGAGCTTAAGGCTAATCGATCATCTGAACGACAATATATATATTTTTCAATTGAATTGTAAATTTTGCTGATAACACTTTTTAACCCACGACGCAAAAACGACGAGGTGTTATTAGTTTGACGTGTCTGTGTGTGTCTGTCTGTGGCATAGTCGCTCCCCGGATGAACCAATTTTGATAATTTTTTTGTTTGAATGGTGCATTAGTCGGGAGTGTTCTTAGCTGTGTTTGATGAAAATCGGACGAGATATAATGCGGTTGTCAGGGGTTTTTAAATTTTATTTTTTAAGCTTAAGTTTAATTCTCAATTGTGAATAAGTTATTGTTGATGTCGCAATTTCTACTGCCATGCACCTAGAATGTGTTATAGACGATTAGCGAAAACAAAAAAGAAAGATTTTGGCACCGAAAGCTGAAAGAGCAGCCTTAATAGACGCTTTGATCGTAATAACAATGGCTTATAAAGACGACCTACTATCAATACATCGTCATACCCTCAAGCCTATATTCCCCGAAGGGTTAGATAGAGGTGTACTAAAGTACACCTACAGTTCGTTTGTATGTTTCGGTTTCATGTAAAATGAGGCAAGCCTATTGCCATTAAATAGGCACAAATTCTAGCTCCGAGCTGAATGCAAGCAATGATTTCATTGAAGAATCCAATAACACTCTTCGATCTGGGAACCTGGGATCGCAGTAGCAGCTCAATGATTTCATTGAAGAACCCAATAACACTGTTCGACCTGGGAATCCATGCCGGGACCATTACCGTAGCAGTCGCGCTTATGTCTACTAGACTATTGAGGCAGTATATCACCTAATTCAAATAATAATTTCATATTGCTCTATCTCAATGACCTATTCAGTGCCCACGTTCAATCTATTCAAGACATTGCTCACAAAATAAATACTTTCATCTTGAATCCTATTGATTGGCTCCAGTAGACCGCGAACGTCCAGTAGGGTATCCTTCAGACGGCACTTTAATGAGGTCGAAAGACAAATGATATTTATTTAGTTTTATTACTTTTTTTATTGAACGTAATGATGGAGTTTTATTGATAAAGGATCAGCTATTTGGGACAAAATATGAAAACATTCCAAATTCCAACCTTACCTATTCCAGTTTCTGTAAAATGTTAAATGATGTAGGTACCTACCTACCTAGTGGTTAATTCGTATCAAATCAAAACTTCGTAAAACGTAAAACGTGTAAAAACAATTGGGATCGTAAATGTTTCGTATTAGTGATTATTTTACTTACATATATTGAAATTTATGTATAAAAACTCTTAATTAAGTGATATTATCTACGTGCCAATTCCGGACAGCTAACCTCAGACATGCACGTTTATTTGGAACAAACTTTTATACATATTATATTTGGAGCAATATTTTTAGTGTTGATTGGCAGACGGGCCGTAGTTTTGCTATTTTATTATCTTGGAAGTATTAAAAAAAGGCTTCTGTTATGCAATTCTATAGCAACTTCCATAATCTAAATTACAATATTTATAAATAAATACTTATTCAATTTAGTTTTATAATTAAAAAACAATTACTTAAAATTTATTTAATACTACAGGGTTGCCCGCGACCTCGTCCGCATATGATCCCGGCTATCCCACGGGATAATACATAGCCTATCTTAATTAGGGAATAACGTAGCTTTCCAATGGTGAAAGATTATTTAAATCGGTTCAGTAATTTCAAAGTTTATCGATTACAAACAAAACAATCATACCTCTTTATAATATTGATTAGTATTAACAGCCTTATTAGTATTTATTTATGTATGTATATGTTCGTGTGGTTTTAAATCAGCATCAATGTGATCAATGTGAGCAATCAAGCAATGTGAAGCTTTAGCTTCACAATTATAAATAATTGTGGATGCTGTGGTTTTTATATTCAAATTTATATCAAAGTAAATCTCTCTCTTGTTACTTGTCAATGTTTGTGTTTAATTGTAAGTTATTATCATCAAAATAATGTTTAACTGATGCACAGAAGATAAGTGGAGAAATAATTATGTGAAGTGTATGCGGTAATGGGTGCTTAACATCCGAACGCGTATGAAATCATAACAATGCCGCAACTCGAATGTTCTCGAGTGGCCACCGTTTCGATTGCTCCATTCACCGAAATTAGATTTCGCCGTTTGAAGGTAGTGTTTCCTCTCCAAACAAAGGGCTGTTACGGACGATACGATTAAATAAACATTGCTTTTGTTTTGCAAGTAGCAATATTAAAAGCTCAATGACGGTTTCTGTTCCATAAGTTTATGTAAATGTTGCTTATAGTTTGAAACCCTCATTTGATTTATTTCTTAATTTCGAAGAAAAACCCAATAACACTTTGATACACAATAAAACTTAAGTAAGTCGTATCTACTGAGTTATGGTTTTTGCGAGTAGGTTAAAGTGAACAACAATTAAGTTATTTTTTGTTTAGAAAGATATCTGAAACTTGAAATACTAAGTACTGATAAATACATAAAATAATATGATATATAAAAAATAAATTGATATTTACAGAAATAAATATCATATAAAACATATAAACAAAATGATAATAAAAAACATTATGTTTTAAACCAAGATTTATAAAAATTTCGGGGAAAACAGAATTAATGATAATATGTTAATGTTAGCTATACTACTATAAAAATAAGCCTTGTTATTTTAATATCAGACTGTAAGCATCAAAATTCGTTGTTTTGCTCTTAAATGTTTAAACATGTTGTATATTATTTATACCTACAAGCTTTTCTTGCCGCCTTATTTCATCATAGATCGAAAAAAATCGTTACCTATCCTAAACTAAATTTAGAAACATAGTATTTCAAAAAGCCTAGACTTAATCGTCAGCCTAACCTGAATTGAGTTCATTTATCCAAATTGAGAAAACCGCTCTTAAGCCAGTTTTAATTCCATAAATTTTCAAATTCTCGAGAACAGTCCAAGAACAATTCCATAAAGTAATTTTGATAAAGCTAAAAATGTTGAATGAAAATGATACGACACTAGAAAGTGGAGTTGACTGGACAGCTCGGCTTATTCCGGTTGTTTTACAAACTTTTAATTTATGAAAATGGAAGAGAATTAAGTTGGTGTTATTGCAGTACGAAACAAATGTTTTTTGAGTGTTTATAAGTATTTCAAAGACATTCACATCCTCCTAGCCTGTTCCTAATTATGTTGGGTCGGCTTCTAGTCGCAAGAAATGCGGTTGAATATCAGTCGAAATGACTGCTACCAATTTCTTGGCAACACCGATATTCGAAGGATAGACTGATGTCAAGCTTTTTAAGTTATGACTATCGCTGCTTTTCGATTGCCATAGGTGTTCTATATGACCATTCAGACTGATAGCTTTACGTGCTCTAGGAGGCACGGAGGGTTCTCGATATGTTAAGAATGCCGCAAAGCTTTTGATAAGCGCAGTTATAACTTAGCTAATAGCCCCTCTTCTATTTACAAGAAAAGTACTATCATATCTAACTGCCAACCTGTATTAACCCAGCGTGGTGGACTGTAGCCTAAGTCGTCTTATTGTGAGAGGAGACCCGTGCTCAGTAGTGGGACAGTAAAAGAGTTGATGATGATACGCAATATAGACAACATAAATCCATTCATATAATAAAAACATGGATATCTGGCTTTACGAGCAATGTTGTCGTCGTTTGACCTAGAGGAACCCGGTTAATGGCGATAGGCTCGCCTTATATGAAACTTATATCATACTCAAGCTGTGGGTGTACATTAATATACCTCTGTCTTTCGGCGGTACAGACTTGATGGTATTTGTCTTAATATTCTAACAACACGGTTTCTCATAGTACATGTCAGGCAAAGTGTTGTGCAGTTTGTAGGTCTCAATAGAGGGCGAACCTATTTCCATTAACCGGTCACAAATCCACTCTCGGAGCTGTTAATGGAAACATCGAAAAACCATATAAGACTTGGCTCGACTCGACCAGACTAATGAAGCAATTTAAAAAAGTATAAGTATTACCTATACTCTATGTCTCTTCATTTTAAGGCTTGAACACAATGTGAGCTTAAACTGCTAAAAAAGAGCTTTTCTCGAAAACTTTATTCGCAATTTGAACTAAAACCTATCTTTATACCAAGCTTACGCAACCTAAGTCGTATTAGAAGATTGACTTGTACTAACTTCGTTTCAGGCATTGTAGAAGAAGATCGGTTTTCAACTTAGTGTAAATAGTTGTTGAATAACGTATGAGCCAAACCTATCTCGTTGTTGGGTGAAATTTACAATTCACTAGACAGGGCTGCCGGGAACTACGTAAACAGGTAACTTGAGGTATAAGTACTGATTGTAAATCTGTTCTTGGAAATTTATTCCAAAATTCGGGCTACAATGGTCAATTTTAAGTGATCATATGTTTTTTTGAAAGAATTCGTTATTTGAATTGATGTCAGAGGCGTTTCATTCCCCCCCGATTGCCATGTCTCAATTTAATCGAAAAATCATTTTTGTAAATCTTGTTCTCTGTAAATCGCGACACGACAGGCACAATCACAAACGAAATGAATCAAGACGAAGATTTATAATACAATTATTTTTATTTATTTTGATGATTCATTTAATTTCTCATAATAATATAGTCAATGGAAACAAACTTTTGCTATTCTTAAAAAACAATCATTATGACCAACACCATTAAAAAAAAACAATTCGAAATAGTGATCATGAATATCCTTTCAAGAAAGGCAGTGAATTACATTTATCTTGAACTCAACTAGCATAACAAAAGCCACCTTCAATATTAAAAAATATCTACGACATTCAAAGAATTTAAATCTAGAAGCAAAATCGAGCTGGGAATAGAATCTCCGATGTGATAAGTAGGTCAATACTACTCACTTTAAGGGTAGGTCAATCTACGAGTCCTAATTTAACCATTGACGGTAATTTTAAGCTAGTTAAGGGGCAGTGCTGTTGTAAAAATTTCATCAAGTCAATCTGCATAAAAAATGAAGAGACAGCTCTCGAGTTCGGTGCTTGAATTTAAGCGGTTAATCCGCTTTTCCGATAAACGCAAGAAAATAGCTGTTAAGAATTTGAACGAACGAACTAGAACGAATACTTAAACATTTATATTGTGAAATATGACTATTTTACATCTGTACCTATTAAGTTTTTTTACCACCACATAGGCCCATCGGACTTCTTTTGCCTTTAATTTTAGGATTTATGTTAAGGAGTCGTTAGTCACGAAATTTGACATAACGTGTAGGTACGAGATGTAGATTTTTTCATAATAATATTTTTATATCATAACTTAAAGCCTTTATTCCCAAACAAGTGAGGCAGGGATGTATTAATTTACACGCACAGTTATTAATTATGTTTTATTGCTATAAACTGAGCACACTGTTTAAAACACACTGTTTAAAAAATTTAATTTGATGACTTTAGCCTGCATATATATCTTTGAAGTATCTAAATTTGTAAGAAAGCATAGTGATTTTTTTAATTTTAAAGGTGACAGTTACACAAAGTACAGACCGAGAGATCTGTCAAAAATAGAAATTCTATTTTGTAGGACAACTTTAAATAAATCAAATGTCTATCACATGTGTATATCACTATTTAATAAATTGCCAAAGTCCATAAGGGAACTCAGGGAAGGGAAGGGGAATGGTTGATAGATAAATGTTTCTATACTGTACAAGAGTTTTTAAATCATGTTTGCCACTAAAAATCTAATGTAAATGCACCTGTCTCTGATTTGTATAAATGTGGTTCTATATTTTATTATGTCTCGTGTTTAATAATAATAACTGCATTACTATATAAAAGATAATACATATTAATAATAATTAACTCAATTATAATGAACATAAATGTAAAATTAATTTGCATGCTTTATGTAGGTATTGTTCCATAACCACCAATTTTATATCTGGTACCACCTGTATTCTACGCAAATAAATATTTTTTCTTTTTTCTTTTTTCACAAATCCAAACTCCAAGCTAGTGCTAAGATATTTTTTCGAGATACAGCGGTTAAGCAGAACTACTGTCGTCAACTTACTTTTGGCTGGCATCGTGGTAGACTTTAGTATACCGACACGTGCGTAACAGTAGGATATTAGATGATCATATTTCTTGAGCACATCTATATTTTATATAGTATTCTTCAAAACTGCAGAGAAAATATATATGAAATACATAAACCAATTAGCTTTTAGCAATAGGTATCACACGATTCGCTACACAAACAATTACACATAATTGCATTAAGGGTAATTAACCTAATGTGTTTTGACGCAAAATAAAAACGGCTCTGTGGACCGAATGACATTGTGACCTAACTCAATTAGCTCATTAACCCGAATGTTATTTACAGATTTCATTAATAAAAAGTTATTCATGCTAGGCTTACCCTTAAGTTTGTCTATTGGAAGTAATTCAATAAAATGTTATAATAAAATATGTTTTTTCCTAATAAGAACTTTCCTCAGACTTAAAAGAATATTTTTGGAATCATATAATTGATTAACATATAAAATAATTATATCAGAAAAAAGATTATTTAGGTAATTACATACCTATTAATTATGATTAATATTTAAAACGAAACATAAGTGACCTATATTTATCTGTGATGAAATACGGACAACGAAAGTGTGACAACGACACTATTCAGTACACTCTCTCTTTCTTTTCTCTTTCTCTCTCAAAGCCGTCCAAATTTTATTTTGATAAAAGTGCATTTAAAGCGTACTTGGCCAACTAGATAATACAATTATTGATTCAAAGGCAATTTGACGACGGCCGTAAGGTAGATATCCGGGAACGAGCAATATAAGAGGTTTAAAATGCAGTTCCCAAAGAATTTTATGCAAAATTACCATTTTATAACCAATTTCCCCGTTTTCAATGCACCGCTTCCTGTAACGGTGTAGAAGGAACTTTGAATATCTAATTTATTTCATAACTAGCTCTCGGATTGCTTTTTTATGTTAACGTTATGTTCTTCTAATAGAGTGGTCAGAAACTAAGAAAGGTCTTTTGCAAGTGATGTGCATATCTTGCGCAAGTACCTACTTACTAAACATTAGAACACTGGAAATCACTTGCGCCAGCGTTAAAATGATATTAGGGTATTAATGGTATTGCTTACTATTATTTAGTACTAGTAGTGTCTCGTTGGCATGTCTAGCTACGTGCCAGTATGAATGGGTCGGCACGACCGGGGAAGTACTCTCTGTCATGACATCGACGTCAAGTGGCAGAGTGCAATGTGTGCATACCTACTGTTGCGTTTTGTACGGTGAGTGTGCAGCGTTGGAGGCCCAATTACTCCCTCAGTCCCCTTCCCTGTCCTCCCTTTAGTATTGCCGATGTCCATGGACGGAGATGACTACTAACTATCAGGTGGCTCGCCTGCTCGTTTACAGAGTTATCACATAAACAAAATATCATAGGCTTATTTGGCTAAAGCGTGCAGGCTCCCAAACCATAAGACGGGAGATAAAAAAATTCATTGATAAAATAACGTAATAAACAATACGTATAATTTTATTTTATTATTAATAAACATAACGTAATTAATAATAAACACACGGCTACAGGTCAACCTATACAAATCTAGTTAAAGCTGATGTCGCATTGTACAGGCTTCTCGTAGAAATAAGAGGCCAGCGTAAACTGGTTTTGTATAGCTTGATGTGTAGACGTGCATACAAGGCAACGCCACAGAGTCAACCATTAAATAAATGATTCCATTGGAAAATCCCGAACCTCAGCATTGAGGAACACAAATGGGAAGGAAGATGAGTTCAAAGAGTTAGATAGTGGATACAAACCCTACACGTTACCAACTTGACACCGCTTGGGCACGACTTTAATCTTTCAAGTCACTACGTTATTGCGGCACATAGCTCCGAGCAATACACATCATATTGGAAACGCCAAGAATTTCTTGCTACATGTGATAGTAATATATTTTGATAGATGACTGCGGAGGATGCTATGTTTCCTTTTTAAAAATTCGGAATAACTTTAAGAGGGTTTTTCCTGTAATTCTTGCATGCTTTTGGCTTAATGCCAGATTCCCTTTCGACTCAGATTTAAAGTGGATGTCTACTAAAGCGGAGATGAGTGGAACGGAACGAGATGTAGGTACATCGAAATTCACTCAACATCGCACGTTATCAAGTTTTATATTTCTTTGATAATATCGAACTAATTGTACCGCTTACTCTTAAGACTTCATTTAATTTTCAATGGATTGAGTAAAGATAAATAATGAAGAATATCTAAAGACGTTAATGTTGTTAATGGCGGTGGAAAAAATATTAAAGACTGAATCATTAGTCAGTGGTCTTTAGCGTGACTGCTATGCAAGAGGTCCTGGGTTCAATTCCCAGGTCGAGCAAAGTATTATTGAGTTTTCGTTTGAAATTATCAGTAGCAGTTCAGGGTCTGAATTTGTGCTCGGTTAATGGCAACAGGCTCGCTCCCTGTAACATGGGCCTACATACCGGCGAAGTGTGAGTGTATCCATTAGTACACCTCTGCCATATCCTCCGGGGAAATCAGGCGCGTTAGTATGTATAAAAGAAGTAGGTTCTAAAAAATTCTAAAATGTAAAGTATGAACCGCCCATGTGAAATAATGGGGATAAATGCGTAACATTTGGGCTTAAGAAACTTTATTTTCATAAAGAATTACATTCACTTACATGAGAATGAAATAGATATTACAATACCTATTTAAGTAATCTTTCTGATTTTCAACGTTATTTACCAAGGCACAAACCCTTAATCAGCATTTATCTGTCTGATAGCTTCGTTCTTCAATACATACATACTCATTTTGTTCCACGAAAGTGACATTTCAGTATCAACAAACCAAAGTACACGGCTAAATATTTATTTAGCCGTGTACTTTGGTTTGTTGATTTAGGTTTATTTAAACCTAAATCTTTTCAGCGATTTCCTAAGTAACAAGAGAAAATAAATAATCGTAGGCCCAATGTTTGTTTTGATGTCTACTGATTCCGGTACACAATAGATTTTTTGTTATTTGTATTTGTATTCAGTTGTACTGTATTTGTATATTTAGTTGTAGAACGTTTGTATTAAGATAATTATTGATCTTAACCCTTTCCCAGTTTCGAGAACATGGTGTGAGTTTACAGTGATTGTTTAATTATTGTGTGTGCCTTTTAAACGGTAATAGGGTGAAAATTTGAAGTGGATTCCACAACTAATTAACATAAGGTAACGGGGCCCTTAAAATAGACCGAGGAAAGTCTAAAATAAAAAACACTCAAGACAAAAATATTTTTGGTCATTAAAATTATACAAAGTCAAAGGTCTCGATATCGAATCCAAGGCACGCACCTCTGACTTTTCGAAGTCATGTGCGTATTAATAATTAATTATCACGCGCTTAAACGGTGAAGGAAAACATCGTAAGGAAACCTGCATGCCTGATAGATTTTCTTGACGGCGTGTGAAGTCTGCCAACCCGCAGTAGGCTAGCGTGGTGGACTACAGCCCTACAGCTCTCGCTCTGAGAGGAGACCCGTGCCCAGCAGTGGGACAATGTAATGGGTTAATGATAATGAAAATTATACATATACATTGATCTTAGGAATCTGAACTTAGTCCTAAAGGCCATGTTGCACGGGGCAATATTTAAAAAAGGAACAACATTGGAGTTTGTACTCCACCTAAACTCACTCACATCACTCATTAGTAGAGAACGTGAGTGTGTGAAAAAGGGAGTGAAAAGAGTTGCCATGCGTGGGACGTAAAGTAAATGGGATAGATTCTATATAAATTCTTTAAGTCATCAATTTTATTTATATTGTAATTAGCTTATGCCACAAGTAAGACACTCCCTGTTTTTTATCTCAATGTTATTTATTATAAAAGTAAATCTACAATGATATTATCAA
The DNA here is from genome assembly GCA_958496365.1 of Subacronicta megacephala. Taxonomy (NCBI): domain Eukaryota; kingdom Metazoa; phylum Arthropoda; class Insecta; order Lepidoptera; family Noctuidae; genus Subacronicta; species Subacronicta megacephala. The sequence continues at coordinate 9,547,267 of OY292521.1, forward strand.
ATCCATATAAAAAATTGGCCACTTCAGCTGATTTACATTGGTACTAACTTCAAAGAAAGTAGCGATCGAAATTGGTCTGCAAAGCATAATTATCTTTATTAACGTTCTTTCCGATAATACTAGGTTTTAAATTGCATTTCCTCGATGATATACGACATTTCTTAAAGCAATGTACCTAGTAACAATTCTTTGGTGCACCAACAAAGGGCACCAAGAAAATGGACCGCTTATTCTACGTCGTCCGCTCAACTGGTCACATACAGTTTGGTTTTAAATGACTTTTAGAAGAATGTACTTGCGTTTCCTTGTTAGGTTCCTGTATTTGTTATGTGGTATTGCCAGTAGTAATTTGTCTTTTGTATTCTCGTAAGTAAATAATAATAAATGTTTCTTTGTTTCTCCTCCATAAATGTATATAAAATACATAATAATAATACAACAACACTGCAAATTTACATAACATATTTTGGAGACAAAATAAGGTGGGAACCTTGTGTTAGATACACCAAGTTTTTGGTGTAACACAAAGTTTTTTCACTATGCTTATTTTTATAAATCAAACACCACTCAACAATCATATTTTACATTTGTAATAGCTCAGCGCGTATATTTTGTTCTTTATCACAATTCCTTCCACACGATGGTTGGGAGATGTTTTGGGAATGTTGGCGGAAAGTGTGGCTTGTCGCGCTCGTAAACCGCATGAGATGTGATGAGGCGAAAGGGTTAGAGTAGGGTTGCTTTTACAGAGGGCCGTGAAAAACAGGTTATATTGAAAATCATCTATCTGATGGGCTATATGATATAGACAGACTATTAAGTACTTACAAGGTTAATTTATTTATTTGTATCAGACATAGGTCCATATTATCAACAAAACAAAAAAGAAAACACGACATGAATAATAAATCTATATAAGTATCTATTAAAGGTGATAAGCTGAATGCATTATTCCTATCCAATGCTTGGTATCAGGATTCTGTTGAGATACTCTTGGATAAGGATACCCTTGGTACTGTCCCTCAACCCTGAAATAATAATACTTTTTTAATTTAATCGCATTGTAATGGCAATTTTATTCCCAAAAAAATTAGTTTTATTTATCTGCTTATTCGTTTACGAGTCCAAATTTAAGTAAAAGGATGTGTGTACAAAATAAATTATAGAAAACTCAAACTTGCACTATTAAATAAAGTTTTTTTTTTATTTATTGATTGATTAACAAATCAAACTTGTTTCATTCTAATTCATAGAAACCTACCTAGGTAGTAGGTACCTACTTGTCCATCATAATAAGCCTAATTGCTTCATATACTCAAGTATAGTCCCGAGCCTAATAAAACGAAGTAAATACCTACTTTAGCGCCTACAAGCCGAATATAATTCATTTTCTCTCGCGCTGAAAAGCGGCATTTTTCCCCGATATCGTCACCCGGTTCCCGAAATTAAATTCCTATTTTTCTTTTTTCGTAATTAGTCTTTGTCAGTCGAGCCCGAGGGGGCGTCTAGATTGTTTCTGTCATGTATCCTTATATGTAATATGTGCTGTGTGCTCACATTTCTAGGTCAATATTAGGTAAGATAGCGGTATATTACGTCATATCAAGAAATGCTAGGAATGGTAAATATTGATCCCCTAGCATAATATACAAATGTTGATCTTGAGACAAGTTCTTCTGAGTTAGATGGCCCGTCTTTGTTTATCGGTCACAGCTTTTCGTTGACACTGTTCTATGTTATGTCAATAGTAGGCATATTGTGTTACATAAGACGAGAGGGTTCAAGAGATAGATTGGTAACCGAAAAAGGGGTAGTCTCTTTCACCAAAATATTGGTGTCAAGCTTCTTCCCGCGAATTCGTCTGCTTGAACTTTAGAATTTGCTCCAAGTCCGGGATAAAAAGTGTCCTCTATGCTAGTCCAGGTTGGGTTGTGTTGGGATCGGATCTGCTAGTTAAACATTTTTTTAATTACGTAGATAATTTGGCAGAGGTGAGACGAATCCATTTACAGTTCGCCGGTATGTTTAGGTTCCATGTAACAGGGGGTGAGCCTTTTGCCGTTTACCGGGCACAAATTCTAACTCCGAATAGATACTGAGAATTCCTTTGAAAAACGCAATATCATTGCTCGACCTAGGGACACCTAACGTAGCTGTCGCGCTTAGGACCACAAGACTAATGAAGCAGTCTAAGATTATTACTTTAAATTAAATTATGATTAGTCTACAATACATTCTCTGCTGCCTAAAGCACCAGCCTTCAAGCTTGGCCAACCAACAATAAATTACAAAACCAATTTCACTGTTCTCTTTGTGTTACTAGTGTGAATGGCGTCTTGACCAAGCGCCAAAGTCCGCTCCTTAGGACTGTTCACACTAAAAATCAAACTCAGTCAACTCAGTCTCAGTCATTGTTTTTACTATTGATAAACATAGCTAAAACTTACAGCTTCGGTACATCATATCTCAATTCATTGAACAAATCCTGAGATATACGAGTAGTTTTTTTTTTTTTTTTTTTTTTTTTTTTTATAACAGAGGGGGCAAACGAACATGCGGGCCACCTGATGGTAAGTGACTACCGCCGCCCATGGCCATCAGCGACATTGTAGCTGTCACCAATGCGTTGCCGGCCTTTTAAATGTGTGTATGCTCTTTTCTTGAAGGCCCCCATGTCGTACTGGTTCGGGAATACTGCCGCAGGGAGGTTATTCCATAGTTTACAGGTTCTCGGTAGGAAGCTTCGTGTAAACCGGACTGTGGTGGATTGCCAACCATCGAGGTGGTGACGATGGAACTTGCTTTTATGGCGTGTGGTGCGATGATGAAATTCAGCGGCTGGTATTTGCTCGAACAATTCCTCAGAGCACTCCCCATAATAGATCCGGTAAAAGACGCAAAGAGACGCAATGTCTCTCCGCAAGGCCAAAGGATCTAGTCGACCAGAAATCTCGGGTTCGCCGACGATCCGCGCTGCTCTACGCTGCAAACAGTCAAAAGGCAGGAGAAGGTATTGGGGTGCCCCAGCCCAAAGGTGAGCGCAGTATTCCATATGCGGCCGAACCTGCGCCTTGTATAGTTGCAGGCGCTGGTGCGGCCGAAAATAGGATTTCGCTCTATTGAGGACCCCAAGTTTCTTTGATGCCAATTTGGCTTTACCCTCCAGATGACCGCGGAACTGCACATCGCTCGTTATGTCAACACCGAGAATTCCGATGCTAGCCTTAGTATTAAGGAGAGTGCCCCGGAAGTGAGGTGATACGACAAAGGGGTTTCTTTTAGCGGTAAACGCGCAAACTTGTGTCTTATACGGGTTAAACTGGACTAAGTTTTGTTTGCCCCAAGCTGAGACTCGCTCCAAAGATGTTTCCATTTTAGACACAAGTATATTCCGACACTCCTGGATGTATTCCAGAGAGAGGTTTTTATTGCCAAAGTACAGTGCATCCCCTGTACTGTCATCCGCATAGCAATGTATATCGCATAAGTGCAACATGTCGTTGATATGCAGTATGAACAGAGTTGGAGATAGCACACAGCCTTGTGGGACGCCAGCATTCACGGGCATGGAATCCGAGCATGATCCACCAACTACAACCTTAATGCTCCGCTCCGTGAGAAAGTTGGCTATCCACGTAGTAAGTCTCTCCGGAAGTCCGTAGGATGGTAGCTTTGAAAGAAGAGCCCTATGCCAAACCCGATCAAAGGCTTTAGCAATATCCAGGCTAACGGCCAAGGCTTCGCCCTTTCTCTCCACAGCTTCCGCCCATCTATGGGTGAGATATATTAAAAGATCACCAGCTGAGCGTCCGCGTCGAAAACCGTATTGGCGGTCGCTGATCAGCTGGCTATCCTCAAGGTATCTCAGAAGCTGATTATTTATTATGTTTTCCATAAGTTTGGAAAATAGAGAGGTAATAGCAATTGGCCGATAGTTAGCTGGGTCTGAGCTATCACCTTTTTTAGGGATCGGATGTACAAATGCCGTCTTCCAAGCATTTGGAACTACGCCTGAGAGATACGAGTATCGGAATAAGCGCGTTAACACCGGTGCTAACTCAGGTGCGCACGTCCTTAAGACAATGGCAGGGATGCCATCAGGCCCACTTGACTTGTTAATGTCCAGGGAGAGAAGCGCTTTACGCACATCACGTTGGGTAATTCGGATGTCTGGCATAAAGCAACTACAACGTGGGATGGTTGGCGGTGAATTTCCCTGGTCATCTAGAGTCGAATTTGACGCAAACAGAGAGCCTAGAAGATTAGCTTTCTCTGTTGCAGTGTGGGCAAAACTGTCACCCCTACGCAATGGTGGAAGGGTTGGCTGGCAGAAGTTGCCTTGTACTGCCTTAGCAAGGGACCAAAAAGCACGAGTTCCAGAAGGGTATCGTGCTAGTCTGTCGCCAATTTTGCCAACGTACTCGGACTTCGCTGAGGCAATCTGTCTTTTTAAAGACTTGGATGCAAAATTGTACCGTTTTTTTAAAGCGCCGGTTTCCGGATCCCTAGCGGCCTTTGCTGTAACCCAGGCCTGGAAGCACTCTTGCTTACGGTGACACTTCGCTTTGCAAGATCCACCAAACCAGGGCTGGGACTTGCCGCCCACAGGCACTGCAGAGCTTGGAATATAAATTTCCATTCCCTGCTGCACCACATCGGCGACAGAATCAGCGCAGGCACTGGGATCATTCGACGAAAAACACACCTGCCTCCATGGGTAGGATGCAAAAAAATTGCGCATTCCATCCCAGTCCGCTGACCTGTAGTGCCAAACTTGACGACTGCCCGCAGAACGCGGACGCGTATGGCGCGTCAGAGACACTACACTCCGTATCAGACAATGGTCGGACGATCCAAGAGGAGCGCCAACGGACACCTGATGGCTGTCCGGATGTGTGGTCAACAGAAGGTCTAACAAAGATGATGTATGGCCTTCAATATCCGGTACTCGCGTAGGCGAGGATACGAGTTGCGTGAGGCCGTAAGCCAAGGCGAAGTCATGTACAGATCTGCCTGTGTGGTCAGTTGTTCGTGACCCGAGCCATTCGACGTGGTGGGCATTAAAATCGCCTAAAACCACTATACTGGCTGAGGGCAACTGTTCGAGTACTGTATCAATCGTAGTTTGGACGTGGTCAATGAGTCGCTCGGTTTCAGTATTACCACTGTGGGACCTGTAGAGACACGCATAGATGGTAGGTGGCTCCGTATTGTCTACGCGCACCCAAAGAATGGACAGATCCCTTCCTTCAAGGTTGCTGAGACGTCGACAACAGATATCCTCCCGAATGTACAAGCATACTCCAGCGCGTGGTACAAACATGTGCTCTAGTCTGTAGCCTGGGTAACATAGGTACTCTGTATCATCCGGGCAAGATATCTGTGTCTCTGTAAGAAAGAGCAAAGCCGGCTTCGCCGTCTCTAGGTGGTGGTGGACGGCGTTGAGGTTTGAATGTAGTCCCCGTATATTGCAGAACTCCACGGTAAGCGTGGGTGGGGTTGCCAATGTTCGTTTGCCCCGTTTGCCCCTAACAACATCGAGCGGAATTGTGCCCTCCCCAGAATACGATGGGCGGCCCGAGCACTGAAAGCGCTCAGGGAGGGATTCTCCTGCATCTGTGGTGCCGGTACCCTCCTGGGGTATTATCTCTTTCAAGACCGCTGTCATATTCTAAGAAGGGGTGTGTTGGGCTCCGGTTCCCTCACTCACCAGACGAAACGCAGCAGCAATTATTGTGCTGCTACTTCACGCCGGTATTCTGTGAGAGCGTGGTACCTCCCCGGACGAGCCAGCCCATTTGTGAACTATAGACAGAGAGGTGTCTATAGTTAGGCCTACCACAGGAGAAGGGAGTTTGTGTCTGACCTGTCTGTTGTATGCAGATCCATAGAAAGAAGAGATCATCACTGATGGTTTCTGATTATATATTTTCTATTCGTCCACGAGAGCAAAGCCGCGGGGGAAATTAGGTTCTCTTATAAAACGAAGTCAATCAAACTACGAATATTAAACTACCTTTTCGAGTTTCTATTGAAAGATTACCTAAGTTATTTCTGTAGAATTCATGGTTCAGTATCATCAGTACCTCTGTATCTTATGTACCTATGTATGTAGGTAGGTACCTACATACATAGGTACATAAGATATATGATAAGAATATCCGTCATTTATTTCCATACACGTGTATAAAGTGCCTATAATGTATGGTGCATGAGTGTATTCTGGAATAAATTTCAATTTCAACACCTTTAAAATACAGGTTCCCCTTCGGTTTCGTACAAAGTTTGTAATTATATCTTTTCCATTAGCGGGCCGTGTAGCGGGTGAGATCACAAGATATATGATTGTATCTTGTTCAGAACAAACTGTGCTTTGTTAGCTACTTACGCGATGTAGATATAGCTGCGGTCGAATGAGAGATACGAGCTAATTAAATTTTAAAGAAAACTTAAGAAAACTAACCGCACGGTTTTCTCGATATATGTGCCTGGTGAATGGTAATGTACCACCCAATTTTGAAGCAGACAGACCTTTTTTTTTGGGTGCTGGAAATCCTCATTGATCGTCTGCTACCTTTTTTTAACCCCAACGCATAAATGACGGGGTGTTATAAGTTTGACGTGTCTGCATCGTAGCTCCCGAACGGATGAACGATCTTGATTTTGTATTTTTTTAGTCGATTGTGTTCTTAGCTATGTCTGATGAAAATCTGTCGAAATATAATGCAGTCTTAATATTGTTGTGGTACGGAGAATCCTCGATGAATTGTCTGCCACTTTGGGACAGCAGAGCATTCGGACTCTTACTGACTAATAACTACACTTGGCTTCTGTTACCCTAAGGGTCTGGCTACCCGCTGTTGGGGTCGCGGAGGGAATGACAACTCGCTCCCGTGCCCACAGCCAAAAGTGGTGGGGGCAACACCCCTGTGATTTTAGTCTGCCTGTGAAGGGGTAGGCAGAGGTGTACTAATGTACACCCACATTTCGCCGGTATGTTTGGGTCCCATGTGATAGGGGGCGAGCCTATTGCCATTAACCGGGCACAAATCCAGACTCCGAGCTACAACTAGGAAATTCATAGAAAAACCCAATAACACTTTGCTCAACTTGGGGATCTAATTCAGGACCTCTAAGGTAGCAATCGCCCTTAGGACCAGTAGACTAATGAGGCAGTCAATAATTAAATAGTTTTCCTTGATATGTAGGATAATTATTTATACACACATACATCTTCGCAGTTACCGTAGTTAGGATAGGTTATATGTAAATACCATTGCATTGTTGCCTGCCCAACAAAATAGAATAAATTCTTTATTTAAGTAACCATGACTCATTAATGTTAGTATTACTTAAAACTATGTTAGTAACATTTCATAATCTAATTTATGTAATAATTGATTGATCTCACCGCTGCCGCTGCTTCATCCTATGCGAGACGGAACAACAATGAGTCACGTATGAGAAATCCAGACGCCCAGCAATCATACTCAGGACACTGTTGGAGCTGGCCCACACCCTGCGCACCAGAGAAGCACACCTCTTTCGCATGGTCGCATAAAAGCAATCTACGTGTGCGTCAGCAAACATCCCCGATGCGCTACAGAAGCGAGGCAGCCCCACCAGTATCCTAAACGCGTTATTGTATTGAACGCGGAGAGCGCGGTACGACTTCTGAGTATATCGGTATACTATGAATAATGTCTCAGTACAACCATCCCAAATTGTTCTTCTAAAAATATGTAACTAGTTATAAGCATGATTGTACTTTCTTTGAAATAAAAAAAATATTTATTATTATTATTATTTATTATGTCTGGCCCAAAGGCTGCACGTGTAGAAAGCAGTACAGTAAGCTCGGAAGAGTGTGATCTTTACCTGAAGGGAACAACGTGCAAACCTACGGGCCAGCATGTTCGCTCTAATCGACAACGATAGGTACACAAAATAAAGTAAAACACACAGAACAAAAGATTATTATTATTTATTATCCAGTTAGTATATACCGCGTGGAGATTAGGTTATCACATTAATTGCAACCACATATTCTACATAACGTATTTTGACCATACACAACTAAAAAAAATAAGTACAATAAGCATTTTAGCCCTGGGATCGTTTTTTCCATTTTAGTATTTAACAACATCATGTATTGAATAACGATAATCACCTGACCTAAACTAGTAGTTCAAAGACCCGAGAAAATTCATACGTTGCCGTTCCGTATTACTAACAATTATTAGAAACTTAAACTAGATAAGCTAAAAATGACCTTATAACTAACACTATTAGGCCTTGTCTATGCGCAAAATTAAAAGATAAGGGACCACAGCGAAAGATAAATAAAAAACGTTCTTAAAAATATTAGTTTAAGGCATAAATCTCTATGCGCGATACGGGGGTAGGTGTCGTCAGAATTCGTCCTTTGTCGGCGCCGGCGGCGGCGGCGCGCGACTTTAAAGTAAAGAAACGGAAGCGAACGAAGATTCAGTACGCTTCCGGGGTCCTTAAGGATAGTTCGTGTGTTGCTTATTCGCACACGCGCCCTTCGTATTTTTATTGTAATTGTTTTGAGAACATTTTCGTAAATTTCTTGTTTTGTTTGTTGGATACGTTATTATTAGTTGTAGATTAGTTAAGTGTTGTGACAGTTCCTGCGAGATCGGACGCTTTTCTCATTTTTTGGTTGTGATAGGACATTTTATTAGTAAGTGAAGTTAGTGAAAGTCGGTGAGCATACGTTATCGTCAGAGTACACCGACATGGTTGATTGAATGCAATCAAAACAGCGCTGCTGGTGTTACGAACATACCGACAGAGGTATATCGTACCTACCTATGACGGTGCTCATATGCATTCAGTTGCATGGCGGCCATAACGTAAATTTTAATTAATCAATTGAACATTTGGACAAGTGTAGGTTTATTAAATTGAATTATTATTATTGTGCAAGAATACCATAAAGTTTGTGTTGAATTGTTGATATCATCGCTCCGAGCGTCCTATCCTATGCCTACTTGCAAGTATGTAGGTACTTACTCGCCGCGGCGGCGGCGGCGACGTTGCCGCTTTTACAGGTCAGTATACTGATATTATTGAGGGTGATTTATTTCGAGCCAATATTTACGGTATTTATTTTGTTTGAAAAATTTAGTTTTTTATTTTTAGTAAAATTGTTTATTTTATTACTCAAACAGACTAATGATAACTTGGAATGACCGCTGTTTAATTTAATGTGATAACCTAATCGCCACCCGATATATACCATGAATCCAACCAATTTCACGTAACTTAGCAACGGGACGAAATCTTTTGCAATATCATTAAAATTGGCGTTGTCAACTGAGTCGTAATTAACGATAAACAAAATCATGATACCTGTCCTACAGAAACAAACTTTACTTTACGAACTGTTGCTTGGGTTGTTGGGTCATGGTTTAGTCAATAGTTTTTATATTCAACCCATTACATTGTCCTACTGCTGGGCACGGTTCTCCTCTCAGTACGAGAGGGATTAGGCTATAGTCCGCCACGCTAGCCTACTGCGGGTTGGCAGACTTCACACGCCGTCAAGAAAATCTCTCAGGCATGCAGGTTCCCTCACGACGTTTTCCTTCACCGTTTAAGCGCGTGATAATTAATTATTAATACGCACATGACTTCGAAAAGTCAGAGGTGCGTGCCTTGGATTCGAACTCAAGACCTTTGACTTGGCAGTCCAATGGTCATATCACTAGGCTATCACTGCACTTTTGATTGAATTATATCATAAATAATAAGCCGTCGCCAGCACATCAGATTATACAAAGCTGTCAATATTCTCCAAATGATTTTAATTGTTGAATGGTAACGTGCTGGCTACCGTACAAACACCGTACACCGTATGTATAAAAAAACACTTTAATTTTATCAGGTAATCAATTTACATTATTCCAAAGATAATAATAGGCTCGCCCCCTATTACATGGGACCTAAACATACCGGCGAACTGTGGGTGTACATTAGGTACACCTCTGCCTAACCCTTCAGGGAATACAGGCGTGATGGTAATAACTACTAATTGCACCGATTCGGTAACTGCGACAGAAAAATGGAGTGTCAGTTCCGTGTTGTCTCTTTGAGTGTCAGGTACAAAGTGAGTATGAATGCTTGCTACTGCGCCAGCCCATGCTCGGCTGACTTCACAGCTCTGCTCAGACGCACTCACCTGAAGTTGTCACCGCTTAATGCATCTTCCGCTTTATTTTAATTGACCGGATACGACATACATATCAATTACATTTAAATAAACTTTTATTTTGTTCTCAAGCCATCGCTGTTGCTTGGGTTGTTGGATCTTGGCATCAAATCTCCAACATTAAATGACCAAGTCTCAAATTGTAGAGACTCGAGACTGTAGATTAGACGCCTGAACATATAGGATCTCCTCTCGAAATTTCTCGTTGCAGTACGATTTTAACTCATTTATAAATTCTCATGGATACTCTATAGCCATTATGTCGAACTCCTACCCACTAAAATCACACTGCTGATTGCAACTAGGGTGGGTCCTTCAGTGCATTACTGTGGCTTCCACATCTGCTGTGTGAAGCCTTCTTCGAGCAGGATTACTCCTCTATCGAATCCACTCTGCTGCCTTCCTTTTTCTGAGAATGTATCTCTGTAATCTAGAAGAAAGTACAACATGACTTACGACATAAAAAAGTTATATTAGAACATGTCAAGGTTTGAAAACAGAACCAAATATTAAGAAAACGTTTCTAAAACTGCCGGCGGTGTCCAAGAAATTCTAAATTTCAAGCATAAAGCTTGCGCCATAATTTGTATGCCGTGCCGCAGCATAAATTAGACAAGGGTCTTCTTTAAGTGCTGTTAAAGGCAACTTGGAATTGCATTAGAAGAACGGGCAAGTTCGATATTCGATATAGTCTGAACAATACGACATGCCGTCATCTTTCTTTTATATACCTACTTGATATGACTTATAATAAAATTATGCTAGGAGAATCAAAATAGATTAGTCTTATCAATATATTCACAGGGAAAACACTAGGTACCTAATCAATTGTAATAAAGTTATGGAATGTTAAGAATAAAACAAATCATAAATTTATCATTCATTAGCATTTTTAATCATTAATCTAAAAAAGTTTTTTCGAAGATAATTATATTCTCTAGTGAAAGCACAATACGATATTAGGTAGGATTCGACTCTGCATCGCTCTGGTTAAAAACAACGGACGCTTTCTAAGTTACCGAGATCACTGCCTGTGATATCAAGTTTTCTCTTTCAGATTTAACTTCTTAAGTAGACATTCGGTGTATTTAGCCGGACGGACGCGATTTTGAATCCTACCTGAGTTACTATTTTTCTTTCAATAGAGAAATTAACTATCTCTATACTTAGATATTAAGCATTCATGAATGCCAAAATATAATTAAGAAAATAATAAAAATGTTGTTTCTACCACTGCTTTTTTTCTAGGTTTTTCACAATACGTGCCGTATTTAATAGAATTGTTTTTCGTATCTAACCCTGGTATTAATTCAATTTAAATTATTATTAATGTTATGGCAGCCTTATAACGTTAACAGTTATACCTAGCTACAAAAAAAGAGAAATAAAACAGATTCGACTATTTCTTTTTTGTAACAAGAAGAACTGGATTTGGATCTATGTAGGTACATAATGTAGGCACTTATTTATACGTTACACACAATAAAAACAACTGACTTCTCCGAGATTACTTTATATAAGTACGTACATGGAATATTGTTGTGAACAAACAAATAAAGTTTTTCTTCTTATTGTTAGTGAATAAGTAAGCAGAGAAAACATCGAATAAATTAATTAATATTGTTCTGTTTATAACGTAATCGTTAGTTGCTTAGTTATTAAAAAAATATAGAACACAATATGGAAATATTTTTTTTCGATCATATCGAACACCTTCATGTCTGTTTTCCTCGAAGGGTTAGGCAGAGGTGTACACAAATGTACACCCACAGTTTGCTAGTAGGTAACAAAATGTTCTTTGCTCAAATATCTGCAAGCTGCCAATGATCATTTCTCAGACTAACCCATTAACACTCCTCGACATATGAATCAAACCTAACGCTCAGCAACCGCGCATGCGATCAATAATGCGATCAATTTAAAAGCGGCGGTAGCCTAATAGCTAGGGCGTCGGACTTGCGATCATAATTATGGTTGCCGGTTCGAACCCCACCCATTGCACTACCGACGTGAACCCACTCGTTAGACAAGCATTTAGCTTAGCACGAGGGGTTAACAAAAAGACTAGTAATGTGTGACCCACATTGCTAGTAAGCTCCTTTTAATAAAAAATAAATAAAAAAATAGTCAAAGACAAGAATGATACGTACCTATACCTAATAATTGTTTTCATAAATAAATTATCGGCCTCTTACAGTTTCATTATATCTGACTACATAATTATGTATCGAACATTATATAGATGTTAATCAGAGTGTTCTTGGGTTATCCTAAAAAAGTCTCAGTAGCTCGGAGTTTGAATATGTGCCCGGTGAATGGCAATGGGCGAGGCACATAGCTCGTAGAACTGATGGCCGTTGGGGCAAAAATGTTCTCGAGTGTAGTCCACGCACCGGAAAACGCAGTGTGGGACGACCTCCAAAATGGACAGACGACCTGGTAAAGGTCGCTGGGAGTCGTTGGATGCAGGCGGCACATAACCGGTCGTTGTGGAAGTCTATGGGGGAGGCCTTCCTTGCAGTGGACTTCATTTGGCTGATATGATGATGATGATGATGAATGGCAATAGGATCGCCCACTATTGGGACACAAACATACCGGTGAACTGTGGGTTTACATTAAGTACAGCTCTGACTAACACTTTGGGGCAGCCGCGATGGTATGTTAGGTTATCAATCAGCATTAACATGTTTTGTCATGTCAAAGTGCAGTGATAGCCTAGTGATACGACCATTGGACTGCCAAGTCAAAGGTCTCGAGTTCGAATCCAAGGCACGCACCTCTGACTTTTCGAAAGTCATGTGCGTATTAATGAATTAATTATCACGCGCTTAAACGGTGAAGGAAAACATCGTGAGGAAACCTGCATGCCTGAGAGATTTTCTTGACGGCATGTGAAGTCTGCCAACCCGCAGTAGGCTAGCGTGGCGGACTAAAGCCTAATCCCTCTCGTACTGAGAGGAGACCCGTGCCCAGCAGTGGGACAATGTAATGGGTTGATGATGATGATGATGTTTTGTCAGTCATGGATTAAAAAAAATATTGCGAAGTTATATACCAATTCTCTTTAATTTTCTTTTCTTTTACCACAACCAAATGTCGTACATTTACCACTAGCTTTACTACGCAAACGGTTGTAATCATTCATATTACACGGATTAATTCACCGAATCCATCAAGTGATTGATTCTCTAAGAACGTTAATAGAGCAGAAATATTGAGCGCAATTAGCGACGCGTCCCTGAATCATCAAAACAATCCGTCAGATGGGCCCTTTGAGACCTTTGAGGAAATTAATACATTTTATATTTATTCTTATACTACTCTGTATATACATTACACTAAGCTTACAAAGTCATAGGCACATAATATATTCTTTTATACAAAACTGTAACAGGCCGATGTCTGTACACACGGCTAATGGTCAAGCTATACAAAACCAGTTAAAGATGATCTCGCATTGTATATGATTTACATATAATTAGAGGCCAGTGGAAACTGGAATATTTATATCATAATACAAAAATCGTAAAAAATTGGTCCCTAAAAAACAAAGTTATTACACAGTTATAACATACGAATTGGGAACCTCTTTTCGAGTAGGCTAATAAATTAGAGTAGATTTAGACAAAGATAATATAATTATTAGATACCTAGCTATATTGTGCCTGTATGTTTTAATCAACCTCCGATATTCGCATAAATGTCAGAAATTATTATATTTTAAGCACACTGGTTCACGGATTTAGCGATTGCTAATTGATTTTTATATTTCAGATAAAAATAATAAGTACCTAACGGATAATAATTTCGTGGTACGCATTTCATTATATTTTTTGCTGTCACGTATTTTTTGTTTTCATGTTACATTTTCCTGTTTAAGGTAAAACCAAAGATGTAAGAGATATTCTTATATAATAAATTTCTTCTACGCATACCTAACCTTACACAAATTTTCATTTTATTTAGAAAAACATCAAAATTTGTTTTGGATTGAAGTTTCTTTATGAAGTGCTTCGAGTCATTTCGGGTTTAATTGCAATTTGTCTTTTCATAAAGGATCCTACATTCTACTCTCTGAGAAAACAACCTGTCAAATAAATATGTTTTATCATTATCATCAACCCAAAACGAGAGGGATTAGGTTATTAGTCCACAGCACTAAACACACCATCGAGAAAATCTCTCATGCATTGAGATCACATGCATGAGATTTCTTCGATTTTTTTCTTTTACCGTTATAAGCAAGTAATGATAATTTATTAATCCGGCATGACTTAAAAAAGTTAGAGGTGCGGGCCTTGGATCCGAACTGGTCCAATAGCCATATTACTAAGCCATCACTATCAATATAGTTTTTAAATTTTTGTTTGAGTTGCTTTTTTAACAACATTCTTACGCTCTCGACTAACGTCGCCTCAAAGACGTAAATTATAAATGTGTAGGCAAATTTCGACATGGCGGGTGGGAGTCGCGGTGGCTTAGCGGTCATAGGGTCTGGTGTACTTAACCAGAAGACGCAGGTTCGAATCCTGCCCGCGGTCGTATTTTTCCTTCACTAAAATAACTTAACATTCTTACTCTATTAGAAAACTATGCGCCAATAATTTCAAGTTTGTAGGCTTTATAGCTTTTCATATTTTTTACGTCATAAGTCAGCGAGTGCGTGGTATTTCACCTTTATTTATTACTACTTAGCTTTCCCTCCACGGCTTTGCCCGCGTGGTGTCTCGGCTTTTCTGCATTTAATACATACCATCACGCCTGTATTCCCCGAAGGGTTAGGCAGAGGTGTACTAATATACACCCACATTTCGCCGGTATGTTTTAGTCCCATGTAATAGGGGGCGAGCCTATTGCCACTAACCGGGCACAAAACCAGACCCGAGCTGCTACTGGGAATTTCATAGAAAAACCCAATAACACTTTGCTCTACCTGGGGATCGAACCCAGGACCTCTATCGTAGCAGTCGCGCTTAGGACCACTAGACTAATGAGGCAGTCTCTGCATTTTCTTTTTTTATATTTTCTGCATTTAAAAGGAATATTTTTTCCCGTTTTTGCAACATTTTTCATTTGTGCTTCGCTCCTATTGGTCGCTTGCTTGATGATATAGCCTATAGCCTTCCTCGATAAATGAGCTATCTAACACTGAAAGAATTTTTCAAATCGGACCCGTAGTTCCTGAGTTTAGCGCGTTTAAGCAAACAAAAAAGCTCTTCAGCTTTTTTATACTATAGTATAGCTTAGTATAGATATTAAATACTTAGAATATTACATCAATCTGCCGTATTGCTTTATCCATAAAATTTTCCTTACACGTGTCTCCTCTCAAAACTGTTTTAAATTTTTCCGTTTCTCGGAACTTTCCCTTTAATATCTACTTTCAGTTTACCTCCATTACTTACTTTCTTTGGACAAAACAAACACTTTCACCCCTTTGAGAATTCTTTTAAAAAAAAACTTTGTGGGTTATTACGTCACACAAGACTTCCGCTATCGTGTTGCAACCCTTGAGGAATGGGCTTGGCGTTGATGACTCAACTAAGCGGAAATTTTTAATTGAGTTAAAAAAAAAATCTGTTATTACAATACTTTCTCGTTAAGAATATTGGTGGAAAAGTTATGATAAAATATACCTACTATACAAATATTTTCAAAAGGGCTTTCATAAAAAATCTAACAGAATGGATGTTTCTTTTTCATATTTTTGGACCGACAGCAAAAAAATACGGAATTGAATTGATGAAATACAATCGTTTATTTTTATATTTTTATCAAAGTACATTGACGTACATATGAAAGAGAGAGAGAGATATGCAAGAGTCGTAGCAAGTGGCAGTCCATAGTTTCTGCCTACCCCTGTGGGAAAAAGGCGTGAGTGTATGAAGGTATTGACGTACATTTTCTTTAAGAGTTTAGGAGAGCCGCCGCTTTTTAAAAACAACCACTTTTGAGTACCGTACCTAGTTACAGCTTTACCTTAATATTAGAAATTTGATCAATTTCATCAAGACTATTTTTACAATAATATGGCGTAACACATTTTTATTGGATAAGAAATTGGAAAGAGTATTTACTTAAAAGAGAACTAAACTATACACAATATATGAAAACAAATTGTCACGCCCAGGCGTCGAAGTATTCCTCCGCATCACTGTCGTCTGGTAACGTGCCCAGAAGACTGGCAGCATTGCCACGTTGAATGGCAATACTAATTCTTTGTCCTAAGAATAACCCAGCCCTCTGGTCACGTGAAGAGTTGACAAGTCTCTTGGAGATTTCCTTAAAAAGGAGGCGCGCACTTGGACCCCATGGCCCGAGCGTTTTGACTCCAAACGGCTCAAAAATATAACTCCCATTGAGGTTACTATATTTTCGCCGCTTTAGAGTCTCTGCGCCCGCAGCAGCAGTGCCAGCATAGCCTGCCGAGCTTGGAAGATGAGATGGCGCAAGGGTATCGACGCAGGTTGCGTCCCACACCAGAGCCCTACCCAACTTCCACGGCAAAAGTGACATACCGTCTGGTCTATTCCCATCGTCACGTTACACATTGTATTAAAGGAAGATAGGGATATGCCCTTAAACATTTCATCACTAGTGGTTGAGTGAATCAACTCGAATCTCATTCCGATCATTGCGTATTATTGTATTGTGTTGGTCCTAATTTGATAGATACCTACTCTGGGAATTGTTATTTTGGCTTAAATCCTTATTGAATCTTTTGTTATGGTTCCGAGTCTTTTTTTGTAATGTATTGTTATTTCAAATATATCATTATCATCACCACAGATTTAAGGAAATAGATTAATAAATTTCCTAATCTGAGATCATCACCATCAATGTTATAATATTGTTTATAGGTGGCTAAGCATGAGTCTCCTCTCAGAGTGAGAAGGAGTAGACTATACTTAGTCAACCACGCTAGAATACTGTGGACAGACGGTTGGCAGATTTCACAAGCTATCGAGAAAATCTCTCAGGTATCAAGTTTCTTCAAGAGGTTTTCCTTCACCGTTTCAAGCCAATGATAATTAATTATTAATACGGACATAATTACGAAAAGCCAGAGGTGCGTGCCTTGGATTCGAACTCGAGATCTGCGACTGGGCAGTCCAGTGCTTATTTCAAATATTATATACCCTGAAATAAATGTACCTACCTTGATTTCATTAGGTAAGTATTATAAAACCTCGTACATCACAATGTTTCGTTAGCAGTAAGAACTTTGTACTTTCTCAGGGAAAACTATGCACAACAATATATTTTCAAAGTTCTGCAACAGTTCACAATGAGTTCAAAAGTTAATGCTCCTCTGAATATACTGGATCGACTCCTTTACTAGACATTCTTGTAAACTTTTTGGTTTTCGACATCAACCTCACTTTGAAAGGTAATTATACTAGCTTTCCGCCCGCGGCTTCGCCAGTGTGGACTTTATTTTTGGCGATTCGTTTTTTCCAGTTCATACAAAGTTTCATGGTATCTTTCACCCCTATTTCAAACCCTCCAATACTGTTTCGATAAAAAGTAGCCTATGACCTTTCTCAAGCTTTAGTCTATGTCAGTACCAAATTTCATCAAAATCGATTGAGTGGTTTAGGCGTGAAAGCCTAACAGACAGACAAACAGACAAAGTTAATTTTGCATTTATAATATTAGTAGGGATTGGTAGGGATTTGTGACTAGCCGTTGCCCGAAGTGTCACTCACGTTCTTAAATGATTTACGTACTATCGGTTTTAGGCGACGATTAACGTGACATGACGTGTCACGCACCAGATTATAAGTTAGACCTTTGACAATACAACTGTAACAAACCTCATCCAATTTCGTGCAGTAGTTTATGCGTGTAAAAGTATACAGACGGACAAAAATCTAAACATTGTTGTTTTGGCTTTCTGCTCTAATATAGGTAGGCCCCCATATTATTTTTATAAATAAATCAGAGACTTTTACAAGTGAATGTATTATAATTTATAGTAGGTACTATCCGGCTGAAAAGAAACAACGAAGCCAGTTCAGAGAATTAGCGTCGCTTTAAAGTACAGACAGTAAATACGAATATACAAACATACAAACATGTATCTAATATTTTTTTAAATGTCTAGTAAAAATTACCAAATACCTTTCACCTTTATATTATTGTATTAAAAAATGTCTTCCTGAATCCGATTTAAGGCTCGTTATTTTGTCGAGCTGAATTAAAAACAGCTAACAAATTGATATCTGAGAAATTATTCAATGTAATAAATTTCAGCGAAAACAATTTGTTAATTTTCGCAGCTTGTAGTTGAGCCACAGTTTTTTTATTCTGTTATATTATATCAATTTCTGGGTTTCTCAGTAGCAGTTTCGAATAAGGATCTTTGGGATGGCACAGTTTATGGCAATGGCCCCTCTTACATCGGATACGTATAAGAAACACTGGCTAACTGTAGATGTACATCATTAATGTTTATACCTCTTTCTGACCCATTGGAGAATGCAGGTGAGATTGTATATCCTACTAACCAATATTCTGGCTGTTACTTAAGCACTTGTTATTTTTTTCATACCCTCAGAATGTAAAAGGATTTTTTTTTATTTATATACAAAATATAAACAACATCAGGTATACTACCCTACTGGATAAGACGTCTACGATTGAACACTAGCGCACCCAATATCCATAATTCTGTACGATATTGCCATAACTACCACGCTTGGCCCGACATAATGTGATAATACTCTCATTTTCATTCAATGTTGCTCCATCGAGCAAAAAATACGAGCATTAAAATGGCATCTCGTTTTTCTTCGTTAGCTTTTACCGTGAACAAGGCTACTAAGTACTCCTACTCTTGTTTCCTAGAAATTTTCAAAGCTGGAAAATTACCTATCACTAACATAACATAAAATACCACCACGCCTGTACTTTCCAAAGGTTTAAGCAGAGGTGTACTAATGCACACTCATGATAATCGGCATGTTTAAGTCCCTTTTAACAGGGGGCCAGGCTATTGCAGTAACCATTAAATTAATAATGCATATTTAGCAAAATTAATATTACCACAAATTCGGACTCCGAACTGCTACTTAGAATTTCATTAAAAATCCAAACAAAAGAGAGATATACGTATACAATATGACATAACAAAATTGTAACCGGCTAATGTCTAATGTCTTTACATAACTGTTAAAATTATGTAACTTATTGTTGTGGTAGGGCCACACTGTTCGCAGCATTAATGTGCCGGCTTGACTGGGGAAGTACCACACTCTCGCAGAAGACCGACGTCCGAGTAGTAGGGTTTCGTAACTGCGCTTCGTTCGGTGAGCGAGAGGGCCGGAGGCCCAATTCCTCCCCCAATCCCCTTCCTTCTCCTTTTCTCCTTCCCCTCCTTTTTCTTAAATAGGCTAGGCAACGCATCTGCAACTCCTTGGGTTTTGCAGATGTCCATGGGCAGCGATGACTACTTACCATCAGGTAGCTCGCCTGCTCGTTTGCCGAGTTATCTCATAAAAAAAATAAAAAAAAAACATACTTTACCATAGAGAGAGAAGTGCAGTTTTACACGAATTCATTGAAGTACACGCGTATCCACATTGAATTAAAATCCAACTTTTTTTCAGCTTACTGGACATGATTTTTCCCTTGGGCGTATTTAGTCCGCGCCACTAATTTAGCTCAGTAGCACGTAACAATGCGTTCTAAGAGAACGCCTGACACATTTATCTGTCGCTGCTATTTACCTAGCCGACCAAGTTTTTGTAACGGATTGGTTTAATTCAACATTCCAGCTCGTCCCCTCCCTAGTTAGGGATGTCAAATACGCAGTTGTGAGAGCGACGTGCGGCGCGGGCGATGCTGTAATTTTTCTTTGGTATATTATACATGAAGAATTCTTGTTCAGCTGGAATACTTATCGAACCAGATCCTGTCCCGATTCAATACCATAACTCGACTAACTCGCAAGTACTAGTATAAGAGATATAAAACAAAAATCCTTAACTTATATCTTCATATTAAACATCAATTCGTCCATTGTTGGGCACAGGTTCCACCTAGTCATCGTCATCGAGCCTGATCTTAAACTTTTCTCATTTATCATGACCGACTTCCTTTCGCACTTCACTTGGTCTGTTGACGTCCTACACAACGCTCGCCTAGACATGGTTTCCAGACAAGAACTCGTCTGCGTTAACCCAGCAAGTGTGCAAAAAAATTTGGGATTTTGTTTATCATGGAAATTCGTAAAACTATATTTTTCCTGCTCTAATTTGCAAAAATTGTAGGGAAACGAAAAGGATGGCAATAATAGTCATATATGCACCTGCATACTGCACATTTTTGCATAGGTTGCATTCTAATCGTGGGAGAGGTTAATTAGATATTATGACCCGCCTGTTTCAATTTTAGCTAATTCTGTTAACTATGTGATATAAAAAAAATTGTTGGTATTTTTATGAAAATAAACACAAAACTCAATTACCCAATATTTTGTATAGAGTGACAACCCTACTGTGTAGTTCGTTGTTGCCCGTCGCCTCGCTTCGTTAATTGTGTGGTGGCTCTCATTACATTAACACAACTATTGTCTTGATTATTCTTGTTGACGAGCTTCCTGCCTATATATCGGCATACTGTGTATCTATGTACAAACACATCCTTTTATATTGTTCGGGGATAGTTTGGCCATCTTTTGTGCGTGACAGGCGGTGAATTTGGAAATTGGGTTGTTTCTATATACATAATATATGTATAAAAGAAGTTGTAGTTCATCTTTTCTATTTGGTTTATCGTAGGTTGGGTTTTTTCAGTTATACCTACTTAAACTAGAACCTATTTTGTCGACACAAATATAATTTTAATCTAAGGTGTGTTCGCCCTATAAGTTCACTGTCACTCAGAACTATTCTGATTCAAAATAATAAGAAACCTTAAATCAGTGAGAGTAAATATAATTATTATTCATGAAACCACCTTTTTCGCAGTTCGGTGAAAATAAAGACGCCAGGTTATTCTAGATACTATATAACAAAATTAATTAGCATCAACCATACTAAACTAATCTCGAACTAATCACCAAACAGCCACAATATAATATAGACGAAACTGCTCATGTTGTACTTTTAATTAAACGTAGTTCGCTAATCCGCAGCAGACGGCAAAATCAACCAAGTTGATTTTAATTAAACACTCCAAGCTTCCCCGTTAACCTTATAATAAAGTTTAATTGGAATACAATTCGCCGATCACGTGAAACTTTGCTTTTCTTACCCTGTGTGTTTCCGACAAATCCATTATCCTTCCCGAATGTTCATGTTTTTCATTATTGCTGTCCACTTTTTCCTATTTTCCATACATTTAATGTGCCCCGTGGGCTTTGATGAAAACAAATACACAGATTTTCTTATCTGGTTCCGCAAATACACTTTCAATCTTTTTCAGTCGTTACATGACCAGATCTGGGTCAAACATTTTGTAACGTTTTCCTGTGTTGTTCATCTTATAAAGAATCGAGGTACTATCAAAAGATCCTCCAATTGACGGATTATTTTACGACGCAGGATCAATCTCCTTATTTAAAAGTTAAACAAAACTTATGTACTAACTCTTCAAAGAGCACGTTAAGCTTATAAGAGCACGCTAAATCCCGATTGTCTTACGAACACCTATGGCAATAATATTAATCGTAATCAGAAATTATTATTGCCCAGAAATTGGTTGGCAAAAGTCTGTCTGCAAGACAATGATAAAGCAGTGTCAATAACCCCATCACCTTAATAGCGCCCAGTCCATATCTACAAGCATTCGTACCAGTGTAACTGAATAAAAAACATAGATTTATTTTATCTTCGATTCCGAACAAATCACAAATGCATTCTATATGGTAAGCCAACTGTCGTGCCGGTCATTTTTGACAGGTAAGCTTAGAATGAACGACGCGCTCGGACAAAGGGATATTGATATAGAGGGAATAAAGAATGAGGATGGTACATTGTTCTAAAACATGAATCGTCATTCAAATATTATGAGTTACGGTTTTATTTTAGTCACCATTTACCCGCTTACTGTCTCACTGCTGGCCACGAGTTTCCTCTTATAATGATAGGGATTAGGGTATTAGTCCCCCACGCTAGCCTACTACGGGTGGGCAGACTTCACACACCAGCGAAAAAATCTGTCAAGCACACAGGTATAGCCTTAGCTCATGTTAATCGGGATTAATATAGCTTTTTAATTATTTAAGAATTATTAAAATCGGTTCGGTACTTTAAGGAGTTTATTGATTACAAACAAACTAATCTTTCCTTTTACAATTTAAGTATGGATTTCTTGATGTATTCCACCTGATGGTAAGTAGTCATCGCCAGTTTGCAGACTTCCTGAGCCGTAGCAATCGATGGGGAACTGACTCTCATATTGGCTCATTGAATATGATTGAAGAATTGTATTGTAACCCGTTCCCGATAATCAATGTTTTTATCTTTTTGTATTTTTTAGGCATTTTCCATACGACCGCGGTCGTATTTTTCCTTCACTAAATTAACTTAATAATCTTTGCATGGAAAATGCCTAAAAAATACAAAAAGATAGTTAAAAGGCAAGGTGGCATCATACGACATCGTACTTGCTGTAAAGCATGTCATGTCGGTTGAGAAGCAAAATTTAGATTTCACTGACGTCGCCTCAAAGACGTAAATTAAAAATGTGAAGGCAAATTTCGACATGGCGGGTGGGAGTCGCGGTGGCTTAGCGGTCATAGCGTCTGGTGTACTTAACCAGAAGACGCAGGTTCGAATCCTGCCCGCGGTGGTATTTTTCCTTCACTAAATTAAATCAATGTTTTTATTAAAATTGATAATCATTTTTATTAGGTATTCTTATGAAAACATTTATAAAACCGAATTTTGTCGAAGAAATGCCCGATGTTTCTATTGGTACAAAAACACATTTATCCTAATCCCTATGTAATTAAAATCCATACACAGATAAATTGGTTATTACAAATTCACAACGTAAAACGCAACACTAATTATTTATAGCGCATTTCAAATATCCATTCAACAATTTTATTAGCCCGCACGTAATCGGAGGTCATTAATATTTGATTTTCAATTGTAGCATTGTTTGCCTCGGTCGGCATATCTCTATGTCAATAATGTAAAAGCGATTCTGGTCAATTTTCAAGCTATATACCTAAACCACATTAAAACGGCCGCAGGATCAATTGCCGTTTGAAATTTCATTGCTTAATTTTAGAGGAATTGAACCCTGTTTGACTGGTTTGGTAAACGGTGTTTTCGGATAGGGTGATACCGAATATTGTTAATTAGAATAAAAGTATATTGATTTTAAATTAAAAATGATACATATTACATAACATAGACGCTTAAAAATCGTTATCAACGAAGATTCTGGTGTTAAATAGTGGATTCGGCAAAAATTACAATTTACACCTAAATCTCCTACGGTAGCGTTTTAAAAGAAAAGTTATAACTCAATCGTGTATCGTCGTGCTAAGCTAAATGCTTGTGTTACGAGTGGGTTCTCGTCGGTAATGCAATGGGTGGGCTTTGAACCGGTAACCACATGATCGCAAGACTGACGCCCTAGCCATTAGGCTACCGCCGCTTCTAAATTATTAGACGAATTTAATTTAATTAATGATTAGACGAATAATTTGCGACAAACCAGGAAAATTTTTAATTTCACGTCAAGTGCTGAATGTTTAGCCTCGCCGCTATAAACGGCTACGTGGTCTCTTGACTTGCTACATATTATCTACAAACGTTTCATCCGCTCATGCAGAGAGGAAGTTTCACATTATTTTCCCCGCGGGCAAAAGTTAACAATTTGACATTATGTTTGCAGTATGCAGCAAGTTTTTATAAAGATTTAACTTTATTAGAACGTTTGCAATCTCTCTCTCTCTCTCGTATCATCTACATGTCTACAATAAAACACACATAGTGCATAAAAATTCACTAAACCGGTGTAAAGTTGTCGTGTTCAGGTGGTAAATGGTTGCGTTCCGTTCTTTTTTTAAACACCAACATCCCTTCCGATTTGTTTTGTAACCGAACGTAGAATTTGTTAGTTTTTTTTAACTGCCAGATACGTTAACGTTCCGTTTTTGAAATCTCGATTTTATACCTATCTAACGACCCACAGCGTTTGTTCACGGTAGAAAACTGTTTGGTTTTTTTAACTGTACCCTTTTTTATCTTTATGAGTATATGTATTACATATGTACATAGCTTATACTACAACAGCGCGTGCACAACACTTTACTGTAGGTCTAACTTTCAATTAAGACACAAATAATATAATTGAAACCCATTACATTATCCCACTGCTGGGCACGGGTCTCCTCTCAGTTTGAGAGGGATTAGGCTATAGTCCGCCACGCTAGCCTACTGCGGATTGGCAGACTTCATACGGCTTCAAGAAAATCTCTCAGGCATGCAGGTTCCTCACGATGTTTTCCTTCAAGTTCTAAGCAAAGTTAATTATTAATCTATTATTTTCATAATCACGTGCACATGATTACAGAAAGTCAGAGGGCCTTGGATTCGAACTCGAAACATACGACTTCGTAGTCGAATGTTCACATCACTAGACTATCACTGCTTACTTACCGATCGCGACACTGATGTCAAAAATAATTAGGTTTTACAACCCGAACGGGAAATCCATAGTCCAAAAACCAGTACCTTCATTACCAAAGGAAAAATTTGGTGTCAGAGCCGAAGTTCCGAAATTTAGCTTTTCACGGTAGATATAGGGAGTATTTCATGAATTTATTGGGTCTTATCTGCATTATGAGTGAAATTGCCGGGCTTTAATGGTCGCCGCGTTTCCCGACGCCAACGGTTTTATTAAAAAATCTTTTATAATTAAGAATACTGAGATACCTTTGAGTTTTTTTTTTGCTCTACCAGAATACACCGTTCTGAACATTTAGAATTCAGTTTATTTTTGCTCCTCCAGCTCTCTAGAGGTTGAATGTGTTCTTATGCGGACAAAATTTGAATATTTTTTTACTTGTACATGTAATGTTTGTAGTACTAGCACTTTTACATACATACTTCGTGTAGTATTGTTAAGTGTCTGCAGTAAAACTGTGTAGATAAAGTCTCAAACTGTTTTGTCTCGTTTTTTCAAATGCTTATGATAAATATTGTGATTAAAAGGGAAAAAAATATATAAAGCAGACATACAGCCTAATGTTTAGGGGCCAGTCCAAACGTTGAAATATCACGACGTAGGTATAAAAAAGTTGACGTACAAGTAGCTAACAAGGTTTTACTCAATGCATTTTCCAAAATACGTTGTTACGAAACCTTTTATTTTATTCGGGCAAACTGATTTCTGCTGCGACGAGTGAAGGTCTGTGACTGACGAGAATGCAATTTTATATAAAGCTGGATTGGCTTTTTATGTGCTGAGGCATACTATAAATA
Source organism: Subacronicta megacephala (assembly GCA_958496365.1). Classification (NCBI taxonomy): domain Eukaryota; kingdom Metazoa; phylum Arthropoda; class Insecta; order Lepidoptera; family Noctuidae; genus Subacronicta; species Subacronicta megacephala. The sequence continues at coordinate 9,572,956 of OY292521.1, forward strand.
CACTTTTGTGGATATATATTTCTTTGACAGTTGTATCTCCTATCTCAGGAAGTAAAAATTGCCCAAAATACGGCACGCGCACGCCTTCGAGTGCAAGGCCTCACATTGGAAGACGTTCACAGCTGTTCTCAATCATCTCATCAAACCTGTACCCAACAACATTTTTACTGGGTTGTCTCGAGTATAACTCCCTTGAGATAAGGCGAGCTCGAAATCAGCTCACAATAGCCTGTAAAACGCTCCGTGGTGCTATTGACGCTCCTGATTTGCTTAATGTGCTGGCGCGCTTTTTTGTCCCAAAAAAATATTGTCGGGGCAGAAAGCACAAGCTATTTGCCGTGCCTCCATGTCGTACTGTTGCACGTGCTAAGTCGCCAATTCCTCGCACTTTGGCCGCGCTTAATGATCTCTTGGATTCTAATCCAACAGATGATTTGTTTGCGGATGGTCGAAGATTTTATTGGTATGTCAGAAGTACTGTGAGAGGAATTTTGAAAGTGTTGTTAGCCTTTTTAGTTGATTTCGTACAGTTTATATATATATATTAGTTACTATAATTGGTTAAAATACCGTTGTAATTAATTAAATAAATAAATGGCGAATGTAACGAATCCCATGGCCGTAACTATAGAGCAAAGGAAGGTAAGTGTGGTTATACGCGAGTTGGGCATACCTTGCCGCCTCTCCATGTGGCAGATGATCCATCGGGATTTTTTTTGTTTCCCCAAAACAAGAATTGGTGCTGGTACTGCCTGCAGTATTTCCGACCCAATACGACCTTCAAATTTTCAAGAAAAGAGCGTACTCTCTTTTAAATGGCGGTAATGCTTACAATCAGGCGATCCATCTGCTCATTTGCCTCCTATCCAATAAAAATCATGACTGCAGGGCGTTCTGCTACTAGGTTCGATCCAGGTCACGTCAATATTTTTATAAAGACATTTTCAAAAGATAGCCTGCGTTTCTTCAGGTCTGTATCTAGTTGATTGCAAAAGGCACACCCTTTAGCACTTTATAGTTATGTATCTATAAAAAAAGTGCCACCAAGCTGATGGCAAACAGCCATCAGTATCGATATGATTAACCAAATACGTAGTTGGAAGAATTGTGATACTTAAAAATTGATCATTATACTAAATTAAAAATCTTAAAAGAGTAAAGGGAAACTGTAGGTATAGTTCTGTCTTTCTACCCTTCACCGCGTCTTTACAATTTAGGTAATCTTATTTTTAAAAATCCTTTTAGCAATCATGTAGTTTTCAGTCGTCTGTACATAGATGAGATTGCAATTACATCGCGATGAATAGGCTTTTTTGTACCCCTTATAGTGAACATATTTGTAGCAAAAGATATTCCTTTGATGGCGGTGACAAATTTTATGAGATCAATTTATCAAATAGTCGATCAAGGGCAGCAAATTGTCCTCCTGACGATCTTGTTCTGAGAAAAATGATTTTTATTACGTACCTACATTTGAGAGTAATAATATTTATGATCAGGTTCTTTTCAACTACATTATTAATGTATTTTTTATGGGATAACTCGGCAAACGAGCAGGCGCTCCACGTGATGGTAAGTAGTCTTCGCTGCCCATCTTCTTCTTCTTCTTAGTCGGGCACTCTTGACAGAGTGGTCGTGGCTGTCGATGGACAGGGTGGCGTCCCGGAATCACCGCTGGCTTCAAAGGCTGCTGCACTTCGCGCGATGTCCCTCCATTTCTGGCGACTTTCTGCATTGCGAGCACACTGTACTACGGTGGATTGCGCTGCCCATGGATATCTGCAATACCAAAGAAGTTGCAGATTCGTTACCGAGCTAAGCTAAAAAGGAAGGTGAAGGAGGAAAGGAGAAGAAAGGGGACTAAGGGAGGGCCTCCTGCCGTCTGCAGGATGCTGCTGCATACTGCTACTTGACGTTGATATTCTGTGGGAGAGTAGTACTTCCCCGGTCGTGTCGACCCATGTCTTGAGTGGTGCTTGCAAAAAACTGTCGTACAAGAGATTTTAACAACTATTATAGACGACTGCGGTCTGCCAACCCGCATTAGGCTAGCGTGGTGGACTATAGCCTGTAACCCCTCTCATTCTCGAAGAAGACGCGTGCCCAGCAGCGGAACAATGTTATGGGTTGTTGATGATGATGAAGAGATTTTACTAATGAAAATCAAGAGTTAGACGTCACAATGTATCAATAGAAAGATTTATGCACTTAACTGACAAACCTGAGCTAACTTTTATCTTTGTATGTTTTTTAAACTTGAAAACGGTCCTCATAAAATATATTGAAAAAAAAAATGTATTGCGTACTGTATTCGGGGATTGCTAGGTCCTCTTGCTCTGCTTGACCCTTTTTGCGATCGCAATCGCAATCGCTTTTTATCGATCACTCAATTACCGTTATTCTCGATGCTTTAACGCCCATACACCCAATATACTAAAATGTTTGGAAATTCCTAAACTCTGCTCAAAAATTGTAAAATTCCGTGCGATACAGCCACTCAGCCCGGTTGATTCTCAAAGCGTTGCTACGAATACATAGTACAGACGTTGATTACAAGCAGGTAGTGTAACTGTGTGTAGTATAAACTCAGAATTCTCGGGAGCGTCGTAACCTGCATTTAAATTGTAAAGCAAACGGCACCGAATTGAACAGACAAACATAACGAACTTCGTGTTTCGTGTGTTGGACTTGCGACCTGAATAGTCACAAGAACAACAAATAGTAGTAGTACCTATATAATATATGTTGTTACCTACAGCCCTACAGGCAAAGCTCGTAACCGGGCAAAACTAATTAAGCATGCAAAAATTAGCCAAATGTACCTAAAAACTATAAGTAATTGTAAATGCTTACAATTTCATCGGCCGCTTCTCGGCTTGGCTCATGCGTTCTATGGTCACAGTTCTAACCTTATCGAATTTGAACGGTCAAAACCTATTTTCACTGTAAAATCAGTCTGAGTTCTCATACATACATATACATACATACCATCACGCCTGTATTCCCCGACGGGTTAGGCAGAGGTGAAGTACATCCACATTTCGCCGGTATGTTTAGGTCCCATGTAATAGGGGGCGAGCCTATTGCCATTTACCGGGCCCAAGTCCAGACTTCGAGCTGCGACTGAGAATTTCGTAGAAAAACCCAATAACACTTTGCTCGACCCGGGGATCGAACCCAGGACCTCTAGCGTAGCAGTCGCGCTCAGGACCACTAGACTAATGAGGCAGTCTTCTCATACGCACACATAATAAAATTATATCTATTATTAGAAGCCATAGAGAAACCTGGCAACTAGTTTATACCTACTTAGGATATGAGTATCCACATTTTTTATCACGGGATTCCGTGGGAATTTCCCAAAATAATAAATAAGTGCTCATCTACGTTATACATATTTTAAGGATTTGGCTTGTGCAAAACCCATGCTTCTAGATCCTACATGAAATAGTTACGTTCTTTGAACTAGAACACATTTTATTGAAATGTTATATCTCTGTAGATATAAATCAACTCCAACGTCTAAAAATGATATATGCGACGATAAAAAGTCATTCCGAAATAATATATATATAAGATATAAGTATTTGGATTCGTTTTGACATTTATTCGAAAGTTGGAAACACAGGTATACACGTCGTATTCACTTTAGTTTTTCTTCCAGACATTTTTATGTTATAACTTTGGCCATTCAGAAATTGTAAATATCATCTATTGGTCTTCACTTTAGAAGCACCATTGTTTTTGCCGTAAGTATATAAAAGAATATTTTATTCAACATTACAAGAATAGATTATACTTTCCCTTTCAATCGATTACCACGGTTGAATTGGAGACACAGCGATCAAAAAAGGTGCCGTAGTGATGAATATTCCATTATTCATTGATTTGAATTCCATTAACATACTCTTGCTGATCCGGGAGTTGCTATGTAGCTTACTAAATAGCCACTGATTCATTTCAGCTCCTGGATGGGAGTTTTCATTATTAATTCTTACGCTTGGACTAAGTTTATTTTGCATCTGCAACTTCTTTAGTATATCAGATGTCGATAGGCGGCGACGACTACTTATCATAAGGTGGCTTACCTGCTTGCTAAGATATCCTTTAAATAAAGGTTATATCCCCTGTGTCCCCAAAGGGCTCGGCATAGTTGTTATGATTTACTCCACCATCTGTGACTGTAGCATTCCAAAGCAATCTGTCACACTTACTGGGGGGTTAAAGTGGGCACTTTTGGTGAATCAATATAATTTGCTAATATGCGGCTGCGCATTGTGGCTATAAGGTACTAGAGATACTTATCACTCGCGCGTTGTCACCTTCAGATTATAAAATAAATAATAATAACAAATATTTTTTGGACCATTTTACTTAAAAAGACTGAAACTAAGCAGAGCTTGAGAGAGATCGGTTCGAACCGATTAAAGGTGGTTAAGTTTTGGGCGAAGAGTATTTAACTACCTATACAAAATCGTACCCTCGACAAGAAGAAGACGCAGAGCTTGTACTATGTTACTTTTTTTGTTAATACCTACATACTTATGATACCTACATAAGAAAAAACAGACAAACGCAAACACTTATATGTTCATCGTAACGTAAATATTTGTATCCTGTTGGAGTGGAAGCCACGACCTCGTGATCAACAGTCCGACACACGAACCACTAGTTACGTTGGCAGACTTGGGTTGTTACCCTTTAAATGACCAGTTTATTCGCTGGCTAGTGGCTACATAACCCTTCACTCCAGTACACATAAATGTTGTGTACACATTATTGCTTAGCGGTAAGATTATTGGTTTACTGCAAATACTTTGTTCCGCGGCGAAGGCGTATACAATGTTGCAAATTACATTATTGTTAGTACCTACATTGTTTTATGTACGTGTACATTATAGCCTATAACTTTCATTTTGTATACTTTCTGAATGTTATTAGATATCATAAAAGTATAACAAAAGTAAATTCTAATAATCTTGTACACACGGCTAAACATCAAGCTATAGGTAAAAATCCAGTTTAGACTGAACTTCCATTGTAAAGGTTTTCCGTTCAATTCAAGGCCAGTCTATACTGGTTTTGTGTATCTGTGCGTACGTGATAGTTGTAGAAGCTTCACAACCCCGACGTCGACTCCATGATATTTTATAAAACTAGCAACTTTTAACGTTTCTTTAAAATCATAGGTACATAAATTGTATCATATTTTGAATAAATAAAAAAAAGAACTATTTACTGTTTTAATACAGCCCAGGCCTCATAAAGAGAGGGTTAGCTTAGTTCAGTCTATCTCAATGACCTAATGAGGGTTAGCAGTTTGATTGCAAATCCTTTGAATCCATGGAATTATATGGATCGGAATGAAGTTCCGAGGAGAGTGGAATTTATGACGGGGCGTGGTTTTAAAAAAGAAATACAATGGCCCTAAGCCAAAGTAACAATTTACATTATCATGATTATATTATTATTGTAATTATTTAGCAAACACACAATAATTACACGTAATGATCGGACAGAGATTCGATGCCACTATCACAATTACTAGCGGACAAGACTAAGTGTCTGACAGAACGTCCATGTCGCCTCCGAGCTCCCAAGCAAAAGTGAACGAGATGACGTATCGGCTTTTCTTTTATACAAAACTGACGTATGTTACTTTGAGAATAGGCGGGTATTCTTAAAAACTTCATCAATCTTCTAACTATAGTTTTTATGATTTAAACTTGCGGTGCGCTGGATTTCTTCTCATTATCATAATATCCCAAATTTTATGACAAAATAAAATCACAGTCGATCAGTAAACCTCTCTGATCAAAAAAAAAATGTTGTCTTGTTTTCACACTTGCCATTTTATAACAGTGAAAAGAAGATAAAACACATCATAGCTATCATTCATTTTACATCACATACATTATACATATATACGATATCATACTTTCATGTATATACCGTTACACCCAACTTTAACTAAGGGTCATTTTTAAGAATCAAATAATAACACATTAAACCTTTTACATACCATCACGCCTGTATTCCCCGAAGGGTTAGGCAGAGGTATACTTAATGTACACCCACAGTTCGCCGGTATGTTTAGGTCCCATGTAATAGAGGGCGAGCCTATTGCCATTCTCCGGGCACAAATGCAGACACCGAGCTGCTACTGAGAATTTCATAGAAAAACTCAATAACACTTTGCTCGACCTGGGGATCGAACCCAAGACCTCTAGCGTAGCAGTCGCGATTGGGACCACTAGACCAACGAAGCAGTCCTTGAAGTCAATTAAACCTTTTTGCTGACAAAATCTAAAATTTTAAGTTTCCGTGTACCTACCAATAGATGCTACTTCATTACCAAACGAAAACTTTAAAGTGCCTTCCAGTACAAGCACCCAGTCTGCATTAATAATAAATGAAACTGCACGACGCACACTGAACAAAATTGATGTAGGTACAGGATAAACAAATATTTGAAATCGACCGGCGAACGTTCATGCATGTTTACTACCAAACCTAATTAAAACTTAACCCAATGGAGCTGACATATTCGACCAGTAAACTGAATGTAATAGAGGCTAGAATACCCCTTCATTTAGACTATCACTTTTCGCGTACTTAGTAGTAAAGTTTCCACTTTGAAGCCAGTGAAGTTAGCGCTATAGCGGCATTTCCTTGCTAATTAACGAGCAGCCATCCACTGCATTGTTACATGCATCTTTTGCTCGGTTGAGCGCAATAAACTTTGTATTGCCTTAAGATCATTGTAAGACAAAAGATGCTCGTTGATGCCTCTAGAGCGAAGTATTCATATTTTTGCTTCATCGGTTTGTTAAAAAGTCAGAGTGATAATATCTACATAGAGTCACGCCTGTTTACCCGGAGAAAGAGTTATGCAGAAGTGTAATGTACACCCACAGTTCACCGGTATGTTTTAGGTCCCATTTTATAGGAGTCGAGCTTATTGCCATTAATTGGGCACTAATCCAGACTCCGAGCTGCTACTGAGAATTTCATACAAAGACACAATAACACTGCTCGACTTGGGAATCGAAACCGACCTTAAGCATAGCAGTCGCGCTTGGGACCAAGAGACTAAAGAAGCAGTAGTAGGTTATATTACAGTAAAATACGCTTACTCGATGATTAATCACGAAATTGCAGAAGAATAAACTACTTATAAACTTGAAATTTGGCGTCGAAATGTAGAGATCCGAAAGAAATAGTGAAAATTCCCTCGGGATTTTCATAAACGAGATCAATGCGGATAGTGCCGCAGGGTATAGCTAGCAAGTATAACTTACTATACCTATATTATACTATTGGATTTGTGCTTAGTTAACGGTAATATACTCGCCTCTTTTGACGTGGAACTTAAAAACCGGGCAGTAATACGTGTATACCGAATACTTCTACCTAGCCCTTTGAGTATACAGGAGTATCGCAATGTTTGTATTTCCTATGTACAAAATGGATAATTATTCATTTATTATTAACTAGCTTTCCGCCCACGGCTTCGCCCGCGTAGTTTCTCGGCTTTTCTATACTAAAATATGTATGTATTATACATATAAACCTTTCTCTTGAATCACTCTATCTATTAAAAAAAACCGCATTAAAATCCGTTGCGTAGTTTCAAAGATTTAAGCATACAAAGGGACATAGGGACAGAGAAAGCGACTTTGTTTTATACTATGTAGTGACGTTTCAGTCAAATTAACATTACGTATCATATTCATATAACAAACGTATATGAGTTTTTATGATTAAATAATTTAACTATTATGTAGATATGTTTTATTATAAATGTTTTCACATATATTAAAGTAAATCCGTAATGCCAGTCTTGTAATCCTAAAAGCCTTCTTTTGACAAATGAGATTGTATAAAGGCTTAAAACGTTTTGTAAGTCTAGAACAATTCATTAAGAGGTACTGGGTTTCTTACATAATATAATGTATGTTGTATATAATCAATTAGAAACCTCTTAGATCTTCTATAGGTATAAGTACATACTTAATTATTTATTTATTTAAATAGGAAAACCAACAGCTACAAATAATGAAATAAACTGGAAGAATAAACAACAGCAAGCCAATTATAGGTCTTCACGAATAATAGTAGAAATTAAAACAAACTTTAGGAACACTCAATAGCAGACAAATATCATCACTAAATGACTATGATACTTAATTACAATTAGTTATTGAAAAAACTTAAGGTTAAGCACTTTCCTTGCCATACTGCTTTTCATAACAAACATAACATGATTACCTTTATAAAATTTTAGGATTTAATACTAGCAATCCTCATCATCAACCAATTTACTTTCCCACTATTGGGCACGGGTTTCCTCTCAGGGTGGGAGGGATTAGGCTATGGTCCACTACGCTAGTCTACTGCGGGTTGGTAGACTTCACATGAAGTTTTCGTCACGATGTTTTCCTTTACCGATTTAAGCGACAAATATAATTTTAATACGCACATGATTATGAAAAGTGAGAGGCCTTGGCTTCGAACTTGACCTACGACTTGGCAGCTCAATGTTCCCATTATTGCTTTGGCAATACTATAACTTTAATTCAGTGACGCCCGGAAACAATAGATTTTGGATTGTGTCTATAATAATAAGACTTGAAGGGTTAAAACATAATTTTAATAGCATCCCTATTTTGAATCTTCGCTCAATATATTCATCACACTCGTAAATGTTCAATCCACACTGCCAATACAAATCTAAAACAAAACACCAACAACAAAAAGTATCCAATAAAAGAACAATTCACACGAATACATTCCCCCGATTGTGGGTTAACTTTCTACCGACCAATTCCGTATCGTCTGCTTCGACCGAGGCAGCGAAGTAGCGAAGTTGGCAGTCATTAACTTCACTTAAGTTCGTTACTCGACTCCGTCGATGCAAGATGGTGGTTCCCAGAGCCAGCTGCGTTCGAAACTGAACGAAATAGGATAATGAGCAACTTGGTCTGCTTTAAGGTCCGTTTAGACTTAAAAAAAATTGGAAAAAAAAATTTTACTTCGACTTACAAAGGTGCTTAACTACCGCCCGAGTAAAATCGATCAATCTAATCTATTATCTAGCAGATCTACTAGTATAATGTATGGTGCCATAGCATATGCTAAGAATATGAAAAGCATGGAGGAGGTGAATTTGTAAAAAAGAAATGAAGTCACAGATATTGAAGAAAAACGTCGGTCGTTATTAGAACAACAGAAGCCATTTTTTTTGTAATTTCTGTCCTTCTGTATGTTTGCACACGTAGGTATCACGAAAAAACGACTGCACGAAATTGGATAAGGTTTAAGCGGTTATATTGCTGGAGATCTTACTTAAAATCTGGTGCATTTCATGTTGATACGCTACGTAGAAGCTGAGACATAGTAAGTAAATCCTTTTTGGATTTAAACTTCAGCAATAGTTAGTACTTTTTTTTATAGCCAGGTCGGTCTATACAGACCATAAGACTGACGTTCAGAAAATGGTTGTCAAAAATAATCTCTCTCTTTACCCTCGTTTATTTGCTCTTGTTTTGAAAACCTTGTTTCCTCGGCATATTTTGTTTTTTTAAAGCATGTCGAGTTAATTAAGCTTGGCCGTTTGGGAGTGGTAATTTTTAAGTTTGGAACGAACTTTTGTGGACGTAAACTTGTTTTTCTACATCATGAATTTATTATGAAAGAAAATGACACTTGTGTAGAATTTATGAACAATAAGATTACCTACAAAGGATAAAAAGTAAGAGGATGATTATAAGATACAACCATGACAGTGTTTACTGAAAGGTTAGACAGAGGTGTTCACTATTGTTTTTACATAAGCTGGGCATAAATTCAAACTCCAAGCTGCTTAGAAAAACCGAGTAACACTTTGCTCGAGCTGGGAATTGAAACGAAGACCTAACGCTCGGTACCCTTATAATAATATGTGTGACCTGATACTGAGAAACTAGCATTTACATTACTATTTATTCACCTCACCAATTCTTACATATACAAAAATATGTAGTTCAGTGTATATTCATTTCAGTTCAATATTCGCCCCGACAAAAACCTTTTTGTTTTAAGCCGAAAAACATAGCGAATAACATTATCTAGTGATGATAAAACCGGGCAAAAACATAATCTTTTTTATTACAAAGCTGTTCCTACATTTGTAGTTACATTATACGCGATAGTAAAGGTAAGGTTTGACCTCTATACAATACTGATAAGTATGTTTATCTTGGACCCAATACTTAGGACAGTCCTGGTTCAAAGTAATCCCAGTTTTTACGTAAAATGTTTTACCTTTTGTAAGTGCTTGGTTTCTTAACACGTTAAATAAAATAGATATCATAGGGGATTAAAGGTTTGTCAAAATTTGGCGGCACATTTAGCATAGTGCCTAAATGATCGGCTTTTGCGACTCGGGTTGTCCGCTCGGAGAAAATATTTGAATGACCTAAGGTATAGGAATTTGTTACCCGAAATATTTTCGCAACCCAAAAAATCCTTTGGGCTGCGACAATACTACGGGCAACAGCTAGTAAAATAAATTGAAAGAAACAAATAAATAAATTGGACTAAATAAATCTAAACTAGAATTTAACAAACAATGCTAATTTTACCAAACAAATTGTACTTTAATATAGAAGCGGGTCGTACATGCTATCTTAAAAGCCTCGTCACAACCCAAATAAAACTACGTAATTGGGTTTGTCAAATTGCCTGGGCTCGGACTCAGTGACGTCATTAGGCCTCTTAGATTTTATTGAAAGTGGAACCTCCATTTTGTTTAGAATCGTAGAAGTGCTTTGTTTATAGTAAAACATTTTCTTCTTCGGCATTGTTTAGGCACGATAATGAGGCCCATTTAATCGTAATTAAGGCTGTATTCGGACGGCGAAATGCGAAAATTTCCAGTCATTGTATCTGTTTAATTAATTAACCTCGTGATAACGGTATCGCAATAGGCAGCGGCACACATATTATTTTGCTTATTACTTATTGGATCGGAATATAGAACTTTGTGGTATATATTTTTTTATGATTTAATAATTAGCCCGTTCAGAATTAGTAGAAACAATAAAAAAACAAATGTTATGATTCTCTTGAGTCTCTTGATTTGAGTCGCCGAATATGTCACACCTATTAAAACTGGCTTGGTTCTTAGTAGTAAGAGGTTTCCAGTAAGTGATTTTCAACGATATTTTTGTTGTGGTAGGGCCACGCTGTTCGCAGCATGAATGGGCCGGCTCGACCGGGGAAGTACCACACTCTCGCAGAAGACCGACGTCCGAGTAGTAGCGTTTCGTTACTGCGCTTCGTTCGGTGAGCGAGAGGGCCGGAGGCCCAATCCCCTTCCTTCTCCTTTTCTCCTTCCCCTCCCTTTCCCTAAATAGGCTCTGCAACGCATCTGCAACACCTTTGGTTTTGCAGATGTCCATGGGCGGCGATGACTACTTACCATCAGGTAGCTCGCCTGCTCGTTTGCCGAGTTATCCCATAAAAAAAAACGACATAAAAATGTTTAGAACTCTTCTATTTCTTTAAATCCATAACGATCTCCTTTCACTGAATCTTCAAAAATAAAATTCAATATTTCATCTATTTCGACGTCTTTTTTATACAGAAATATTACTATTTCTTACCTGAAAGGCCCAATAGTAGACATCAAAAACTTAAAACACAAAATAATAATGACGTCAATACTAAGCTTGTCGCTATTTTCATCTCACAGCAGTATTAAGTAAATGTTGCAAGGAGGTCGTATGGTAGTAACCTACTTACTGATTTAGCATTTATATTGTTGAAATCATCGCGAAAGTACTAGAATAATAGACCACACATTAATACATTAAATAATCGAATTGTGTTGATATTTTCTTACCGTTTTATAAAAAATAAATTCCGAATTGAAAATTAAACTAATGTAAATTAATCAGTAAAATTGAAAATTAAACTAATGTAAATTAATCAGTAATTACTTATTTCAAAATAATTGCGTTTTTAATAACAAGTGCAATGACATCACAGCCGGCCATTTTAGTATGTTCCATTTTTAAAAGCGTCAATCAATAATTACTTATTTCAAAATACTCTCATTTTTGATAACAAGTGCAATGACATCACAGCCGGCCATTTTAGTGTGTTCCATTTTTAAAAGCGCGGTTCTGGGAGCGAGAGGCTGCGCGTGATGCTCGTCCCTTGATTAATTGCCGTCGACGTCTTCGTCCCCAGCTGATTGATTACATTGTAATCTTGTTTGTGACTTGACTGATGTTAGAAATTGTATCAGCCTTGTTTTTCATAATTCCCGGTTTTGATAATTAGTGGTCGTAGTTTTTAGGATCGTTTGCCTGACAGCCTCTGACGGATACAATTTATTGCATGACTGATCTTTGCAGGATTGTTTTTGCGGCAAAGAAAAGTGGGTTGAATATTGTCACGTTATTTGAATGAGATATTTTCTCGCACAAAGTGATATTCAATATACATTCCGTGGTAGTTTCTATTAGTGTATACCTTAACACATCCACACTTACGTTATCATATGAATACCACTTGTTATTAGTGATATCTATCAGTTTATCCTTCAAATTGGTAATTGCCCAGACATTTTGTTGCGCAAGTCTGATGGCAGTCGCATCAGATTAGACTGCGAGCTGACATCAATTTGATGATATCATCAACTAATAGCTCCAGCCGACATAGTTTGAGAAACGGCAAAAAATATCATTGGCGTATCGTCATTTATGGGGTCTGATGGACCGGATCACAGCCTGTCATGGTCGTGGTGAATAATATGAACCCTATGGCCTATAGGGCAAGGGATGGAAGTGCGTTTTTTAGTCGGTAGGAAACCGACATCTCTACCACATCAACATAAGAATTTTCCATACAAAAAAAATGATGATAATACAGGCTCAAGTTTCGAAATAAATACTTAAATAAATTGATAGAATAAGCATAGCATAGTCGGCCTATAATGTTCCCACTGCTGGGACACATAGAACTCCACTCAGTGAGAGGGAGTGGGTAATGTCACAATCATGTCCTCAAATAAAAAAATCCCCTCGTTGTATTCCCTCACTTTTTTGGGAGCATTGGTGAAGAAAATTATTTATAAAAAACTAGCTTTTGCCCGCGACTTCGTCCGCGTGGAATAGTTTTTCCCAATCCCGTGGGAATTTCCCAAAATATCGTTATAATTTAAAGCCTATATGTTATTCTGATTTATAAACAATAATACTGTAAAGTTTTATCAAAATCCGTTCAGGAGTTTTTGCGTGAAGGAGTAACAAACATCCATCCATCCATCCATCCATCCATCCATCCTCACAAATTTTCACATTTATAATATTATATATAATATATATATATATATATAGTAGGAAGGAAGTAGGATAAAGCGCTTGTCTGGGATCGAACCTAACACCTACGACTCGTTAGTCGCGACCGTTACCACTGGGCTACCACCGCTCCAATAAATTGATTTTCTAAATAAATAACATTGCAAAAAGCAAACCTATTAGCGCTAATGACGAGGACGTGAATAAATAATTAGTTATCTCGTTAATTCAATTAAAGTTGGAGCTAAAAGCTAACTAGACTGCAGAGGTTAAAAGCATTGGCTGTCTGTTGAACTGTTGCGGTTTGAACTATAGGTACTTAGAATTGATACTAGACACCTTCCATTGTTTGAAAATCAAATACATAGACTGCAAAAGTAAGTATCACACTTTTAAAATTTCAAAAACTTTTTAAGTATACAAGATTAACTTTTAAAATAAAATGTACTTGAGTTACTAATGTATAATAAGTAGTTTACTATAGTGTCAAAGATAAAATTTGCTATAAAACTTTTTATTTTATTTTAAATCTCTTACTTCTAGTTAAGAAAAATTTAAATTTTCTAAGTGTAGTACGCACGGCTACACATCATGCTATACAAAACTAGTTGACGCTGGTCTCTTATCGTATGAGAAGTTTATACTATGAGAGATCAGCTTTAACTGGATTTGTACTGGTATTAATGCAGCTTTTACACTTACAATATTATACACCATCACGCCCTTATTTCCAAGAGGGTTAGGCAGAGGTGTATTATTGTACACCCACAGTTTGCCAATATGTTAAAACAAACGCATTCAAGCAAATATTAATTAATTTTCTATTTAATCGGAACATCGAAGGCAAAGGCTTAGTTTGGTTTTAAATTAAAAGTTAGCCGATCGGGATTGATTAATAGCCATCCCTAGTAGGTAGTGCCTACAGCGTAAGCCTATATTTTTTTTGAGATTGGCAAAAATAATTACTTTGATCCTGTGTCTTAATTTCTTCAATTCCTAGAAAGTTAATCTGTATTGAGTTAGCAATGTTCCTTTAGTAATGTATTGGACTTTGACTAGAGACTCATTTTAATTAAGTTCTTAACTGTAATACCCAGAAATATAATTACCTAGATAGAAACAAAATCTATAGGGTTCCATTGTACAGACTTAGTACCTATCAAGAATTTTCTTAATTTCATAGCTTAAGTTATTTGTTAAAACATTTTAAATTTGTTTCTTCTAAAGAAGACTTTTCTGAGGGTATTTCTAAGTAACAGTACAGTAGTTGTTATTTACAAACCTTCGTATAATAATTCTAATTAATCTAAGAAAATAAACCTAGAATAGATCAGAGTTTGAATTTGTACCCGTTTATCTGGAGTTGTCCCATAACCCACTGACAAACTTGGTTATGAGGGACCAAGTCTGACAATAATTTAGTTGATTCGTATGAAGTCTTTGTGTATAATGCCTTCCTCCTCTCTCCTAAATTGCCGTGCCCGACAGGGTCCATGATTGATACCTACTAAATTACTGTGTAACACCTGTTAACATTGTGGAGTGCAATAAATATATTGAGTATTGAGTATTGAGTATAAAAATTTGTTCAGAACCTCAGATCAAATAAAAAGTTATGATGGAACTTCGCGAACAAAGAAGTGAGGCCGGCTAAAACGACGCCTAACGGTGTACAACACACAATTAAACGCACACACGTATACCGAAACTACGCCTTATCTTGTCAGTCGAGCTATTGAGGTATCGAAAGACTGTCAAGATAAGGCCTAGTTAACTAATACATATGTGCGTGTAATTGTGTGTTGTACACCGTTAGGCGTAGTTTTAGCCGGCCTCACTTCTTTGTTTGCAAAGTTCCATCTTAACTTTTTATTTGATCTGAGTTCAAAACGAGTTATTTGAAAACCTCGTGGAGAGAAACTCGTTTTCAAGTAACTAGTGTTCTTTTTTTTCAAAGACAAGAAACTGTTAAGGGTGACTTTGCGTTTGTTACAGCATCATTATAAAATGCAATTCGGGCGAATAGTCTACTACACATTTAAGAATATGTCGATTCGCGAAATAAACAAAATAGCTTCGTGCATGTCGAATACTAATAAAATATCGATTCGCCCGTTCTTGCAAGTTTAATTTTCAAATTGACCAATACCCTGAAAATAAATATTAAACCTGTTATACAACACATTCATGCTGACATCATAATCAATTATGTCAAAAATCTAAAAATATTTTAGTCTTATGTGGGTACAACGAGAAAACATCGGTCTGCTTTTAATAACGTTCTGTCACTGTTAGTTTCCGTGCAACCACGGTCGGTGCAATTCGGTCGAAATGCTGTGGAATAAAATATGATTTCGATTATTAATCATAGTTTGTATACCACGTATTAGGCCCGAGTTTTTTTTTATGTATGGAGGATAAGGAACATTATTACCTAAGTGACGTCATAAAAATCAGAAACTTATTGGTCAAAAATTCCGTCTTGACGTAAATTCAAGGTCGGTCCGGTCGTGGAGGCCCCGTGCTAGGTTCTTTGGAAAAGTGAAGTGATATGAATGGACTAAGTCGTGCCTGCGCAGGAGTGTCTACAGGAAAATCGATGTCTGCAATAATCAATAATTTATTTAGGTAAGTGGTTTTCATTCTTTGCTATTACTTTATAAAATCTATTGAATAATTATTTTATATCATGTATGTCAAAAGTTACAAAAAACAATTAGAATATTTACTCACCATAAGGAGGCGCTTTGATCAAACAGTCACCTTTTACCAAAATGTATGTGAAGCACGACAGCTACCTATTTCCCCCATTTCCTCAAACTGATGACGTCAATGTTTATTTTCCCCAAATTATTAATTCACTCAATGTCCACCACGAAATGAAAATATCAATCAACTTACCTAAAAACCATTACGGACAGGAAATTAAATATAAAATTCATTTAAAAAATAGATTCCTATTTGAGAAAATATTGAATAGAGTTACCACACCCGGGTCTATATTTGTACATACCATAACATACCATCACGCCTGTATTTCCCGAAGGGTAAGATAGAAGTGTACTTAAGATAGGGCGAGCATATTGCCATTCACCGGGCACATATACACAGTTCGAGCTACTACTGAAAATTTCCTATACGCCTAATAACTTTGCTCAACCTAGGAATCGAGCCCAAGACCTCTAGCGTAGCAGTCGTGCTTAGGACAAATAAACTAATGAGGCAGTCTACGTGTCGCTAAATTCGTTTTTTTAAGAATGTTTAGCTTACACTAGATGTAACGTAGGTATTAATCATGAAGAATCTCCTCCGTGATATTAATCTATCGTTATCGAGAAAAGAAAGTGGATATCAGTCCCATCACTACCTATCTAATCCTTTCAAATTCAGAACCTGAGCAATCTAAGACATTGCGGTAATATCCATCCACATCATAGCTAACACTACACAGTATAGTACCAATCTCCTTAATGGATTTTCAGATCCATCATACTACGGTTCGCCCACTCTATTTAGCTCCAACGTAAATGCTGACAAGGCTTGAAATTGTACCAGCCTTGGCACGATCTGTCCCAAATTCGTTTCTAAGTACTTGTAATATCGTCTTGTAACTTTAAATGGGAATTGAGTGCCAGTCAAGTGTCAATTTTGTTAGTACAGGCAATGTTATGTCGCTGCTGTGTTGTATTTTTTTACAGTTTAAGTTTTCCAAACGGACACGTATCGCCTCGCCGCCAGGTTAGCATCTCCTTAAAACATTATCATAGACCTATATAATTTCCCACTGCTGGGAATCCTATCATAGTAAGAGGGTAATGTTAGTGATGCTTTGCTTGCTTTACCACGCTTGCCTACTGCGGATCAGACTCGACATGCCGTCGAGAAAATTCGTGTATGCAGGTTTCCTTACGATGTTTTCCTTCACCGTTTTTATCGAGTGATAATACGCACATGATTACGAACTGAAAGTGAGAGGCCTACAACTTGGCAGTCCAATCATCATATCACTAGACTATCTCTGGTTACCTAGCGTTAGGGGATTTCTCACGTGAAAAGTGCTTAATTGTCACCTGATTGTCGGTTAAGCAATAAGGCGAGGTCATGCTGACCTGTTTTAAAGAGGTTTTGTATTTGTTTCTTTTGAAAACGATTTTAAACATAGCCCTAAGTTGGAACTTGTAACACAATCATGTTTTGTACCAGCATTTTTTCTTAGAGACCGTAAGATAGCAAAAACTCGATCTGGTTACAAAGAAATAATTCCTAGAACCTGTTTCTGAGAAATCAACTTTAGGAAATATGATTAAGTCTAAGAATTTTTACTTTTTCACCTCAAGACCTTTAAGGATCAGATATTATATGATCAATGGCACAATTTTTGTCTGGCATTTACAACTGATCCACCTGCGTAAGAGTCAACCTTAATAGAAATAAAAAAAGCAATTGATCTGAAGATAACATCGTAGAGAAAAAAAGTATCTACCTACCTATCAAGTTTATATCCAATCTTTTCATTTTAACATTAAAGAAACCGTTTATTTGTTGCTTCCACCGTACAAATCTAAATTAAAACAAACACCTATGCTAATTTAAATAAGGAACGTAAATAAACGTTAATGAAATCGAAACCGGCCAAGTGCGAGACTTGCTCGGGAGCGGAGAGTTACCAATACCAATATTTGAAGTACTGATTGCTGGATTAAATGCGGATACAGCCTTGTGCTATTTCCATATTTCTGACGTAATGTGCAAATGTTCTCTGCTTGCCGTTACTCCTTTTTCTTGTATTAGTATAATTATACTCTTTTTAGATTAATTATCTTGATATAATCTTTACATACCATCACTCCGTTGATCCCCGACGGTTTAGGCAGACGTTTATAATGTACACCAATAGTTCGCTAGTAGTATGTTTCGGTCCTACGTTGTAGGGGTTGAGCTTAATGCCGGGCACATATCCAGGCTCCAAACTGCTATTTATAATTTTATAGAAACACCCAATAACACAGAATTTCTTCGACCTGGGAATCGCACCCAGGACCTCTAGTGTAGCAGCCGCGCTAAGGACTGACTTTTATCTTGAAGTTATCAAGGAAAGATAGAAAATCTAATAATTAATCTAATAACGAAGTACAGCAAGGGTTAGTTTGTTATTATTAAAAATACAATAGAAAAAATATTGTGTAGGCACATTCTAAATAGGAGATAATAATATCCATCTTCAAAAGCGCTAAATAAAACATTATTTGAGACAAATTGAAATGCCAATCTCACCCCAAACCAAATCTAACACTTCATTAAACCTATAAAAATATTAAACCCTTCTTTATTGCGATCTTTTTTCGCGCTTATAAATAGAACGGAGCCGTTGAAGCGTAAAAACTATAGACATTTTGATTTATTTCGTCCGATGTAATCTGTCAGTGAAGTTTCTTGTTGGCCGCAAATCTACGACCGTGATCAATCTGCGCCAGTTTCGGCCTCTTCCTTTTATTCTCGCGCTTATTAACAATTGTCTTTGTTTTTGGTGTTGATAAATTTAAAAGGAAACTTTATCAGTAACGGCAATTATTTATGGAAAGTAGATATTTTGCGATAGTGTATTTTGTTAAAATTTATGTCTGGTTATTAGCAATAACCCTTTATTACATAGGAACACATATAAACCTCTATTAAATAAAATGTGCAAAATATTTCATCACCACTACTTCCAAAACGGTGAAAAATAACATCGTGAGGAAACCGGCATGTCCTAGGACCAAAAATACGAACTAGGCCCGCGTGGTGGATAACGGCCCACTCCCTCTCACTGAGAGGAGGCCTGTGTCCCAGCAGTGGGAACATTATAGGCCGAATATGCTATGCTTATGCTAAGATATAATTTTCCGGTGAACTGTGTGCGTACAACTAAACACCTGTAGTTTCTAGCCGTTACTGTCCCACTGCTGGGCAAAGGCCTCCCCCAATTCCTTCCAGATGCTCTTTTCTTGCGCCACCTCGAACCAGCCCTCGCGGTACGCATCCAAATCATCCCGCCACCTCTTTCTAGGCCGACCTCGACGGCGCCTTCCATCTTCAGGCACCCATTGCGTGGAGACCCTTGCCCAGCGGTCATTATGCATGCGACTGACATGACCCGCCCAATCCCATTTTTTTTATCCTTTAGAAAATATAATAATAATTAGTTTTCCATTAGAAAGTTTAGAAAAACTTATCTTTAGATTGTTTCTACATGTCTTGTTTGTGTGAGGAGAAACAAAAATGTATTATTAATGATTTAGTATTTCTAGTTAATTTACTAATACATATAAACGCGCAAACAAAGCTGCTGGGCCTAGAATCGGGAAATGATGACGAGATTTAGGGAAATTGCCATGAGAAGAATATTGTGATTAGACTAAAATATAATGTGATTTCGCTTAAATCAAACACAAGAAAGAGATATCGCAAAATACACTCCCAACAATATTTGATAGGATTTCCCATTTCTTTTTCTTATTACTTACTAAAATATAATATATCCTCCCTCCTGTCAGACCTTTTGATGTGAGATCAGCCGACGGTTTAATTTCTTATGAATAATGTAGTTCTATCATATGAACGATTCTTCAAAATGTAACTGTTATTCTTTGTATTTTGTTAGATTAATGTTGAATTTCATTGTTTTTGTTTCGGCTAATCTAACAAGGATTGGGAATATGAGTGAAACCTAATATAGAAATGAACTGTTATTCACAAGAATTGCGCTGTCATGCCGATTAAGATATTACTGTGTACGCTAATAAAACGAAATGAAAAATTATTGTGTCTTTATTATGACTAGAAACATAGGAATCAGTTACAGGTGAATTTAATAAGACTAGTGATTAATGTTCTTGAAATAACCGTAAAATACTTTTCAACCGACTTCAAAAAGGAGAAGGTTCTCAATTCGACTGTATTTTTTTATGTTCGTTACCGCAGAACTTTCGACTTGGTGAACCGATTTTGATGATTCTTTTTTTATTTGAAAGCTGGTGCTTTCCGAGTGGTCACATTTTAATTTGGTCTAGTTCTGACTAGGGCATCTATGGGAAAACCATATAAGTTAAATTTGCATTAAGTATATGCGCGACAAATTGACGAATAACTCAATATCACGCCAATTGATTTCGATTAGGCATACTTTAGAAGTGGTCCCATTCAAATTTTATCGAAATTGGTTAAGCACTTTAAATAAAATCTTTTAACAAAAACGTAAAACTGACTCAAATTGAAGTCACTGACTTCCGAAAATTTTTTAGACATAGAAATATTTTATTATTGTTTGAAGGTGGTTTTACTTTTTTGTTAAAAGTTATATTGTTGTTATTGTCATATTATGTTTATAAGTATTTTTGTAAACTCGGTCCGGTACTTAAGGATTAGGGCGTTAAAAATATTCATATTTTGTATACCTATCTTTTTTTTAAAAAAAAAGCTTACTAGAAATGTGGGTCACACATTACTAGTACTCTTGTTAACCTCTCGTACTAAGCTAAATGCCTTTGTTACGAGTGGGTTCACGTCGGTAGTGCGAAGGGTGGGGTTCGAACCGGCAACGACATGATCGCAAGTCCGACTCCCTAGCCATTAGGTTACCGCCGCTTCAAAACTGTCTATCTATCCCACTTTTCTCACATGTTTTTCTTAAAAAAAAATTTTAAATACACTGTCACTATAGTTTCATCGTGAATGATTAATGGCAGAGGAACGCATAGGTGACGAAGAAACAAATATATTTTTTTATTCCGGACTCAATCCGATTGATCGTCAAAAAGACATAAACAAATAAAACGGTTTTTACAAGAACGAGATTTTTGATAAATAGGTATCTATTTTGAAGGTTCAGTCTAAGAAGATAAATTGAATGACACTTCATTTGTCAAAAGCAAAAAGAGGTTTACAAGAAAATGTTGTGTACAACGTCTATTTAAATGCGCAGTGTTTTATATTTATTTATCGTTGAGGAAACTGATCAAATAATTTTCTTCTTATTTGATTCAATGTTTACCTGATTTGATCTCAATATTATTTTTTGTGTGAGCAGTGATTCAAAATAATACCAGGGCGAAATACTTCAATCAAATGTACTTACTAAATTAATGTTGATGACAAATGAACTGAAATAATGTATTTGTCGCATCCGGGTCATGAGTACGGATGTACGTCAACACACAAACGTCAAAGTGTAGATTACAGGGGAGTAGAGTACAGAGCCTAGATTAGAGGGGATAAAATGTTATAAAAGGGCGTGCATTCTGTTTTTAAAGTTAGTATTGTATTGATCGCTCTAAAAGTAACACTGGCCTAGGAACTGTACTGTGTATATTGTGTTAAAAGTGAATAGTAATAATTTCTATTGTGATTTACCTTATTTACGAAATAAATTATTTAGTGACCCACAAGGAGTTTATTTCTCGCCCGGATCCCTGCTGATGCCCACAATGTGTGACCGTGAAGATAACGAATCTCCGACATATTTTATTTTTAAAAAGAGCACAAATTTTAAATGGATAATTTTATTAAAGTTATCTAAATTTAAAGCCTACCTACAGCCCATCATGAAATATGGTGCCAATACATGGCCGCTCACACATTTGGCTGTTATAGGCATAACATCAGGGTTATTAAAGGACAATGGAGCAAACGATACTCATTATCAAATTTTCAAAAAAAGAGTTCATAACGACAAACTATCATACTTTACGCCTGCAATCCCCGAATGGTTGGGGAGAGGTGTACTCATGTACACCTACAGTCCGCTGGTATGTATAAGTTGAGCGATCTGAGTACTCGGTTATTGACAATACGTTTTATCGGACTCAAATCAAACTCGTGGAAGCCTCGTAATATTCGTAGACTAGGTCGGGCGAGGATTCGTCGGCGAGACTATCTCGGTCTGCTAACGTGGTTTGAAAAAGCCCAGGATAGACAATCCTGGACGAAGTTATGGGAGACTTTTGCCCAGCAGTGGGTCACAAACGAGGCTACACAAAAAACATCCAACTAATCCATAGAAGCTTGTCATGGTCGTCGGGAATGTCACGAAAATCACGGGCATCACTATAACGGCGGTGGTACGAGTCTGACATCCCCTGTCACATCCCCAGGCGACAAATGATTCATCAGGATTTCCAATAATATAATTAAAAAACCCCTGACAATTGCATTACCTATATCTCGACCGATTTTCATCAAACAGCTAAGAACACTCCGGACTAACTCACCTTTCAAACAAAAAAAAAACTAAATCAAAATCGGGTCATCCGTTCGGGAGCTACGATGCCACAGACAGACACACACACACAACTTAATATAACAACCCTTCGTTTTTGCGTCGGGGGTTAAAAAAGTTTCATAGAAAAATCAAACATATTGCTCGACCTAGTGTTATTGAGTGTCAGGCTTACCAGGACTTCTAGTGTATCATTCACTGTTACGACTATTAAACGAATGAGGCAAATTACGTTATATTTGTAGGTAAATGTACTGAAAAATGCGATAAATTCCCGCATGCTGTAATATACGAGCGAACGTACACAGAAGAGGAAGTTAAGCGCCATATTACCCATACATTACCTCCTTTGCAGCCACGACGTTGGTTGAGGAGCTCCCCTTAATTACAACATTGGTACAATTACAGGCGAAATGGAATGTTTCTGAGAAATTAACCGAAGTGATGTACAGGAAAGCAGATTAACGAGATATTACCTCGACTGCCTCATTAGTCTAGTGGCCCTAAGCGACTGTTACGCTATAGGTCCTGGGTTCGATCCCCAGGTCAAGTAAAGTTCTATTGTGATTTTTCTATGATATTCCCAGTAGTAGCTTTGAGTCTGGATTTGTGTCCGGTTAATGGCAATAGGATTGCCACCTATTTACATGGGACCTAAACATACCGGCGAAATATGGGTGTAAATTATTACATCTCTGTCTAACCCTTTGGGGAATACAGGTGCGATGGTATGTATGTTATCACTTACCTCGCTTGATGTAGAAGGTCTTTGGTAAACGTTCTCCGTTTAAATGCAGTGAGAATTAATAATCGGTTGTTAGGAAATTGATGAAATATTTAGAAATACCCACTTTTTCTTAGTGATATGCGTCAGTTTTGTATAAAAGACAAGCCGATACGTCAACTCGCTCACTTTTGCTTGGGAGGTCGGAGGCGACATGGACGTCATGTGGCGCCGCTAGTACTTAATTGTGATACTGACGTCGAATCTCTGTCCGATCATTAGGTAGTGTGTAATTATTATGTGTTTGCCATGCCCCTAAACCTAAGTAAAAATTCACAGACTCAGGATGTCATCAAGACAATACTTTCATATCCATTTAGAGAAAGGCTTTTATTCTGACATAACAAACTTAAACTTCAATTTAAGTATTTGTAAGGGTGTATACTTTGATCCATTTTTACTACTGAGAGGTAGTGATATTTTTTTTTAAATAATACATGTAAAATACAGCATCAGCCAATTTGGTTGCTGTCTACTCCTTTTTTTAAATATCAGCCCGCATCCCCTTTTAAAAATAGAACTAGCTGTCGTTTTCAAAAAGCGAATCATCCAGTTGCTGTCAACTTACACACAAACGGAATATTTTAGCAGGCTGGATTTTACGAGCGTGCTATCTATGTCCTAGTGCTGGCCAACAAATTAATGAATACATACATTTACAACTTTCATGGAACACTAGGATCAATACGCAAGCGTAGTTACCAAATAACTCGAAATTTGAATAAGGAATCCGCTTTTTTTACAGGCTTTGCAATTTTTTATTCGTTTCATCCCTACTTTCCTACTTCCCTATCCCTACTTCCCTACTATATATATATATATATATATATATTATTTATATATTATATATATAATATTATTATATTAAAATGTGAAAGTAACTCTGTCTGTCGGTCTGTCTGTCTGTTACGCTTTCACGCCTAATCCACTCAACCGATTTTGATGAAATTTGGTACTGGGATAGACTAAAGCTTGAGAAAGGACATAGGCTACCTTTTATTGCAAAAAAATGTTTTGAAGGGGTTGAAATAGGGGGTGAAAGTTTGTATGGGAGTTCGTCATTTTTCAAGATAAAACCATGAAACTTTATAGGTATTAGCCTGCACTTGATAAGAAATAAATAAATATTTGTTGTAGCGTTTTTGAAATTTCGACCTGTGTGGGGATGAAATAGGCGATGAAGGTCATATGGAAGTCCAAACAAAGTCACACTTTGAAGTCCAACCTCGGAACCTATTTTGATGAAATTTGGTACAAAAATAGATAAGACCTTGGGAAACGATATAAGCTACGTTCTGTTGTAAAAAAGGGGTTGTAATAAGGGATGAGAAACTGTTTGGGCGTCTGTCATTATTGAAGATAAACGCTGAAACTTTGTGTTTAGGCACTTGATATGAAATAAATAAATATTTGGGGTTTCTAAATTTCAAACTATTTGGGGATGAAATAGGGGATGAAAGTCCGTTTGGATTTTGACGAAATTTGGTACAAAAATAGACTAGACCTTGGAAAAGGATATAAGCTGCGTTTATATTTCGGTAAATAATAAAGTTGGGCAAATTTTGTGGTCTACCCGAGCAAAGAAGCGGATGGAAAGTTATGTAAGGATAATTTGCAATTTCCCGCCAGAATTGGAAGAAACTAAGTAGTGTTGTTCACGCGGGCGAAGCTGCGGGCGGAAAGCTAGTTTAGATATAATTTAGTATCGGGTACAGAAATGCCTTAAACAAATCTATGGCCTTCAAATATTAGTTCCTTTTTTGTCACCGTCTCCTTTTTCCTCAATTTTCAGTGGGTGAGTATTATTTAACTATTAGAAATGGAATAAATTTCTCACTTTCATCATTCTCACTTTTTTATTAATTACAAAAAAACATGCAGTATCCCTAAGTTAACAAAGCTGTTATTTATTCCTGGAGACATTATAAAAAATATAAAAAATATTAGGTATATAAATATATTTATTTAGGCTGTAATACCCAAATAAGCCCACACAGTATTATAATCAATCAGCTCACGATACCAATCAACATGTAGGTACCTCCCTAATACTCACACATACCTTCAGTTTTTGTTTCATTGGTAATAATGATACCTATGCGGAAACCGAACGAGATAAGGTAGGGTCAAAAGGACCCATCCCTGTATTTTGATACGGGTTTGGCAGTTAAAGTTTTGTTAGTCCCACTGCTTGTGTTAGTGGTCCCGTATCTATACATTTATATAACAATGTAATAGGATATGTTATTATTTAGGTGGCCAGCACATCAAGTTACCACAAAATGTCAAATTTTCTGAAAATGATTTTGATCTTTATCTTCAACAGCTTAAGGTTTAAAATCATTTGGAGAAATTTGTCAGTTTTGTATGCCTTGACTTGCTGACGACTGTACCTAGATTAAAATATAAAGCATACAGAGTGGGAGAGTATGGATAGGAGAGGGTTGATTCAATGCGACTATTATAGCACCATTTTTCTCTTTCATGACAAATAGGCAATAGCACGGTGTCAACTCTTGTTAATTACCCTATATAAATATTAGATTAAATTATTATTATTCCTAGTATTATTTGAAGCGGTGGTAGTGTAATGGCTAGGGCGTCGGACTTGCGATCATGTGGGGTTCCGGTTCGAAATCCGCCCATTGCATTACCGACGTGAACCCACTCGTAACACAAGCATTTGGCTTAGTACCAGGGGTTAACAAGAATATTAGCAATTTGCGACCCACATTTCTAGTAAGTAAAAAAAAAGTGTAAAAATTTTAACTGCTTAATGAAGAACTTAAACTGAAATGGTTCCCTTACAATTCTGAAAAAATATGTACGTGAAGGTATGTTGATTTTCATAGAAATTATAAAAGGAAACAACCAGTTACAAAGTTTACTTGTAATAAAAATAATATCTATTACCATAAAGAAAATACTTACATAGGTTTTAAATAATAAATGTTCACATGTGATGTTATCATTTATTTTTTAATCAACCCTAAAAGTCATGTTATAGAGACATAAATCAAAATGTAGCACCCCAGAGCCGGTACGACTTCGCGGAATTAGTCTTACATACGCAGCTAAAAAAATAATTCACTGTACATACACCTTATGAATAAGTTTATAAGATAACTAGTAATAATGTTTAATGCGGCGGTAGCCTAATGGCTAGGGCGTCGGACTTGCGATCATGTGGTTGCCGGTTCGAACCCCACCCATTGCACTACCGACGTGAACCCACTCGTAACACAAGCATTTAGCTTAGCACGAGGGGTTAACAAGAATACTAGTAATGTGTGACCCACATTGCTAGTAAGTTTAAAAAAAGAAAAGTGAGACCCACATTACTACTAAGTTTTTTTTTATCCTAGGCCCGCAAAGCTCCTTGCAATTACCTGCACTTTACTTTCAAATAAACTAAATTAGTAACTGCCGTTGGAAAAAAGAAAAACAATGTCCCATCGTACCCGTTCAATTCGCGTTTACCGTAAACGCTTGGAGGGTTAATTACCAAAGTCCTTTTTCCTTATCTCCCCCAATACTTTTAGGAACGAGTGTCTAATACAAAGCAAATTGGTAGTACTCGATGCGCGAAAGGCGCCGAATGTCCCATTTCCTGGAGAGCCTTATCTTTTTCTTTCCTTGCAATAATAAATGGATGTGTAATGTACTCGCTTGTTGCAAGCAAAGTACCTATATAAGAAAGTACACAAAAAAATCTGTGCATGTTGTGAATTTATGAATGTGAAATAGCTATGGTGATTTATATAGGTGATTTTTTAATTAATAATAGAATTTAATTGATTGATTTATAGGTAGGTAATCAATATTTAATCATAATGATAATTTATCTTTTGTAACATCTTTATTTAATGACTTCTATTAATACGCAATATAAAAACATTCAATGTCTTAGACATACTTTGAGAAAATATTTAATAAGTAAACTTTAGCGCCTCTCGCTCTTAAGAGCATGAAAACCTTTTGAAAAATAAACATTCTGAACTTCAAAAGTAAACTGAACATTGCCGACAGTGTCAACTTTACACACACTACGAACTTTATCCGTAGCATATAAAGACATCAAGAAGTACTTGGGCCTCAAGTTTAAGTTTTACGACGGCAACTTGCCGCGTCATCGTAACAATGTTATTATTATGCTGATGAGGACTGAGCCGATTGGGAATATTCCCATGTCGTGCCCTATATCATATTTGGGCCCATCGTTGAGAACGAATACTGATGCACCTGCGTTTAAGTATGATTCGAGTCTTTGCAGTTCGAGTTTCGGCGTAAAAAACCTGGGCAACACTCCAAATAATAATTACCTATGATGCCTTGACGATTTTTATGAAAAAACTACTAGAAATACCTGGAAAAACTCATTCAGTTTGAAAAAGTCAATTAAGCTGCTGTAGCCCTCTCTTCAAAAGGCTTGTTCATATATTACCCTACATTGTAAAACTCGAATATTTGATAATACAACTACTTTCTATCTGGACTTTAAGCGACTATGATTCTATTAGTTTGTTCTCACACGTTATCAGATAGCAGATTCCGACGCCATCTAATATAAAAAAAATATGTTATATCCATCCCTTTAAAATAACGTAAGTAATAGTCTCATTAGCCACATTAAGAACTTCGATACCTATACTCTGCATCCGCAGTTCTGGCTACATAGTTTGGGATCGATTCCTAGTTTAGGCAGTCTTATTGGGTTTTTCTGAAAGTTTTTGGGATTTGTCCCAGATATATGGGTCCCCCTTGTACCTACATACAATTTTTTTCGGCAAAACTTGTCGTCATGGTAAGAGTAAAAAAATTACCTTAAGCATTAATTTACCTTAAGCAAGCACATTTTAGGTATGTAGGATTTGTTCGAACTATTATTATTTCACATTCATTCATTTTGTATTAAAAGTGGCGGTTTTTTATCTTTCGTTCGTACCAAATTAGGCTTGGAAAGATGAATTAGATATGTAAATTTGTATTTTACATATGACTTTGTTAAAAAAAGTCATATTATTTTAGAAGTCGCCCAAAAGATGAAAAATCTTTCGAAGAAAGGTTGTCTTCCTAATATTGAAAATATTTCCCGTCGGAACAGATATCGTCCGAGAAACTTCAATAGGAGTCAACAATGTAAGATTGAAACTCATTGCCTTTCGATCGAGGGTGGGTAAGTACCTATTCCTTCACTATCGAACGGTTATAAAATATTTGCTTCGTTAAAAATTTTCAATCTTTAATACCTATTGAGTGCCCGTAACTCTTTCTCGTAAAAGTCGATGTCTGAATTTCTAACGAAGAAAATTTTTATTGACATCAAACAGATAAAGTAGGTAACTTTGCTTTTATGCGGTGCCAATAAGGAATGGTTTTATGCAACAACTGCTGATCTCATGCTATCTCTCTCTTGCGTAGTATACAGTACAATGCCACCGCGAAAGAGATGGCACTAGATTTCCATTGTTTTTTAAAACGTTCTTTATTATCAAGGATTATACTTTAGATAAGATTGTTGTTCAGAAGTTCGTTCCAAGTAACGGTTAGATATTAAAATTTATAATAGTTCAAAGTTTGATAGGACAAAATGATAGCCTGGGGTAGAAAACTAAAATTCACTAAATTTTGAAGGAATAGGCTTACTTAACTAAAATTTAATCTTGTTTATTTATTCAGGGTGTCCATGGAAACGGAACTCCGGATTAAATTGATTTCACCTTAAAACTGGAATGTGTACCTAAACAAAAATATTTTAACATAATTATATTGTCATTGAAAACACTATATAAATTACATAACAAAACTACTACAATGCATCTTTAATTGATATATTAATATATATATATATATTTACATTATACTATGTATACTATTTAAGCAGGTTTCTCTGTTTTTATAGACACCCTGCATAACTGTTAAAATAACCTCTTAAGATTTAGTAGTATCTAGTCTTTCATTGTAGAGTTAGTTGGTATGAATAGACCTAGTAACTTAGTTGTTGTAATTTTCAACTGGGTAAAATAAATAGGTCCAGTTGTTATACTAAACACAGTTTAAATTCATTAACAATGATTCGATATTATTAAGTAATAATTATTCATGCTTTGTTCACGCCTACACAGAATATCTATCCATAAAAGATTCATATCTATCGTCATAGTTTTATGCGAGTACCTAACTGCGGTGCCCGCATTGATCAAATTATTCCCCACTAGGTTAAAATTTCCTTGATTCCTATTTTTCGAAAATTCCTACAACCAATACCTAACGAAATGTTGGGTTTATGGTTTGATAGAGTGCGTTGAAAAAACCAGGACAGTATGCGGGGAAACAACACAGGGCAGGGCAGGGTTTATGATCAACATGCGATTATTATGCATTAACGCATACTTTAACTTGCTTCAAATAAGAAATTAGTGACACAAAGAAAGAGAAAGAAACAAAAAACCGGCAAATGTCTGTTATATGAGAGCCCTCCTAAAATATTGTTTTTATCTGTTGTTATAGCGACAACAGAAATACATCATCTGTGGAAATTTCGACTGTTTAACCACCACGGTTTATGAGGTCTGCCTGGTGACAGACGGACAGACAGACAGGCAGACAACGGAGTCTTAGTAGTAGGGTGCCGTTTCTACCCTCTAAGTACGAAACTCTAAAATTCAATGATATAAAATAGGGTACCTATTTTCCATTCAAACTAGCGACCAATATATTTGTTTATTGTTTGATAAAACTAAATTTAAAATATCTTTTGTCGAAGATTCTAAAATAAGGTGCATTTCTACCATAAGACCAAGCAAGGCAAGCACTTCAACTCTTCGAAGATATTTTATATCCACTCTACCAAAATAAAATGCAAACTTATGCGCGATAAAAGAGCTGGTAAGGGAGTTTAAAAGTACTACAAAACTAACAAAGAATATTGAAAATGCATGACCCAGTGCGCTTCTGCAATGTCATACAACTTTGTAGTACAAACTTCGCTTTGACTAGTTTGTACACTGACTGGGCATTGTCGCTCGGATTAGTGGGCACATTCACATTTCAAAAGTATTTTTTTGGTTCATATTGAAAATGAAACGCTTTATAACGAGATGTTTCGTAATTACTCGTAAAATCGGAATCTATCAAGTTACTCCTCTTTAAAAAACTGTTGAGGGCAGATTAATTATTTTGTAGATAATTAAAGAACCTTCTTTAAACCGAAATTATCGATTAAGAAAATGTTATTCATCTCATTTAGGGTTCACAGGGTGGATTATGGATAAAAGATTTACAAATACCAAGGGGCATTATTGACAATGGTATACTTCAATAAGACTATCCCGCTAAAAAGTTTATCCCGCCCGATAACCTCAGTTAACTGGAGTTTAATAACCGTTATATACTGTTATTTTCGATTAAGAAAATGTTATTAATCTTATTAGCGTATAAAATGCAGGGCGGATTATAGATAAAAGGTTTATAAATATTAAAGAGCATAATGGCCAATGGTTTACTTAAAAATCACCCTATCCCGTTTGAAGTAGATACTAACCTTAGTTAACGGGAGTTTAATAACCATAATCACTTTAACATTATCATAACAGCAACCTTTAACTGACTTTTGCATTTCTCGCGGTAAAATTAATTAATGACATTCTATTAACAATAAGAGTACACGGTAAAACTTTTTGTTTTATAGTTGAATACCTTTATAATATTTTCATACGGCGTCGGTATTAGTTAAAACTGCGTCATTCATGAGTCTTCTTATCGTTATTACTACGCTAGAGTTCCTGGGTTCGGTTGGGTTTTTCTATAAAATTTTCAATACAATAGCAGCTCGAGGATGAATTTCTACCCAGTTGTAAATAAACTATACATATCGGCTAACTGTAGTTATGCATTGACATACCAAAAAATAATCCTCGCATTCGTTTTTGATATCAAATTAAGAATAGGTATTCTTTTATATTACGTATATACCTTTTCCCCTTCGGGTAATACAAGCATGGTGGTATTTTATATTGATATTAGCTTGACCAAGAGTTAAGTAAGCGGTAGCCTGCTGCAAGCATACCTATCTGTTAAAATTGATGAAGTACCTGGTTGTTAATATGACCCACGTGACTTCACAAAACACGTCACTTCTTCCTTACGTCTTATTTTTCTTTCACTAAAGTAACTTAATAATCTTTGCATGGAAAATGCCTAAAAAATACAAAAAGATACGTCACTTCTTCGTCGAGTCAAGCAGCTGCCTGATTTGTCTAACACCTAACAATTTAAGATCCCTCATCTCCATCTCATCTCAAAGCCGAAGATCGGGCTCTATGGCGTTCATTACGAGAGGCCTACGTCCAGCAGTAAGAACATTATAGGCTGATTATGTAAGTATGTAGACAAGTCTGTTCACTTGTAATATTCTCTTGTATATCGAATCTCAAATATACATATTTAAATCTTATCTTCTGTACGTATCTTAGTTTATTTTTGTCCTCGCAGCAATTTTTTGGCAAGTCTACTATTAACTAAATAATATTTTTGTTCAAAATTATTCCGTGAGTATAGCCAAATAGGTATATTTCTTTTTTCCAGAAAATAGACTAATAAAACATGAGAACGAACGATTAGTGTCAAATAACACTAGAGAAAATAACGCTGTTAAGGCAAACGCTTACAATAAAATATAACACACATAAACTAAAATGACTTACAAACCTTTAAAAGCACAAAAGAAATAACAAATATGAAGGTCAGTTAAGAAGTCAACATCGCACCTTTATTTTTTGGATTTACAACAAAAGAATGAAATATAATTCTGAAAATGTCACGTTATATGGTGTTTTTGCAAGGATTTGCGATAGTTTCTTGGAATGTGGTATCATTTAAAATAAGACCTTATGTTTAATATATACGGTTGCTATTAGTTTGACAAGGGATGGGTAAAATATAGATAGGCCCCTAGCTTTTTCGTCGAGGATTCACACGCCCTTGAAAAGGGTCCGACGGCGAAAAGGTTTTCCTTTCCAACAAACATATCTATGTTATCAAGGGTTTTGGAGATTAATTAAAAGTGAAGCTTGCTATGTTTGTTATCTGCTGGAAGCAGAAATTTATTTAATACAATCCATCATACCTATTTTCTTTTTTGGTATACTTAAGTATCAACTTGACTTTTTAACAACTTAACTGTCCCGTGAGTCACATAATTATGACTCATAATGACTCATAATGAACTTTGGGAATAAGTTCACGAGTCACAGGTGACTCATTTTTACATACAACTTGAGGATGTATTTTTGTTATGAACGTGGTCCAATGTTCTAATAAAAAGTACGCGAACTTAGAGCAAAAAACCTAACCTATATGAACATCAATATTTTTTTTATATATACTATGTGAACGATTGGTATTTAGCCAAACAAAAATGAAAAAATGATGGACGTGGGTTAGTTGTAAATTGTATTGTATGGGGACAGTTAAGTTGTTAACATCCACAGATATATAATAAAATATTGATATTGAAGTAAATCTAATATGCGGGGTCTTTATTAGAGCAACGGAAGCTAAAACAATTTTCTTACTTATTTGTCTGTCTATATTTTTATATACACATCACGCTAAAGCTACTACATGAGTTTTAACAGTTATATTACTAGAGATCCAATATAAAATTTGGTACATGTTTCATCTTGATAAGCCGCCTAGAAGCCGAGTTATAGTTAGTTAATTCTTTTTGGAACGCAAGTTAAACAGCGAGCAATTGTTAGTAGGTCCCTAATTAATAAAATGGTTGGTGTTTACCATGCATTATTTTTTATCTATTTGTTTACTTTAATATTTAACGTTTTAATAGACCTTTTAAGGTTTTTTTTAAATAATACGGTTCCAGTTTCCATAGTTAAAACGATAACGATTTAGCAAAAGAAATTTCTGTTGCTTAAGGTTAAACGTTAGCCTTGGGCGCCAAATTCAATTTTTTTTTGTTCTTCGTTGGTTTTTTATTTTATTTTAATTTTTCTTCTGGAATGTAAAATATGTAAATAGTGTAAATATGAGCATACATTACAATAAGTTTGTATATTAAAAATAATGTCAGCGTTAAATTTAAAGAAAAAAACATCAAAAAATTAAACAATTACATAAAAAAATTAAATAATCATTAAGACTTAAAAAAATCCATTGAAAATTTTAATAGAATACATTTATTTTTGGTTTTTCTCAAATTGTTCAGCTGTAACACATTCTAAATACAAAAAAAGGCAATTTGGCGATCAAGGCTGAACGTTTGGCCTTAAGCATGCGTTATAGCCAAATACTATAAAAATAACTAGTTTTTGTATTAGTACCAGTCCTACTTTATACGCCCATTATCGTTACTTATACCTAAACAAATAAGAGAATACAAACAGAATATAGAAAGTATACGTTAATGGATTCTGTCTCACCACTTTGACCACTAGAAGGCTTTACGTAACAAGGGACTGAACTCACTTTGTTTCCTTTTTCGTATAAATTTCATAATACCGGATCCAAACATCACTCAGGGCCTGATGAAAGTAAACAAAAGCATTGTTATATCTCCTTTTCCCCCTTGGGACTTTGCCTAAAAACGTACACACCATTTTGCTCGAATGCTTGTTATCATGCAGTGCGGTTGTGTGTTCGTCACGATACTCGTCTTCATTGTTTCAGTTCCAAACATAACGTCTGTCATTCTCGTCTTAAGTTGCGCTTCCCTTATTAACCTGACTGCCCACTGTACCGTAACATAAATCATGTCTGCTCCGAACGTCTTAAACACTTGCCTGTGGCTTCGCTCGCATAGGATACCTTTTTTTTATTATGAGGGGAAACCTCAACTCAAGCGGTCTTTGGGGATAAGACCGGACATTTTGGGATTCTTACCCACTAAAACCACCCTGGTGGCCTGGTGGCACATAGTCATAGTCACACCCCAGACTCTCCTGTGCAACGCCTGCTCGGGCCTTAGGGAACATCACTGGACGCATAGTATTTTTTTTTAAGATACCTACTAGACTAATAAAGTAGACTATAATTTTTTTATGTAGCCTCTTCTGCGTCCCACTGCTGGGGCAAGGGCCTCCCCTAACTTCGTCTGTACTGGGCTTCTTTATACCACGTTGGCAGAAACCGATCGAGATCATCTCGCCAAGACTATACTTATCCATACAATATTTGATATCAATCCCTGGTGGCTGTTGTTCTACTAAATAAATTAATTAACTTATACAAAGAATACGGCTACGGAAATACCTAATATGGAACGTTGTAATGGACAAATAGCCTTATGTGGACGTAACGTGACTGTATGTACTTAAATCCATGATATTCTTTAGGCGCAGCTAGTATTGTCATGTTGCGTTTTGTTCGCACTCCGACGGGTTTTGTAGAAGACATCCTATTGTGCTCGCTTCACTTGTTCAAATTAACCTATCAAGCGTTTAATTAGTTCGAAAGTTAAATTGCTTATTGGCAAGCGTGATTGCATGTTTCGAGTTTCGCTTGAGGAAATGAGAACATTATGTAACTGTTGCTGTACTAACGCCTTGTTCAGTCTATTTTCATATTTATTCTATCATCTATCTTCATAATCGATCTAAGATTTAGTTATTTTATACTTCTCTTTAAGCCTCTTATGGTTAATATTTTTGGGAGTTAGATTAAGAGTTGGTGACAATCATGATAACATAATGTACTACTTTGTAAAAGTAATAGATAATATATTTATTTAAAAGATAGTAATTTTGGTAATAAATTAAAGGATAGTGTA
Source organism: Subacronicta megacephala (assembly GCA_958496365.1). NCBI lineage: Eukaryota > Metazoa > Arthropoda > Insecta > Lepidoptera > Noctuidae > Subacronicta > Subacronicta megacephala. Next base: position 9,608,130 of record OY292521.1, read on the forward strand.
ATAAATTACTTCTGCAAGTTTAACGATACCAAAGTTAATATTCTTCGGTGCTACAAAGTTTACGACGTTCTTATATTTATCTCTATGAACGAAGCTATGTATACTGAAGAAATGAACTCTATGTAACAGACTGTAGAACAATGACTTTAATATATACTGTAGAATGTAGATATGAGTATATATGTGAAGAAACAGACGATATGAGTGTATAAGTTTAATTGTAGTTACATTAATTGCAATGCTTTGCATATTCTCTTATATCTTAAAATACATTGTAAAGTCCGTTGACACCACAATTTATTGTTTAAAATCTGTGTATTATCTGAAAGCTTCGATGGTTTATTAAGACTTGAGTACTATCTAAGTAGTATATAGGAACGTAAGTCGTAAAATATTTATATGCCAACTTGTATTAGGCTAGCGTGATGGACCTTAATCCTTCTCAATCTGGTAGCACGGCCATTCTCAGCTGTGAGATATTAATAGTCTGATATTATGGTTTATTCCGATACATAATCCTACAAAGATCTATTACCTACCTATTAAGCTTATTACTTTTACTACACTCTTGCAAAACTTAAAAAAAAAAACAGAAACCTAATTAGATCGTCAGTTTTTGTTTATTTTGAGGTTATAACTGACAACTTTGATAAGTACAATTTTAATTTATTTATAATTTGGTGCTTAATTTTTTTTTGAATGATTATGAGTTTATTATATTTTATACACTTTTAACATACGTTTTTATCAACAAACAAATATACCTACTGTGTTCATTGGCGACACTAAGTAATTAAAATGCATTTACTTACACTATTTACATATTTTACAAAAATAAATAAATACAAAAACAGTGGGCGCGACTAGGCGTCAAAGTACTCCTCGGCATCGCTGTCGTCCGGCATCGTGCCCAGAAGACTGGCAGCATTGCCACGTTGAATGGCAATGCCTATACGCTCCCCTAGGAATAAGCCAGCCCTCTGATCACGCGAGGCGTCGACCAGTCTTCTAGATATTTCCTTAATATTATTATATATATATTATATTATATATATTTGATTAATTAGGTATATCTACTTTTTATATACTAAGTCCCTCGATCTATCTTTAGAATAAATAAATAAAAATTAATATATTAATACGTCATCGTCGTGAGATTTGTTTCTCGGATTGGAAAACGAACCATACTAGCAATAGTCCCCACACTGGTATTCTTAAAATCCAACTCACCTACATGTTTTAAGAATTCCATATCTTATGAGATACGGCGGTAGTTCCATTCTCCTTGCAGCGCCGAAGCCTTAGGCACTCCCCAGTCGCCTCGGGTCCCGCCATTGTATTCAAAAACACTCGCATACGAAACTTCGTAGATACGTCAGTACTGAATCGTATGATGTTTACATTCTACACCGCTTGGGAATGGTTTTTCTTTGATATAGCCCGTGCTTTGACTTCATTATGGTGTTATGGCTATTTGTTTTGTTTTATCGTTGCTTTTATGATTTATTGTTACCATGGTTTGGGAATTGGCGCTTTCAGATGCTTCTCGTTTTAAAATATTCTTTTGAACTTTCCTACATTATTATGTTGTTCGATAAGAGGTATTTATGCCTCTATTTTTCTGTTCTTGTTTCATTTATAGCCATAATAGTTGAACCTTTCACACAATATATTTTATCTTATAGCAATTTGGTATGATTCGAAACTAAATGTATGGAAATGACATCTTTATTTTGTTTCTATCTATTCATCGATCCTCACGTAATATTGCATTATCGGTACATACCTACATTATAAACATTGTTTGTAAGTAAGTAGACTAGAGAGTAGAAGAGGTTGTAGATAAGTTGAAATAGGTACTACACCAAACCTCAAAACAAAAGAAACTTCTTATTCCGAAATTCCATATCCAAGTTCGCTCTGACTCATAAATAGAACCTAATTCATGTCAATTTGTCAATTATTTTTTACTTTAATTCCAGTTAGTCCGTATTTATTACCCCGAAATTCTTTAACGGTTTAATTAAACGCTGCGTATGGTCAACCTCGACCCCGGCCATCACATGTCAGTGTTGACAGCTAGCTCACCACAAGCTGACCGCTTGCTTACGCTCCCAACAATTTGACGTATGAAAAGCGCAGTCAGGTTGCTGCACGAAATTTTGACAGACATTTTTTAAAGTGACCGGAGACGGGTCAAAGTATAGTAACTACAGCATCGCAACTTCCCTGGAGCTGTTTATGTAAAAAGGGAACACTTATTGATAGGTATTATTATGCTTCTATGTATTTATTTTTTGACGCAAATTATATTGGGACATCTTGGCAAAATGATCATGATTTCGTCAAAGGTTTTTAATAAAAAGAGAGGTAACTTAGGATCTCAAACTGAAAGTAGGTATGAAAAACTGCTGACTTACCAAAACAGCTATAGGTATGTTAATTCAAAACTATATAAACGTGTATGTATAAAAATCTTATGTTCAAGCCCATGTCTACGTAAATGATTATTATGAGTGGAAACTCATTAAAATTTGAAACAATAATGTATGTAACTCACTCTCAATGTCACTTTAAATGATTCTAATAATTTATACAGACATTGTTTTATATTATATTAAAAGGTATATTTTGTAATGATTCTTGTTAGAATTCTTATCAAGCGAAACATCATTAATTTGGTGCCTTTTATTTTTATATGTGACAGCAAATATCATATTTCAATAATACAATTTATTTATAAAGGCTTTTGCGTACATTCGTAGAGATTAACAGGCTGTTCTGAAACGTATATAAGAAATAAACTAGATTATTATCAAAGTGGCAATCTTGTTTATGACGTAGTTAATAAAAAACATTTTCTTTTGTAACCAAATTGAACCAGATTTTCAGCTTCGTTTTTATCAAGTAGGTATATCACGCAGACGTCTCGTTATACGATACAATCGTATCATTCGAGAGAAGGTTTTATGTATTCCACATATTCCAACCCCAAGAGAAAACAACGCGAGACAGTAAAAATAGTCACGCTTTATCCCCTTGCGAAATATAATAAAGAGGGAAATTTAAAATCAGCGTGTTTATGTATTCAAAGTGCAGACGTCGCAAACATTTTTGTCATATTGGTCGAATAAAAGTGTGCGGCGCATTCAAATCACGTGTGCGATAAGGGCCACCGTTTCCCTGGCTTACAGTGACTTTAAAGTATATTGTAGTCACTTGTGCCGGTTATCCTAGAGCACGGGTGCCGTAACTTTCGTATTCAACTCGTGCTTTCAAACTTCGCGGGACACGTCTCAGCTCCAGAGGTTATTTGCATCCCACCTTTACGCTCCGCCATTAGGTGTCATATTGTTATATTACACCTGTACTACCTAAATCTTACATACACTGTATAATGTGGACAGTAAAAGCTGAATATGGAGCTTTCAAGTTGCAGCTTTTAGGCCCACTACGCACTGTGCAACAGATTTTTTTGTTGTTGTTTAATATAAAATTCAAAAATATAACAATAGTTATTGTTTCGAATAATAAGCTGTTTTTTTGCATTGATGGAACGTTGTGAATCGAGTTGCACTGTTCAAAAAGTTGATGTTATGCGAAAGAATTTGGCAAAAAAAGACACTTTTAAAGTACTGGCAAGTCATAGGTCTCGTGTACGTGGTCTCGAGTTAAGGCACGCACATTTTACTTGCGGGAAATTAGAAAATATTTTACTACAGTACTTAACGTTGAATTCTTTTCCTTTCTTTCCTTAATTTAAAAGACAACCACTTTAGGAAGCAAACCTTGTGTCAGGGGTCATAATGAACACAGAAATATCTAAGTGACACAAAGTACACGAAGATTCGAAACAAATACCTATCTGTAAATTCTGTAGATCACACAAATTATTGCGACGTGACCACCTCAACTGCCATGCCCAACGTAATGTTAGTTGAAACTTGTTTGATAATCTCATGAACCAACATAATAGAAAAACTTCTGATTTTAATTAATATAGTTTATACTGTAGGTAATTACGTTAATTAATGCCAAAGCAACACTAGAACCAATATTTAATGCCCTATACACATATCTAAATCGCTCCCCGGGTTGAGAAAAATCCTCAGGTAGGTACCTGTGTAGGTTTCTTCGCGATTTTTCCATTACCGATGACTGCCTCATTAGTCTAGTGGTCCTTAGCGCGACTGCTAGGCTATGTCCTGGGTTTGATACCCAGCTCGGGGTCTGGATTTATTCCCGATTACTGGAAATAGGCTCAACCCCTGTTACATGGGACCTGCCTAAATGTGGGTGTACATTAAGGCAGTATGTGTATGACAGACATGGCGATAATTATGTTATTTTATCGGTTACCGTTTAAGCTAGAAATAAAAGAAATATTTTCTTTCTTTTCATACCTACTCATAAGTCAATGTAAACTTAGCCCAAAGAATAGGGAAGTCGGATTTCACAAACGATTTCTTCTCTCCGCAATAACGCCAAGTCACACTGCAGAGGTGGCTATTCGAAAACTAATAAATTTCGCTGGGACTGTGAATTTATTTGATAAACGGCCGAGATAAAGATGCGGCGACACCTCAACACTTCCTTGGTCAGCAACCGACAATGTGCACTGGGCTTTACCGACATTAAAGGTCTGAATAAGTATTTTAGTGTTGTTTCTTGGATATTTTTTCTTGGTACCAATTATGATAAGTACTTTTTACTTAAATAGGCTTAAATATAATGACGTATGTTTTCATTAATATTGTTTCACTCTAGTCCCTAATATGCATGTATGTTTGTTGGAAATAACTGTGCGTCTGAAGTTGTCTGCAGTTGTAATTTTTTAAATAAAGACTCCGTGTAAAGACTTACTAATTTCGTTATCATTATAAAAACACAAAACAAAGTGATTTTACCAGCGTGGCAGTTTGGAACGGATAACTTCAGACACGCAGAGTTATTTAAACAAACTGTATAGCTGGTTCATAACATACCATCACGCCTGTATTCCCCGAAGGGTTAGGCAGAGGTGTACTAATATACACCCACACTTCGCCCGTATTTTTAGGTCCCATGTAATAGAGGACGAGCCTATTGCCATTAACCGGGCACAAATCCAGACTCCGAGCTGCTACTGAAAATTTCATAGAAAAACGCAATAACATTGCTCGACCTGCGGATCGAACCCAGGACCTATAGCGTAGCAGTCGCTCTTGGGACAACTAGACTAATGAGGCAGTCATAACAAACCTATTTTTTTAGATATTCTTAACATTAGAATTCTAGATTTATTCATTCAAATTCAATTGAATTTATTGACAAACAATTTAAAAACAAAAACTTTGACACAATAAGGTCAACTTAGGTCTCTCAATGAAACCTTATCGTATTATTTCAAGGGTGGCGCGAACAATTATACAACAATACCTAACCTTTTCTTCGAGACGACATTAAATCAATTAAATCCAGTTCATTAAAAACAAGTAAAAAAATAATGATGTTAAAGATATCGATTTATTAACAACCCGTGATATTATCGCTTCTCATCTATAGATACTTCTATACTATATTATTAATATTATAAAGCTGAAGAGTTTGTTTGTTTGTTTGCTTGAACGCGCTAATCTCAGGATCTACTGGTACGATTTAAAAAAATCTTTCAGTGTTAGATAACCCTTTTATCGAGGAAGGCTATAGGCTATATATCATCACGCTAATACTAAAAGGAGCGGAGCACAAATGAAAAATGTTGCAAAAACGGGAAAAATATTCCTTTTAAATTCGGAAAAGCCGAGAAACCACGCGAGCGAAGCCGTGGGCAGAAAGCTAGTTTTATATAAGTCGGAATAATAACCAAATAGGTTACTTTCTATTCTTTACCACTTGGGGAAATGACTCGGTCACTCGTGCCGACGAAATATCTTACTTGCCTTCCTCCCTATAGGCACTTATATTAATTTACGGCATTCGCCACGACTATGGCAGGCTAACTATCTTAGTCTTGTAAATCTACATCATCGTCATCATCACCGGTTCTTACTAACTCATACTTATACTGAGCTAATAGGGTAGTTGACAGGTATTTAATTTATTGAAAACAACAGGCATATTGGGACATATGATTAATTAATTGATTATATAAAACGTTCGAAAATATAATTTAAATCGACAAATTAGGTTTCAAGATTTTAAGCATTTTGAGGGGTGTTGGGGGATGCTTCCTGAAGATGACTGTTATTATACTCGTAACACTTGTATGGCTATAACCTGATAGAGAGCGTATTATACGTTAAAATGATTAACTATTACTTCCTTATTTTTGAACCAATGTTAATTTTGTTTTTGATAATCGGCTCTATTAATGGTAGATATTTTTATGGGACCATATAAAATACAGTTATCTAGCCTATGGTACTACCAAATGACTTAATCAGTCATACGGGCGTTACCCAAAAATGGTGTAAGCACTCTTTAGATAAAAAACAAAAGCTATTTTTAATGTAATAATTTATTTGAAAAACTTTATCTCATCTGCGAGGTAGTTTTCTCTTTCTTTCCCTTTAGAGTAGTTTCGGAGCCAGGCGCATCAAAAACACATTATCTATCATAAAAATAATGTTGTATCCATCTCCTCGCCTACTTATAAGTTGGGTTTTCTTTCGTACTTTAAGCAGTGTATTTATAATACTACCTTAACCCAGCCACGCTTAACTATAATTCGTTGTGATGTGTTTGAAAAAAAACTATTTTCTTTTTTTACGAGTATTTGATAACACTTAAGCTTAAAATAAGCGTTAATAATCAAAATAAAAATCAATTCATAAACCGAAGAGAAAATGGTTCTTAACTATTTTATCATCTTAATTATTGAATTGTGTATTTGATATGAAATATCTATATGAGTAACAATAACATACCACATGCCTGAATCACCCGAAGGGTTCGGGAAACGTGTACTAATGAACACCCACTGTTCGTCGGTATGTTTAAGTCTCATGTTATAGGGAACGAGCTTATTGCCATTATCCGGGCACAATTCCAAACTCTGAGCTGCAACTGAGAATTTCATAGTAAAACTCGAATAACACTGCTCGACCTAGTATTCACGGAAATCAAGTGTGACACTCGCACTAGACTAATGAGAATCTATATCAATAGTATATATAAAAAAGTATGACTAAGTATAACCGCTAAGTTTAACCAAGGCCATGGTCTGCCAAGACATGGGTCTCCAAATGAAATGCAAGTGCATTTGCTCTGTAACTTATGTAATTCACTGAAACAGTGAAGGAAAATGGTGTAAGAGATTCTCTCGTCACCATGAGAAGTCTGCTTCACCACAGATCCGGGGCTGGATTTGGGAGAGGGCAGGCAGGGCTACTGCTCCGGGGCCTTAAGAGGGACACGTAAGCCCGTTAGCGTTCCTTTTATTCAGAAAATAAATAGGGGCCTCCACACCTCCAAATCTGGCCCTGACTAGATCGCAACTGGCAGGGTTTAAGTTGCAAATGGTTATAAAGGGATCGAAACTCAACATTGTTTGGAATAGGGTAGAATGGCGAGTAAGCCTTCAAGTACGAAATGGATATCTTAATGGAGCGATTATCATACTTATTATATGTATGATACGGTGAGTAATTAATATGATACTTATGACATGTGGTAGTAGAACCTACTGGTTTTAGAACAACACGTGTCATAAGTATCCACTTAGTAACGTAAATCTGTCTAATAGAAAAAATATGTTTGTTTGTTGGACGTCTATGCGTTTTTATCCTATTAATTTTGATGAGAAACTTTGGATAGTTGTTGGGTTTGCACCTGTAGATATTTTTGACAAACGATTAAGTTGACGCAACACCACGATCAGGTTTTGAATGTCCAGTTATCAAAATGTCAAATTGTAAAAAAAACATATTCACTGGGCGTCCAATACACAAAATGTCCGATTTGCCTTTGGCCTTATTCTCAAAGTATTGCAATGCAAGACAAGCCAGGCTAGTAGTTAAAACAAAATTATATGAAAACGAAATAGAATATAACATAGTGGTACTTCGCTTTCTTAGGAAATCATCCAAACTTTAAATAGCCGTGCAAAGTAGAGTCGTTTGGTACTGCTAGTGGTTATATAAAACTACTATAAGCTTAGAACCAATATTGGCACATATTCTGTGAGTAAGCTTAGCTATACGGAATGGATAAGCTGAGTAATGTACTCTGCTTGTCTACTGAAAGCATACAGGTCTACCATGTGATCTCGTTTACACTGTAACTCGAGTACATATGGATAGAATCAGCTACGGTCTTTTATTTAATAAACATGCTTTCCGGAGGTATCTCCTTGAATACATGTATCCTTAATATTATAAAGCTGAAGAGTTTGATAGTTTGTTTGTTTGCTTGAACGCGATAATCTCAGGAACTACTGGCCCGGATCGAAAAATTATTTCAGTGTTAGATAGCCCAGTTATCGAGGAAGGCTATCAAACTCTTCACTTATCATCACGCTAAGACCAATAGGAGTGGAGCATAAATGAAAAATGTTGCAAAAACGGGAAAAAAATATTCCTTTTAAATGCAGAAAAGCCGAGAAACCACGCGGGCGAAGCCGTGGGCGGAACGCTAGTTATAATATATACCATCACCATATTCCTCAAAGAGTTAGGCAGAGGTTTACTTAGCAGAGTTTACAGTTTGCCGGTATGTATAGGTCCTATGTAACAAGGGGTGAGCCCGGCACATATTATCCAAACTCCGTGCTGCTACTGAGAATTTCATAGAATCATAGAAAAAACCCGATAACACTATGCTCGACCTGGGAATCGGACCCAAGTACCCTAACGTAACAGTCACACTTAGGACTTCTAGACTTATAAGGAAGTTAAATTATAAAATAGAGTCTTCGTTGATTGTTATTTAGAAGGTTGTTTTAAATGTATAGATTTTTACACATCGAGTTATTTATTTAGATTTTAATATCGATTCACATCTTAGCTGAAAGACCCAATCAATACCTTTTGCTTGTTATGTAAAGCTACTTACACAAGCCGCATTGCTCGCTTGTTGCATCGATTAGTGCGATATATCGCATGTACCACGAACCGCAATGGGATTTCTCTTTGATAGTAAGGAGACACAGCAAACAGTATTTGATTGGACCTCTTCGTCTATTGTAATCAATCCACCATTATACTGATTGCGAGATGTGGAACTAACAACAGACATTCGGATTCAGGTTGTATTGGTATTGTTCGCAAGGTTCAAATTCCTTACTAGGTAGGCATACGCAGACACTATCGGCAAAATGGCCACGTTCATTACAAGTAGCCGATCCTGATAAGCACCTTGTTTTCGAAGCTTACTGTACTTAATATAGCACATTACCTTCACACTTATACACACGGCTACAGGTCAACCTATACATATCCAGTTTAAGCTGATCTGGCATTGTATAGGCTTCCCTTACAGTAAGAGGCCAGCGTAAACTGGATTTGTATAGCTTGATGTGTAGCCGTGCGTACCTCTAAAAAGGGGTGTATTAGTAATGGTCGTGGCGAATGTCACAAATCCCAGGTGTTGCTAAGGAAGGCAAGTGCGGATTTCAGTCAATACGAGTCCGACATACCCTGCCGCCTCCCGAGGTGGCAGACAATCCTAGGATTTTACTGTACTATAAAAAAGGGGTACACGTGTAAATTTTTTGGTTTTTATATTTTAGCTCGTAAGAGCCTGTCCATAAAGACTATTAAGGTTCGACAATGCAATCAGCAACTTTGCTCGTATTGCCGGTGTCCATGGGCTGTGATAACTACTTACCATCAGATGGCTTTGTACTCGTTTGTCAATATAAATTAAAAACAAATATACACTTTGGCCAGTGTGTCCTATCTTATATACATTTTTTTTCTTATCAACCAGCTATACTTTGTCCATTATGTTAACCGTTTTTTGACAGATGCCTTAGACTGCCTTAGAGCGTAGCTGTTCTAGATTACGTAAAAGTTAACTTTGAAATGCATAACAAAATAAATGTATTATCTACCTTATGTTATTCAATAATCTTAATTATGACTCCTTGCAGACATTATAATACCATTAATGTAACGGATTTTCCAAAAAAAATATTATTTTTAAGCGTATTAAATTTAGTTACATTCTACCTCATTCTTCCGTGTCTAGTGATGCAATCGAATGTATTCACTGCAATCATTTTGAACAATGACATTAAATCAGTATCGGATAATGGCATCCACTCTAATATCAATAAAATATAAATTAAACAATCTTTTTGAAAAGAAATGTATGGAAATTGAATATTATACAAAAATTAATACAATCAGATGAATATTAAACATATTTATTTATTATTGGTCGTCGTTGCACCATTTTCGATTCGATAACCTAACAATCGATAATCACTACTAGACAGTAATCAAAGTGTCAATAATCGGGTCGATAATCGCATTGTTACGTTCCTGCAATCACTAGTTCCATCTGTCAAAAAACGGTTCTCATAATGGCCACCTGGAATATCAATGGCCTGATGCCAAATAAACAAGAACTAGAAATACTGCTAAAAGAGAATAAAATCGATATTGCTCTGATATCTGAGACCCATCTTAATGACCGCAAGAATTTTAAGATGAACAACTACTGCGTATACTGTACCAATCATCCTGATACCACATCACATGGAGGGTCTGCAGTTATCGTTAAAAATAACATCAAGCACCATCTACACAGTGAGTTTCGGGAGGACTGGATGCAGGCTTCTACCATTACTATAAATGAAGGTATGGGCCCTATTAATATAAGCGCTATCTACTGCCCACCAAAGCACAATCCTAAAGAACACATGTTTAACTGCTACTTCCAGGGCCTGGGAAACAGATTCATAAGCGGTGGGGACTGGAACTGTAAACACACCCACTGGGGATCACGATTAACCACTACTAAAGGACGAGAGCTGAAAAAATGTATTGACAAACATAAACTGATAACATTAACAACCGCCGAACCAACATATTGGCCTACTGACGTTAACAAGATACCCGATCTAGTCGATTTCTTCATTGTGAAGGGTTTGTCTGGTGTATACTTTGATGTGGAATCATCACTTGATAGCTTATCTGACCACACTCCTATCATAGCAACATTTAGCGTGTCGGCAATACATAGAGCACAGAGGCCAGCACTGTATAATTATAAAACAGATTGGGATGCATTCGCTGAATACCTGGAAGATGAAGTTGATCTAAAGGTCAAACTTAAAACAGAAGAAGATATAGATGAGGCAACATTCTACATCACAAACCTCATTCAAGTTGCTGCGTGGCGTTCTACCCCAACATTAAGTTCCTCCACTGAAAGAAACAATATACCGTTAGAAATACGCAACAAACTGGAAGAAAAACGAAGACAACGAAGGCAATTACACACAAGCAGATCCGATGCAGATAGGGCGAAATACAATAGAATCTCTAGAGAACTAAAAGAGTTAATCAAAGATAATCAGAATACATCTTTCCAAGAAAAACTCTACACACTGTCAGCCCATAAGAAGGACAACTATTCATTATGGAAAATAACTAGGAGCTTTAAAAGACCATACAGGCATATTCCACCATTAAGGATGTCTACCGATGACTCATGGGCTAGAAGTGGAAGCGAAAAAGCCGAACTTTTCGCTAAACACCTGAGCAACGTTTTCACTCCCAACCCATCATCTATGACCGAATTCGAAGAAGAAGTGGACCGGATGATCAAAAGTGACCAGCAATTATCACCACCACTGAAACATGTCACTCCAAGGGAACTAGCACGAACAATCAGTTGTTTAGAAAACAAAAAAGCTCCTGGTTTCGACCTAATAACGGGTGAAGTCCTTAAGCAACTACCTAGAAAAGCAGTAGTATATTTAACAATGCTATTTAATGCCATTATTAGAATACACTATTATCCAAAGTTGTGGAAAATATCACAAATCTGTATGATTGCAAAACCTGGAAAGCCACCAACGGAACCTAGCTCCTACAGGCCTATAAGTCTTCTCCCTATTCTATCTAAAGTATTCGAAAAAATTCTTTTGCTAAGACTAAAACCAATCCTGGAAGAAAACAAAATTATACCTGATCACCAATTTGGATTTCGAGAAAAACATTCTACTGTAGAGCAAGTACACCGAGTGGTTCACAAAATACGCCAATCGCTGGAGAAAAAGGAGTATTGCTCTGCAGTATTTATTGACATTCAACAGGCATTCGATAGAGTCTGGCACCAAGGACTACTTTACAAGCTAAAAACCCTCCTACCGAACTCACTCTACATGATCCTAAGATCTTACTTGGATCAAAGAAGATTCCAAGTAAAATATGAAGAAGAACTATCAAAGCTGTACTACATCACTGCCTCAGTCCCACAAGGATCGGTGCTTGGACCAGTTCTTTACTCCATATATACGGCAGATTTGCCTGAAACAGAAAATGTTGTAACAGCAACATACGCTGATGACACTGCATGCCTCGCAAGTGATAGAAACCCGAACAACGCATCGCTGAAACTGCAGGAACAACTCGACAAAGTTAACTTGTGGCTTCGAAAGTGGAGAATTAAACCTAGCGTAACTAAATCGACACAAGTAACATTCACACTCCGGAAAGGCGACTGTCCACCTGTGCGCATGGAGGACAAACTGTTACCAAGCAACAACAGCGTGAAATATCTCGGTCTACACCTGGATAGAAGACTTACCTGGGCTAACCACATCAAAGCAAAGAAAACTGAAGCCACCCTACAGTTCAAAGGCCTATCTTGGTTACTCGGACGTCAATCCCGGCTGTCCCTCAGTAACAAACTACTTGTCTATAAGGCTATAATTAAGCCAATATGGACTTACGGAATAGAGCTCTGGGGCTGTGCTAGCAACTCAAATATCGAGATCCTGCAGAGATTTCAAAACATTGCTCTAAGAACTATCTCAAATGCACACTGGTTCGTGAAAAACACGGAAATACATGAATACCTGGAGATACCGACCATAAAGGAGGAAGCCTGTAACATAAGCAAGAGATACAAAGAAAGACTTAATAAACATACAAATGAACTGGCTAAAAACCTATTAACTCGACTGCAAGAAGTAACTCGCCTTAAAAGATGGCAAATATTGGACATAGACCAGAGAAACTAGCGACTTAGACTCTCTACTAACGATGCCATTTAATGAAATCGCATCCAAACAAAATTGACCCCGGAAAACATCTGATTATGGCTTTAAGCCGATTGCAGATTTATTAAAAAAAAAAAAAATAAAAATAAAAATAATGGTCAAGGTATAGGAGTTTAAATTTGCAATATTTAAAATTTTCAGATTTGTGATCGTTTTAAAACATAATTGTTGTTTATGTCTCACCCTGTATAAATGGTAAATCTCATGAGCTGCTGAAGGTTGGTAGACTGCTCTTTATCTTTTATATATACAAGTCATCATAATGATGACGTTTGATTTTCCCAGTCCAAACAAGGACTAAATACTCGACTCAAAATTATTAATTTCAAAATATATGAGCACTTGCGCACTTTATAAGAAATTCTGAATCGAGGGTAATATATTATAATGATCGTAGATACTCCCAGTATGACAATAAAAATAATATAATTTGGACCGCCGGAGGCCCAATTTCTCCCTCAGTCCTCTTCCTTCTCCTTTTCTCCTTCTCCTCCCTTTTCCGTAAATAGGCTCAGCAACTCATCTGCAAATCCTTTGGGTTTGCGGATGTTTCCATGGGCGGCGATGACGACTATGCATGAAAATTTATTTAGTAGCCTCGATTAAAATGCATTTTATAATCAAAAAGTACAACTTAAATTTAAAACCATTTTCTTATTTAGCTTTGCATTTAAACTGCGCAAAAATATTGTTTTTTCCCTCACCGCGTGTCTACCGTTATGCACGGCGAAATATTCCTGCAGTTACGTTAAAAACTAGCGGTGAATGCCAAAATTATATCTACAAGCATTTTTATTTAACGCTCATATTGCACGGTGCAGCAGAAAACTACGACCAGTTTTTGTTTTCTTTGATTTTGCCGTCGTCCACACTCATTAAAAAGTTTTTTTTTAACGACGAGGAATTATATTTATTATTTCGGTGTTAAAATCGTAAAAGCGTACGTAGCCTTTTTTCTTAATGAAACACTTTTAGTTTTATTTAGAAATAAATAATTCAAATATTTACGTTAACGCTATAGTTACTTGTACAAATTAATAAACAAGAATTCCGTTGACTCAGCCTATACTCATACTCAAACTCAAATAAACTGTTACTTTTTCAAATAATTAATACAAAAAAAAAAACAAATAATTGTACAGCTTTTTCAAATAACTGTCTCAGCTTTACAAAAATGTGAACTGAAAATCCGAGACTCGACCCTATCATAATATGTACACAGGTAATTTGACCTTACTTGTTATGTTATGTGTCCATATTATAAGTGTCCATTTTTTATTGTTATCCATGGTTTTCTTTCCTTTGTATTCATGTTTTATTAAAATTATTGATTAACGTTAACGTTGTTATTTAATTTGAAATAATACTTACAATCAATTTTTCTCTGCTTTCAACTTAATGTTATAACTTTTACACAAAATAAGGATACTCCGCAAGACATAACCCTAATAACGTATAAAAACACTCACTCAAAAGTTTCATACTTAAAGCACCCACCCATTCTGACTGCATAATATAAGTAACCAGTGACATTTGCATGATAACGTTTTGCATCACATATTCAAGACGTCAGCCGACGAAGATAAACCACGAACATGCACAAAATGCATCCGCTACAATTTACAGCAAACACCCACAGCTCAGTTTTAGAGATTCGAATAGAACGTCACAGTTCATCCTAAAGCAGTAATGTAACTAGTAGCTCAAACCTGGATGCGAATGGTACTGTAAAACTTTGCATGATTACGTTTATGAGGTACTACCAGATTTCTTTTAGCATGCAGAAAATACTGAAATTTTACTAACTTCCAATAGTTAGCTCGGGTAATTGATTTATATTTTTTATGGTTTCATATAAAAGTTGAACATAAATAGACAACAAAATTAAAATTGGTTCACAAATAAGGAAGATATAGAATCATTTTTATTTTATGCTAGACAGAGAGCGCACTATATCGGCATGTGACGTCACAATCCGAGATACCATACTATTATGATGCCAGCAATCTTTTCAACAATCTTTTCTCTTTAATCTATACATTTACAATACAAAATGTTATCATTAAAGGTTTCAAGTTACTAAATCTACTATACTCAGTCACTTTTGTTGAGGTTGCATTCCAAATTTAATTGGTGGATTCAGTCTATGCATTTCCTGAAGTTAATTTACAGTCTGTTCGACTACTGATCTACATATTTACTGTGGTTCCGTCGCTAGTGACTTGAATGTTAAAATAAATACGAATCTTAACTGGAATAATGTTTATCCTTGATGAATCTAGCGTTTCGTGTTTAATGATCAAAACTTGTCGTCACAAAGCCTTGCATTTTCCTATTCTCGTCACAAAGACCCGAAGGTCTTTAGTTAAATGTTTTTGTATCTAATTCTCCTTGGGACGACTAGAGGGAGTGAGCTTCACGGCTGATCGTGACCTGCATACAGAAAATCTGTCTTTAAAGTAGATGATATGACTTCGTACTTAGGTACTTCTCTGTAATGCTAGTGCAACACTATCTTACGTTCGAGGCCGCGACGCGGACGGTAAGTTAAGTGCACGGTGAAAAACATCAAGAAACGTCACTAGCGGTACTTTGTCGGTATAAAATATTAGTGGAGAGAGCACGAGAGATATTTTGGATACGGTCTAACTCCCAAGATATTGCACTTCAAAGCTCGCCGTCAAACCTGGAGTGCGGACTTTTCATGTTGCATAAGATTAAATAACAAGTGACCCAATGAAACTGGGAAATTCCCAGGAGGGAATATCCCAGTTTCCCGTATTAAATAGCGCTTTGCTTCACCGGTTTTAAATCGTTTGTAATAATTACGTTCGTAGGTAGACGGAAGTGAATTAAAATTTAGAGGCTTAACGGATCAATCTCCGGAATATTAAAGCGATGGAATAGAGGTCCGGGCTGAAGGAAGTTGTGGTAGTGATGGGCTTGTTATTAAGAACGATGCTATTTATTTTACTAGATGAATTTTCTTTTAAGAATTTTTTATGAGAAATTAGGTAAATGTCATAGATTAGCAAATAATGAACAGATTTTTCATTAGCTTCTTGAGAGTCGACTACTGTAATTTTCCTGCAAGATCGGAGGTTGCACACTCCACACGCCATCGTGAAAATCCTCTCATGAAGGCTTCCTCACGATACCTTCCCTAGTGGCTTAAAAGAACGATGATTGATTCATTATTAAGAACAAGATTACGAAATAAAATGTTTAAATCTTAAGTTAAAGCTTTTCGCTTTTCGCTTTAAACATTCTTTAGATTTGAACTTCAAACCATATTATCTTTTTGTATTTTTTAGGCATTTTCCATGCAAAGATTATTAAGTTATTATTTTTAATGAAGAAAAAATACGACCGCGGGCAGGATTCAGGAAAGGTGAAGGCAAATTTCGACATGGCGGGTAGGGGTCGCGGTGGCTTAGCGGTCACAGCGTCTGGTGTACTTAACCAGAAGACGCAGGTTCGAATCCTGCCCGCGGTCGTATTTTTTCTTCACTAAAAATAATAATTCAAACCATATTACTTCGTTTAGCAATTCAATTATTTCTCAGTACTAGAATTTTTTTAGTAAGTTAAATTTTTTCAATAGGACTGTTTTTTTAATAAATCGAACACCAACTCCTATTCTAATTTAGTACCAATACCAATTCCCAAATAATATCCTTTTCGTAGACTAGGCTAGCTAATACTGGAGATGTTGTCCGAGCCTGTGTCATAATCATATTGGGAATCACCAAAAGTAGCCATTTCAGGCCCTTTGAAAGGTCATTGTTAACTTATTTTATCCACCGAAGATCCTACATACTTTGTCAAGGATAAGATATTAAATTCTGAATGATAGGTACAATTCTACAATTTAAAGGCTGAAAAATAATATCCTTATAGATGCTACACTTTAATCATTATACGGGAGAGTCTTTGAGTTAAGCCGTCTAAGCCTCAAAAGCGATGTGACGCTTAATTCTGCGAGCGCAGAGTCTTTAATGCCATATCATATGTCATAATGTGTGCTATATTAAAGCAATTCTGTGATGGATGACGAGGTAATTGTCACATTTGATTTATTTGCTTGTGTTAGCCCCATTTTTCTTCGCTACTTCACCTTACACCCTCTTTCGAAATGTAGGCACTACTCAAATACGGGTGTTCTTGTGGGTTTTAATATTATTCATATCAACTTTAGTCTTTGTACAAAAAAAACATGTACGGAGATTCAATCCACAGTCAATAACAACACAGTTTTGTGGGGCACATGTACCTATATTACTAGAATCAAATATTTCAATAATTTAAATAAAAAATAATATAAATAGCTGCGTACCTACTGAATAATCTGAATGAATTCAGATGAGTCACATAAGGAAATTCTGGATCCATATCCATACTTATTTAATAATATAAATTTGATTTTATTTATTTTTTACCAAAGCTTAGATTTGCTTGTTTGTTACCTTTCTTCGTTTAACCAGTGAACCGATTTTGATGGAATTTGGTGTAGAGATAATTAAAAACCCCGGGAAGGACATAGGTAACCTCTTATCTCAAAAACAGCAGCTTCACTGCAGGCATGATGTTTCGATCCACAACACGATAACTCGATCTAGTCCAAAACTTTCCACGCAGCGTCAGTAGATGTCGCTGTTTTTCATTTATATACGTGTTATGGTGATAGGGGATCTAGCGGTTTGCTGACACCTTTGCACCATACATCGACACTAGGGTAAACAGAAATACGAACACACACTCGGGTAAACACGTACAACAAGTTGTTGGGGTTATTCACAAAAATAATTATTGTTATATTTATGTAGGGTAGATTTAAGTCACTGGTGTTAAGTTTTCGTTGTAATTTTATTGAATACACTGCACTTGCACTTAGAATAACGTTTCAGAAGTTGAATTAGAGTATTTGAAAAGTTACTAAAATATGTCCTTGTAACTATACGTACTATTTTTATTTAAATTAATATATGATCTCGCGACCTCGCTGCAGCGTCCGACCGCGGCGTGTCCCTATATCTGCTGTAACTGCCCAAAGTATGGATTTTCATCCAAGTAATCGTCAATAGGCAATAGGTTAGGATTGATCATACCTACAAAGTATTCGCCTCTGTCTCACATATAATATTTTCAAAATAATAATGGATAATAACAGTATCTCGTACTCCTCAAATGAAATAAAGGTTAAATTTTCTCAGAATTTCTCATCTTACTCGCGCGCGTCAACCGTAAAAGAAGGTAGGTATGTATAATACTCATTTTAATTAAAAACGTATTAAATAAATACGTTTCTTGTTCATTGAAGGAAATAATATCATTTTCAAAACTCAAGGAAATGTATTACATTTCCTTGAGTTTTCCAATTAATGTAACATATTAACACATCATTATATTTGACGACTTAGTCGAGATTAAACTCAATAATTTTGAACGATTTTAATATGCGATGAAGTTTTCAATTCGTGTTACATATTATTGTTTTATATATACGAGAGGTTTCTGTAATCAAGGCAACCGATCTGCAAGGTTAGCTGCGCTTGCTAAGGTCAGCCTGAGGATGGGTGACCATTCATAACACATGACTCCACGGGTCCTCGGAGCACACGAACAGCCGATATTCGGAACGTAAAATATACCGGCTTTTAGGTGTTAATAAAATTAGTGGGTATCCACATAATCATCCCATTTACCATCCCACTGCTGGGCACGGGTTTCCTCCAAGAATGAGAGGTTTTAGTCTATAGTTCAACACGCTAGTCTGGTGTGTATTAGCAGACTTCACATGCCGTCAAGATAATCTCTCAAGCACGCAGACTTGCTCACAAGTGTACCTATCCTTCACCGTTTATGCGTGTGATAAATAATTAATACAAGTACGCACTTGATTTCGAGAGCTAAAACCTATGACTTAGTAGTATCAACATCTCTGCCTTATCCTCCAACGAAACAAGCGTAATTGGTATGTAGGATTGAGAGTGATATTCCCATGGCTTTGACAAATCTTGTGGGACGTGTAATTTTATCTGGGGTAAGCAGAGGTGGTAATTAATCGTGTGTCGTGTTCGGCAGTCGATGTATCCACGTGGCGCCAGTAGTTGGGCAAAGTGATGGATGGCATCTCACCCGTCCCGGTTTATTTATATATAAGGCAAGAGTTTGCTACATTGTGATACTTTGTTCAGTGATCTAATTTTAATAAGGCGGTACGGTCTAGAATTGTGTGTCAAATAGGAAAATATTGCATAGATACTGTTAAACATTTGTGATGGACTGTCAAATCTAAGGTCTTGTTGTCGAAAACGAGGAACCTTTACCACGTCGTCTGTCCATATCGTTGGAAGTCGTCCCACACTGCGTTTTTATATTTAAAGCATATTTTTATATTTAAAAATATATATATTTAGCAAAACGTAGTATAGGACGACAGACGTATGTACCATGCCATGTGGTGGGGCCACATGGAATGGTACACAGAATACACAAAGCACTTTTACACCAGTCAATACATGAACATCTTATTAAAAGGTGATTACGCTCGTCATTCAGGGAAAGCTATTAAAATCTTCTAACAGGAACATCGCCGTCGGCAAAGGTGAACATAACAGAGACATTAATTACACTGTCAATCAACCCTCCAATACTCCATACAATGGTCGCTTTGATACGTGCTACGTCAATTTTGGAGCTACTGTACTAATAGGAGCACGCATCGTAAATGGAAATTTCTCTAATGACAGAGCAGTGTGAAATTGACAGCCGGATATATAAATGGAGTGAGAAGGAAATGATGAACGTGAATTGGAATGGTTTTTTCGTTAATTTTTTAATGTTTGATTTGTACGCATGGCTACACTTTGAACTATACGAATTCAGTTGATGCTGACATATTATTGTACGGAAAGCCCATACATTTTTTTTTTTTAAAAAAAAAAGCTTACTAGCAATGTGGGTCGCACATTACTAGTAATCTTGTTAACCCCTCGTACTAAGCTAAATGCTTGTATTACGAGTGGGTTCACGTCAGTAGTGCAATGGGTGAGTTTCGAACCGGCAACTACATGATCGCAAGTCCGACGCTCTAGCCATTAGGCTACCGCCGCTTGATGACAATGCGAGAACAACTTCAATTGGAAATGTAAAGCTTGACCTGTAGCCGTATGTGCCTCTTTCAGTTTTATGTTTAATTAATTTAAATAAGTTAAGGGCAGTAAGACTGTGGACATTATTTTATTGTGCGTCGATAAAGGGCTCAAGTCAGATTTTTCAAATTAATTTTAAATTTAGAAATGTCGTTAACGTTTATTCATAATAGTAAAGATCTTAGGGTGGTTAACAAAAACTATATAACAGCCTTATAAAATAACTGTATGATATACCTATGTATTACTTCTATAATATAATCACGAACGCGAAACAACCCAAATTGTCTTTACACAGAGTCTGTATTATACCTATTAGAGTTTATCCCTGCAAACCCACTTGCAGACAACTTAAGACGCGCACAGATATTTCGAATAAACTATACTCTAGTACTTCTAGTAAAATGTCAAACGATATTTGAAAATAAATTAGTCGTCGACAATGATTCGAAGCGGCGGTAGCCTAATGGATAGGGCGTCGGATTTGCGATCATATGATTGCCGGTTCGAACCCCACCCATTGTACTACCGACGTGAACCCACTTGTAACATAAGCATTTAGCTTAGCCCGGGGGTTAACAAGAAAACTAGTGATGTGTGACCCACATTGCTAGTAAGCTTTTTTTTTTTAAATGTATGAACTGATTTCATTATGTTCGTTCATTGTTTAAAATTTTAAAATGTTTCGAATACACAGCTGTAGTTTCAGTTCAATCTCTTAATAGGATTAAAGCTTAGCGCTATTCGAAGATTCTTCTCGTAAATAGGGATTATGCATTCCTACGCCGATTTAGGTACAAAATTATTATATCTTAATATTGCCGCAATAAAGCAGATTTTAAGTCAAGTTTTAATGACAAAGGATCTGAGGAAAGATAGAATGATAGGTATCAACGTATTGGGTAGTAAATTGTTGCAAAAATTATGCCATAAAGCGCCCTTTAGGGTTCTAGTATGTTTAGAAGCAGCACGTTTTTTGCATACATGGACTTATGGTACTTTAATATTTACTAGTTATCTTAGTAGTGAATGGTCGAGCTTGAATACCTGCCTACTTTCATATTATTTTAGTAGCAATCACTAACAAGCAAGGCTATTTTTATTGTTATCAATTAATAAATACAACCTACATTATAAATACATTAACAAAATACAATGTAGGTTATCGTTAAAAAAAAACAAGTTCCGTGTCAACAGCCCACATGATTGTAGGTACCGTGCACAGTTGAATTTTATTTTTTTATGAAAATACAAGAGTATCGAATTGTTTGTATTACTAAAACACGACGCACGTCAGTTTGCAGTTTGCATTGAACATTTTCTCCAAATATTATTCCAGTCGCAACACTGTTATTTCCGTAACTAGCAATCAATAGCGTATGTGAACGCTGTATGCGCCGTACATAATTTAAAGAGAAAACATTTTGTAGCCAATTTGTCTTTTACATTTCCCGGATGCAAAATTCTTTAAAGAATATATAAACTTATCGTGGTGATGAAAAATATAGTAGGTACAGACGCGGACTAAAATGCATATCACATTATTATTATTCTATTTTCTCACCTAATGTTTATGCTTTAATGCTTGCTTGCACCGTTTTATGTTTGGATAAATAATGGAATGTAACCACCTCTTTGGAACCAAATATACCTATGCTTGGAAAAAACCTTTGACTATGGAATTATTGCATGATTTAATTTAATTTGTACAGGAAAACGACAGTCGGGTCAGCGAGTCATGAAAATATAATCATTTTAAATATTACACGTTACTCTTAATTGGTTTTTGACATACAATTTTCTAAAGCGATGTAAAAAATAATTTATACCATTACAAACGATTATAAACGTATTTATTTATAGCTAGTTTCTGCCAATGTCTTCGTCTGCGTGGATATTCAGAATAAGATTCAACCTAAATATAAAGTTGCCTCGTCAATCATTTCGATGAAGGTGACCCTGACTAATTTAATTATATTTATATTAACTGACTCATTTAATTATATTTATAATAATTTTATTTATTCATTAATTATTATTATATACATTATATATATTATAATATGATATTATTATGTATATTTTAATTATTTTCTAGCATGAGCCCTAATATGGCCCGCTAGACCGAACTTTAAAGTTTGACCGAACTATTTGTGAACCAAATTTCATCCTAGCCGCAAAAATATAAGACAGTAGATATATAATTGTAATTTTTATTATTTAATATATAAAATCTATAAAATATTTTTAAACACCTTATTGTGATCAGTTATCGAAACCAGTAATTTATTATAATTAAAAATATAAATAAAATAAATAAATTATAGACGATTCCGATCCCATTGATGGTGGGTTCGTCCCAAAGCCTGAGCGTGCAGAAATTACTTTTTTATGCAAAATACGATAATTCTTTGAAATTACAGTCAGCTATCATGATATTATAAATTACGAGATCGCGCGGATCCGTAAATCGGATTATAGGGGTCTGTCGTTAGGCCAAAACACTTTTTGATGGGAGCGCAAATAAAATGTACCAGTGTCATATCTTTGAAATATTTATTATCTTGTCGTACTTATCCGAGGAGATTAGAGTTTACTGAGCAATATTTCAGCATTTTTTGTTATGTCCTGGGCGGGAACGATATTTTGCCTTTTTCACTGTTTCTCGTTTGGGACATTTGTAACTATGACATTTTTTTCATAACATTTAACGTGATATTTAGAAGGAGGGTGATCTTCTCCGTCGATAAATTTGTAGAAAAAAAAATATTCACATGAGTTTTTGATTCTTAAATTAATATAATTAAGAATGAGAGAGAGAGAGTTCAGATTCGAGACCTTGAATTCTTAATAAACCTATAGGTACATTATTACGTGTAGAAAATACCCGTTTTTAAGTAAATTGTGCGCACGGAGGTGTGTGAAGTTTGGTAAAATTGTAGTTGATACAGAAACTCCTTCTCTTTCGTAGAAAAAGTATTACCGTCGAATTTCAACCACTGGGCGACCATTCCTATACCTAGTAAATTCTTTATTCTAAGCAATAAATAAACTACCTGAAAATAAAGTTATTTTAATTATTCCTAGGGAATAGTGAAAATTCCATATCATCCAATATATTACTTTCAGTTCGATAATTCCCATAAGCAGTATAAGTGCCTGCTTCCGCTGAATTTTCGCTCGCTCTGCGGTCAGTGCCCTGCATTTAATAGGTATATTATATAATATGTATGTATACCCGACGGTTTAGTTACTGCCCGTCGTTTTCGCATAGCTGCTCCGTGGATGCAAGCTAAAATGGCCGACATACCGACTGATATCAAATTAATTTAGTATGAACAGCCTATGAAAATAACACTGGTCCTGTTATTTCTATTTAAATTTGTTTCCCAGCTAAAAATAATTAAACTACATAACATACCGTCATGACTGTTTTTTCCGAATACTTAGACAGAAAAGTATTAATATACTTTCATAGTTTGCCATACTTTATTAGGTCTCATTGCCATTAGACGGGCACAAATCCAAAATCCAACCTTCTTCCTATTTTGTTTGTTTGTTTACTGCTCCAGATTTGTTTTGGAGAAACCCTTGCTCGACTTGGAAATTGAACCTAAGACCTCTAGTGAAGAGAAAGAAGAGGAGATGTTCTCATCTGCCTCCTTGACTAAACTCCTATTTAGTCAGGACAACGATTAATAATATTCCAATTCTTTTTCAAGGGACCGAATTTTACGATCTTCCCATATAAAACAAGTAAATTTCTCTAAATGGCTGTAAATATTGTTGCTGTGTAAAAAGCCACGTACCACCGATCTACGCCCTAAAACAAAACGCAAATGAAAGCATGAAAAATTCAGGCGTCCCGAGACTTACCGCGGCAAGAATGACTATAAAAGTAAGAAGCTGTTACATGCCATGCAGCAGTTTACCACGTTTTTCGCAAAAATAAATGCTCAAGTCATAAAAAGTAATTGACACTCAAGACGCCCAAGCTATCAATATTGTGATAACCTCGTTATTATGTGTATAAACCAACAAAATGGCTATTTGACCCACTTTATCCAATGTAATATGGCATCCGAGTTATTTCATATATTAATAACGGAGAATGTCTGACGCTCGATCGAGTCATTGAGAGCACAGAGAATGCACTATGATTGACTTGATTAAGTATTGAGGTTCGTAATAGAATAATGAACAAGGAGATGCGTATTAATTGTATAAATT
The DNA here is from genome assembly GCA_958496365.1 of Subacronicta megacephala. Lineage (NCBI taxonomy): Eukaryota > Metazoa > Arthropoda > Insecta > Lepidoptera > Noctuidae > Subacronicta > Subacronicta megacephala. The sequence continues at coordinate 9,632,730 of OY292521.1, forward strand.
GAAAGCTCTGTATGTATTATTGTCATGGACATAACATACCATCACGCCTGTACTCCCCGAAGGAGAGGTACTAATGTACACCCACACTTTGCCGGTATGGTTAGATCCCATGTAATAGAGGGCGAGCCTACTGATATTAACCGGGCACAAGAGTTTCTTAAAATAACCCTATAATACTTTGCTCGATCTGGGCGATCGAACCCAGGACCTCTAGCGTAGCAGTCGCGCTTAGGGCCACTAGACTAATGAGACAGTCTTTATTGGAAATTAGTGTAAAATATAAAATATTCTTGGCTTTCCCACAGCTCTTCTAAGCAGAAAAAACTATTTACCTATCCACTAGATTACTATATTTCAAACCGTACAGCATAAATATTTGTTTGTTAAGTAAGTCACAGACTGAACATATTCTGTGAAAAGGATGTATGAAAAAATCCTCGGGATTGGTAAAAACAAGATTAACGCGAGTGACGCCGCGGGATATTACATGATAAATTAATTTTCTCCTCACTTGATACTTCCGTGAAAAGATAATATGAAGCTTCGTATTACTTTCATGTATGAAAATGTGGCATAAAAAAACTTTATTAATGATACAAAATGCGAAATAACTTTGTCTATTACCTTTTTACACCAAACCGCTAAACAGATTTCGATATCATTTGGCTAAGATATACTGCATCCTGAGGAACGGCGTGTACACTTTTGTCTCAAAAAGTATTTTTTTCGATGCTCGTAAAATTCCGGGCAACAGATAAAATAGCAAGTAGATTAGGCGATATGGATAATTGGATACTGTTTGTAGGTATTTTTGGGCCAATTCAAGACACATGTTTATTCTATATGATTGATTTCGCTAAATAATATTATATTTTTATTCATTCTAAGCACGTATGTCTAGATGAACTCATCAATTTTTGTCGGTCGTTTCTACGCATTTCGCGCAAGACTGTCTGCCCTTGCCATCACCTTTGAATAACAATAATTATTTGAAATCTTCACTGTAATTCCAAAATATGTTCTCAATAGAATTTAATATTGTATAATTAGGTACTTTTTATAGTAACAATAAATACAAAGAAATACGAACAGGAACATAGCCGGATATTCCAAATATGACAAGCTCCCTGAAATAAAAACATGAGGTCGATATTCAATGGGCAATAAGGCCGATATAAGGAAAAGGATATCATACATTGGAACCACGGGGAAAACACATATTTCCAAATTGATTTCTAGTACTATTTATTTCGAATGCAGAAATGGTCCGACTCCCACGAATTCAATAGTGAGGGGACAGTACATACGCAAATTTGATTACCGAAGTCGTCAGAACTCCTTCGTCCGCCGAAAAAAAGTTGCAACGGCCATCTTCCTCAGTTGGCTCTCTAAAGATTATTGAATTTTACCAACATAATCTGGCAAGCGCCAGATGCGGCCTCTCTCGAATGATCGCCCATTCCTCTATTTACTCTAGTGGGGTGAGCCCGGATAATGGTATATTTATTAAATAGAGAGACGCATTTATTAGCCACTTCGAATAGTTTTTGTTGTTCGAAGTCTTTTATGTGATTATTGTGATAATTAATGTAGTTGAATTTATTGCGTGGAAGTTATTGTTTCCTGAGCGTCACCGATAAAATTATGACATTTGTTTCGTGTTCTTGATTTTGGTTGGTATTTGGGACATTAATTTGTGAAATATTTAGGCTTCAATTTAGAAACAAGAAAACGATTTGGGACGACCCTCTCAAGGAATGTGATACGAAACGTTGGACCGTTGAAGATTTATATTTGAATGTTGGAAGTCTACGACATTTATTAAGTTTAGCTTAAGTGAGTTTAATTTTCATTTACGTGTATACATTTACTGACAATATGTCTATTACAGTATACATAAACATACACCTCTGACTAAGCCATCGGTAAATAAAGGCGTGATAGCACATTTTCAACATAATATGCGTACCTATACTGTTCAGGAATATACTACTTACCTTTATTTTACAATACCTAGCTCCTTTTATTTTTGTAAATAAAATATGTAAAATTGTATATATTTACCAAGTTATTGGAGATATGATTAATAAAACATATAATATAATGTCTACAAGTCCATTAGTATCTACCTAAACTTTATAAAGTTTAGATAAATACTATACGATACTAAAACAAAGCTATTCACTTTACTTCAACACAACTCCGTTTTGACGATAAGCCAATGAATACAGTACTGAAGCGTCGGTAGCCTAATGGCTAGGGCGTCGGACTTGCGATCATATGGTTGCCGGTTCGAACCCCACCCATTGCACTACCGACGTGAACCCACTCGTAACACAAGCATTTAGCTTAGCACGAGGGGTTAACAAGAATACTAGCAATGTGTGACCCACATCGCTAGTAAGCTTTTTTTTTTTAAAAAAAAAGTACTGGTTTTATAGTAGATACTATTGATACATTACAATCGGAAGGATCGTGCGGCCGTGGGTTTCCGCACATTAGGCACCCCGGATAGACTCCGCGTTCAACGGTCTACATCGGAGCTCACGGAAACTCGAATAGGAAAGATATTAGTACTATATAAGTCTAGCTTACGTCATAGCTAGAGTAAACGTAAGAGCCGCCTCAAATCATGGATTTAGTGAATTGTGATTGTTTACATCTTCTAATAATAAAAATCTCTTGCCACATTTTTTTTATCTTACTCCTCTGAAACGGCTTGACCGATTTTTAAGATTTTTTGTGTATGTTTGGTAGATCTGGGAATTAGTGATGTGAATGTGAAGTGATGCATTTTTTTATACAGATAAGGTTTATTGTGGCATGTGGGAGATTTTCAGTTAAAAAGACGTGCGATCGATGTTATCGTCGGAGACATAAGGGAAAGAAAGAAAATTAAAACCCCCCATTTTTTTAGCGCGATTTCGCTAGTATAAACCATAATTTGCCGGGTCAACTACTGAATCTATACTTAAGGCGAAAGTAAATCTACCTCATGCCTTTTCAAGCCTAAATCGGTGAACAGATTCCAATATAGTATTGCAAATACTGTCTCATTAGTCTAGTAGTCCCAAGTTCGAATGCCAAGAAAGTGTTATTGGGATTTTCTATAAAACTCTCAGTAGCAACTCGGAGTTTAGATTTGGGCTCGCCCCGTATTACAAGGGACCTAAACATACAGGCACGATGTGGGTATCCATTAGTGCACCTCTGCCTTACCCTTCGGGGCTAAAAGGTGTGATGGTATGTTGCGTTATGTTTATACCAAAGCCAAAATAATGCCTGAGATTGAAGTAGGTAGTTACGAGATTAATGTCTCGAATACTTAAGTGAATTGAAGGAAAAAACACATGTTCTCCTATGTCCTTTACGCTACAGTTACATTTTATATGAATTGACTCTGGTAAGGTAAGTAGGGGAATTTTACGATGCTCATGTTTTATAGCTGTATTGTCTCTGATACGATTACCAAACAACGTCATAATGTTTACGTCGGCAGATGTCTTTCCAACTTTCCGCTGAAACCAATTATTTAATAGTAGATAACAGTAGACAAAAATGAGTAATAATGCTATTATTATTTCAAAATACGCGTCTACTAAGCTTCGTTATTTGATAATACAAAAACATGTCTTGTAAACGGCCTAGTGCCTGTCAAGGTCTGGAAGAAGAAATAGTTGGATGACTTTTAAAAGAAATCTTGTTTCTTTTCCAGTAACAATTAAGGTAAATAAAATAAAAAACTTTTGATATAATTTTGATACATATAATTTTAGTCAACTTTTATACCTTGATTAAATTAGAAATATCTTCGATTAAACATTTTGATTGATGAATTCATGAGAAATGATTACTCAATTTATTACGTCAAGCTCAATTAATATTTTTATGTTTCATAACGCGTTACCTTTTTATTCGATAAAATCGATAGTGTGGAGCTTATAAAATGATTATTTATTTAGATGGTTATCTACCAAAATTTTAAGAAAAATTAAACCGATTTAAAGCATTTTGATATGTACCTAGTTATATTCTGAATCAATGATCAGATAACCTTTATAGGAGCGATCTTGGAAGTGTACTACATAAGACGGATATCTAAAACTAGAATATCAGTCAAAACCAATGCATAAACAATAAAGTTATGTTCAAACATACATAATAATATAAGGTACATAAGCCCAGTTTTTTTGTTTTGTTTATGTATCAAGAATTAGTTATATTATAAGGGTACAATGGTGCCTGTTTGAGTAAAAGCGATATCTTTCAGACTAATTTGGATACATAGGAAAAATGCAGTGGGATACCCCGTGGGGTACTAAAAATTTACTAAAATAACCAGAAATATATATAAAATCTAAACGTACTTATACAAATATATATGCAATATTATATGAAATTATAATCTGAGGTAAAAAAATCAATATAAATAACAATAATTAATTACATTAATTTGTATTTATTATGAAAAAACAGAGCTTATTATATTGGATAACGCAAAAGGTATTGAAATAAGTGTGGCGTTAGAACGTTATTGATCTAATGCCAAAAATATACAAAATCTAATAATATACAAAAGGTCTCTTGTACATATACTTTATATGTACAAGAAACAACAGAAGCATTCTCATTCAAGAGGCGGGGAATTGAGCACACAAACTGTTTTTAACTTACAGTTACATTTCTCATGTAATTCAAATGTACAAAATAATAAACGTCAAATGTTCGCAGTCATATTTCATAGAAAGCTTTACCAGAACTATTGCTACTACACAGACAGTCCCTACAGACCCCGATCCTCTCATTTCCATACCATATAATGAAATTGTTTCTAACATCAAAAGCCAAATACAATACAACGGTTCATAGGAAATACTGACACTTTCCCAAAGTGATATTCAAAAGAAAATCGCGGCGACACAATGCAAAATCTGGGCTCGGTGCTTATTGGAAATATTTCCATTGAAACGGAAATAATATTGGACATATGAATAAAATTCTCGTTCGAATGAGACAAAGACCGTCCGATCTATCATAAGGGGTGCCTATTCTCATGCTAAATCAAGTAGGTAATTGAAAAATTCCTTACGATAAAATACTGCGAGTCCTATCGATGAGTTGCGAATAATATTTTCGTAAACAAGTGCATTTAAGTGGATGAATATTTGTGCACCCTGAAGCGTTTGAACCCCGCTTCTTATTATTTTTAAAGAGAATGTTTAAGTTTTGTGTCTTTGTTGCGGTGTCAACGGGAGTGAAATTAAATTTTGCTACCGCTTTGCTATTCTCTCAAGATTTCACTTTCCGACACATTGTTTAAGATTATTTACATTTTTTTCTCATAGTAGTTGACAAATAAGAGTACTGTAATGTATTAATTTAATTACTTTTTATACGATTGCGTGCGAATGCGTTTGTTTCCGAAGGCTGTCAAGAAGGGAGTTTATTTGAAAACAAGCAATATAATATAATAGAGAATAGAATAATACAATATTAATTAACCAATAATAGAGAACATAAACTTAACAAATAACAATTTAAAATATATTACAGTATTAGATTCGTTTACCTACTATAAAATGAAACAAAAGATAAACAGTATGGGAATAACTTACTATTTTAGTTTGTACACTGTTATGTGAAAAAATAGCGAGAGATGAAATTTTCACCAAAGACACAAACAAGATTATCGTCCCGTTCGCACCCGTCTATCCGACGTCGTGTTAGATACTATAAGTTTTTTTATCAGAATATTGCTTGCTCTATTTACCCGCTGCCAGCAACTAAATAATCCGTACATCCTCCGCAGATGTAATCCTGACATGCAATCTCCGGCGCCATCAATCAGGGGAGGGGGGAGCGAGGACAACGGGGTAGGGGGACCTCCGACATCAGAAACACGGTCAGGATTATACGAACATAATTATTCCAAAAACGTTCGCCGATCGAATCCAGGATTACATCTAGCACAATCAAAACCATACTTCGCGCAGTTATTCGTTCGCACCTCGACCGAGCACGAACTTAAGCGGTTACCTAACAAGCCTACCAACGCGTACTGCACCGATAAACGCGTAGCGTAAACATTAATTAAAACCCATTTTCTACAGCAAATACTGTAAAATAAATAGCACTTTAATCGCAAATCCAACGTGTATTTGATCTGTGACTGTGAGCGATCCAATCCACTTAATGATAATATTGCATAAGGGCGGAACCTGGGCGGTTTTTGATCGCCATCTCAGCTGGTGAATGACTAGCATTAATAACGAATATTATAGGTACGACGATATTTCTACCCCAACCGACTATACCTCCTCTCGCCTCGTTACGGGGATTTTGGACGAAATTAATACGGATCGTTAATCAAATACCCTCTTAATGCTGTACGATGCAGAACGCCCTAGATAATATTATTTTTTCGAGATTATCGCTTGTTACTCAAGCGACAAGTATCAAATTTGGACAAAAAATATTGGATGTGGTAAGTAATTAATAATTATCATAGTTTTCTTTCAATTTAAGGAAAGCTAGTTACATAATAAAGCCATTCGTCTTCGTCAGCTTGTGGCTTCAAGATGTCGTAATATCTGTTGTTTACGGGTTTGTATCAGAGTGAAGGCGACTTGCCGCCACGTTGTCGCTCCTCTACCGTATCGCTACCGCCTCAAATGAGATGACACTGACGTTGTACCACATTTGTCAATGTCTCAAGCCGCAGATTTGAAAATGTTAAGCTTTATTTTGCTTAAAAGCAATATCAGGGTAGATGTTGCTAGTATTTTCCTTTAGCAAACCTTCCACTTTGGTAGGAAAATATCATGTAAACCGTTCAATCACCAACATGCCGAGCGCTTTTAAAATGTGGCTCGTGAGCTCGAACGTTGGGGGTATAAAATTGGCACGTCAAATAAATTCTTGTCACTCGTAAATACTTTGCATAAATTGGATTCAAGGGAATTCCCGCAACAAAGACGGCAGACGGCTGTTTCAATAAAGAGTACGATTGGATCGCTTTTGACGGAAAGGCGAAGCGGTGATCGGCCAGGCACCGCGTTGTTTCCCCTTTAAACTTCTTTTTTTTTTCACTTCAAAGAATGAAATTGTAAGTAACGGTTGTGACCGCAAATCGAGTTGTTATTCGTTCATTCTGCATAAATCGAAAATAAACCTTATAAGATGTCAATTTTGTTTTATGCGGTTTATGTTTGCATTTTCCTTTTTTGGTTTCTTTGTGCCGGCTATTTCAGTTGAACTAGAAATGAGTTACGTCTGCCTATTGATAGTTTCCTGTGCCAATATCAAAGGCAATACCATTATTTGTTCTGAATAAGAAATACGAATATAATAGCCAGAAAGCTGTTTTAATATTGCGTACCCATATTTTCATAAAAGATGCAGATTTGTTGAACATTTCTGTCCAGATCATAAACAAAATAATAATTATATTTCTCATTTCAAATTCCTAAGTATTTTGCCTACTAAACTTGGCCGTTACAGGTAAATTATTAACTTGTTAATAAAGTTGCTTGATTAATATCCAAATGTGTTAAGGAAGTAGAAGGTAGGTCCTCGTGCTATCAAATTAAATCATGGTAGAGGTTATTCAACCTTCAAGATTAAGAGAGATAACATGAATCAAATAAAATTAGTGAGGAGCGGTTTTAGCCCAGTGGAAACGGCCGCGCCTTTTGAGTTGTAGGTCGTAAGTTCAAACCCAGACAGGCGCTTTACTTTCTGTAAATTATTTCCTCACCACTGCTTCAAAATCGGAGAAGGAAAACATCGTGAGGAAACAGCACATAAAGTTACCACAAAATGTCAAAGTTTATCACTTGATTTTGAACTTTATCTTCAACAATTAAAGGTTTTAAATCATTTGGAGAAATTTGACAGTTTTGTATACCTTGACCTGCTTGCCAGTGTACATTATAGGCTGATTATTATGCAAAATAAAGTTAAAAAGCTAAAATCATTACTTCGCTAAAATTTGAAGCTTGTAAGACTTTTCTATCTTTATTGTATCTATCGGTAATATTATACTTCCAAAGATATTACTAAAATCAAAGTATTAGTGGCTTATACAATCTCTGAGGAGTTTTATGATTTTCTCTTACCAAAAAGTGAAAACTGCAATTTTACTCAATGAGTTTTCTTTCTAAATAGAATATTTAGTTATATTTTGCTTAAATTATTTTAGTTAAGCTTACCAAAATAGTTAATATCATGTTTGTAGCTTCGAAATTCAACTTTCCTACCCTTTTTGGCTAAATACTCGAATCAGTTACCTACATATAATAATAATAATAATAAACCCCCTCCGGGATAAACGTTACCTCACCATGAGACTAACGTAAAACTGGAGGGTAGATTATAACCGCTTTCTGTCAACCTATGATAATAAAACAAAAAATGTATCACAAGGTCTAAAGAAGGCGCACAAACCGCAGGGCAGCTTGTGGCGAGCTGATGGTGAGTGGCGACACTGCGGTCCTTATTGCCCCAGAGAGTCCGTCAGGGCCTCGTCTCCAGTTTTCCCGTATTGGGTAGCAGGAGTGGAATTCAAGAGCGCCCGCAGGACTCTCGACTCTGCCTTGCCTTAATTGGTTGGTCAGAGGGGGGCTGCCAGAGCTATATTCTCGGGGGTGGAAGTGTCTAATGGCATAATAGCGGGGAAACCCACTCCGGGTCTCTTCCAGACCCGCGACGGTGAAACCGGGGCCGCACCTCTCTACACCCTTAGCCCCTCACGCCGCTGTTGCCGCCTTCTGCCTGTACTGGCAGCTTTTTGGGGGGCCCAGTTAGTGAGGTGGCAAGTCACCGTCTGCCTTTTTTTTTTTTTTTTTTTTTTTTTTTTTTTTTTTTTTTTTTTTTTTTTTTTGTCGGGTTGGAAATGCTTTATGCACTATCCACCGCCCTGGGGAGAGCGATGGGGTGTGTCGGACTCCGCTCTGAAAAGAGCGATCTACCGACTAAAACCAACCTCGGCGTTTCGCGTCACCACTTTAGTGCCGGGAATACGGGAGCGTTGTGACATTCCTCCGCAGACCCGGCAGTGGCGGGCCGCCTATGCGGCCCCCTACGCATAAGGGGAGAAAGACGTAGTCGTTTTCCCTCCCCTTCTTCCACCGATCCGCTGAGCGGGGCGCGGAAACTGCAAACCGCGTCGCCTGCTCGGGCCGTGTGAGTGGGCGGTCGGACTTCCCCAAGTCCGCCGCCCGTGGCCATTTATGGTGGTTGGAACAGGGCGTTGTCTGCCCTGTTCCTACGCCCGGTGCGAGTGCGCCGGGCGCGGATCGGCAGGGTGGAGGCACTCTCCCTCACCCTCTCTGCTTCTTCCTTCTGCGAGAGAACCTCCTCGCAGAAGGCGACCATCGCCTGCCAGGCTTCTGCGCCGCCGACCATAGCAGATATTACGGCCGGCAGCGCAAGGTCCATTCCAATTGCATCCTTGAGGACATGGCGCCGCTCTGCCCATGCTGCACACTGCTCGAGCGTGTGCTGCGCCGTGTCCTCAGGACAGTCGCTGCAGTGATGGCAGCGGGCGTCCGGCTCCCTCCCGGCGACGCGGCACAGATACTTCCCAAAGCATCCATGTCCGGACAAGACCTGTGTCAGCCGGAAGGTCAGCACGCCATGACGCCTGCCCACCCATGCCGGCAAGACCGGTCTGAGTGCCTCCACGGTTCGAAGGCCAGCGCCCGGGTATTCTAGACGCTGCTTCCACTCCTCCACGGCCGCTGAGTGCAGCCTCTGCCTCTGGTGTTCAACCTCCCTCGGGGCGGGCCAGTCGCCACGCTCCGTCACCCGCTTCCGCCAGGTGTACAGCGACGCCAGAACGCGTGCGTCTATGTCCCAAGGGAGGGACCCAGCAAGGGAGCATGCCGCCTCCGCCGATATGGTGCGATATCCCCGTATCACTCGGATGGATATAGCACGCTGCGGGCGCCGCAATAGTGCGACGCCAACACTGGTGAGCTCGATGGCCCAGACAGGGGCTCCATAAAGGGCCATGGAACGGATGACCCCTAGGTAGAGCCGCCTGCAGGTGACGTTCGGGCCACCGAGATTCGGCAACAGACGCCCCAAAGCACTAGCTGCACCCATCAGCCGCGGTGCAAGGCGCTGGAAGTGGGCGTGGAAGGTCCACCTTCCATCTAACACGAGCCCCAGGTACCGCATAAGCGGTTTCACGTCGATTCGGACCCCACCGACGACGATGTGGGATCCAGGTGGGGGTGACCTCCGGGGCCCGTGAAAGCAAAGGGCCTCCGTCTTCGTCAACGCCACCTCCAGCCCCAGCCTGCGGATGCGCGCCACTATTTGTGCGACGCCCGCCGTCGACATACGGGCCGCCTCCCCGAACGATTGTCCGCGGGCCAGCACAAGCGTGTCGTCCGCGTAACAGACGATGCCGACGCCCAGAGGCATCGCCCCTCGTAGCACCCAATCATATCCGATGTTCCACAGGAGCGGCCCGAGGACCGAACCCTGTGGAACACCGCACACCACCTCCCTCATGCACACGCCTTCCCGACACACATACGTGACGGCGCGGTTGCGAAGGTAGTCCCCGACCATCCGTTGCAGGTGGAGCGGCATCCGGTGGTACTGGAGCGCTTCCGTGATGCAACCCCAAGGCAGAGTGTTGAACGCGTTGGCGATGTCCAGCGACACCGCGAGCAACACGCCGCCGCCTGCTACCGCCTGGTCCGAGAGGGCCTTAACGCGTAGCACAGCGTCGACGGTCGAACGACCCGCTCGAAACCCGAACTGGTTTTCGGATAGATCGGGGCCTACTCTCACCAAGTGCTTGACGAGGCGGCTGGCGATGATCCGCTCGAGGAGCTTGCACGCCTCGTCAAGCAGTACAATCGGTCTATATGCGGAGGGAGTGTCCGCGGGGCGACCCTCCTTGCGCAGCAGCACCAGTCTGCCCGCCCTCCAATGCTCAGGGAAGCGACCCTGTCTGAAGCATTCTGTGAACAGTTCCTGCAGCCTCGGGCCCAGCACCTGAAGGGCCAGGGCCAGTGCGCGCCCAGGGACGCCATCTTGCCCAGGGGCCCGATTCCGCGCTCTCATGCGCTCCACCGCCACCTCAAACTCCGCTCGCGTGACCGCCGGGACGTCGTCCTCTTCCGGTTCCCGCGACCCCTCGGTGCGGGGCCGCATTGGAGGTGGTGAGTGGTTCACCCTATGCGGAAACAGGGCGGAGACGACGTCAGTCACGAAGGCGGGCTCCATGCTTTCTGTCAGCGGAGGAGCCCATGGGCGAAGTTTGGCCCTCGCCAGCTTGTATGGCCGACCCCAAGGGTCACCATCCAGAAGCCGCAGGAACTGCTCATTCGCAGCCTCTTTGGCCCGGCTTATGCCCAACTGCAGCGCCTCTTTTGCCCTTTTGTAGGGCTCATACAGCTGGGCATCTAGGGACTCGTCCCGTAGGCGCCGTCGACGGTGCCTTGTGTACCGGCGTCGGAGAGCAGCGCATGCAACGCGCATCTCCGCCAGCTCCGGAGACCACCAGTACATTTGACGCCTCTGAGGTCCTGACCTGGCCCGGGGCATGGCTGCATCACAGACTTGCGACATCGCCTGCCGGAACCAGGCCACCTCGGCGTCAATATCCGTCGCTAGTCCCTCAGGAGCGCCGGAGAACCAGGCCTGCACGATGGCCGCCTCGATGAGGACGTCTCTGTCGAGCTTGCCAAAGACCCACCTCGGGGTCGCTACATTGGCTCGACCATGGCGCCCGCTGCTCGAGGCCGCCGAGAGCGTGGAGATCTCGAACCGGATATACCGGTGGTCTGAGAGACTCTCCACCCCCTCCAATACCCTCCAGTCCTGGACGCAGCACGCCACTGCTGGACTGGCGAAAGAGACGTCCACAATCGAGCCGCCGTTGTGCCGCACACACGTGTAGACCGTCCCGCGGTTGAGGACTTCTAGTCCCACCGAGACCGCCCACTCCTCCAACACGTCACCGCGTGCGTCGGTGACGGGGCAACCCCATGCCCTGGATTTGGCGTTGAAGTCGCCGAGGAGCAGGACAGGACCGGCGGACCGCCCAATCAGGGCCCCCACGTCCCCGAGGAAAACCTCAAACTCTGCAAGGACTCTGTTGGGCGAAAAGTATGCCCCAACCACGAGAATGCCCCCGATCATAGCCGCGACGCAACCCGAGCGCTGATCGTAGACCACCATTGCGGCGCCAGTGGAGGCCTGACAGACTATGGCGACAGTGCCATCTGCGTCACCCACCCAATTATCCCTTGGCGGTACCCAATATGGTTCTGCCACTACAGCCACGTTGGTCATCCACTCCGCCATGCTCTGGAGTAATAAGTCCTGAGCTCTGGCGGAGTGGTTCAGATTACCCTGGACAACTGACAATGGTCGTCGGGCCATTATTGGGTGTCAGTTGTCTGTTCTTCCACCACGTCCATAGCCTGTGTGGCCGCAGGCTGGTTCGGTTGCGGGAGGGTCTGCGTGACTCTGCCCCCACTTCCCTTCTTTTGTTTTCGGCCTACACAGGCCTTGGCACCGACTCTGTGGTCAGCGGGTTTCCCTTCCTCCGCGCATAGAGAACAGTGCGGGGTGGCCGAGCACTGCACAGCCTTGTGCCCCCGCTGGCTGCATCGGTAGCACAAGTCGCTCCGGTCTACGGACGACGAGCACATGTGTTGCACATGCCCACCGTACAGGCAGCGGAAACACTGTAGGGGTCTTGCCTCCAGCAGCGTCACTTTTGCCGAAACCCACCCGACAAGCAGCCGCTTGGCGTCGCTTATCTTTTTGGCCGCCATCACAGGGCAGCAGACCCAGGCCATATACATGCCATCGGGTCCCAGGCGACTATCTCCCACCCTTGCATCAGTCTCGGCACATCCTCCGATACGCGCCACCGTGGCGGCCACTTCTTGTGGAGTAACGGAGTCATCCAGTTCCGAAAGGCGCATCTCTGCGCATTTTGTTGGTCTGGAGACCCGCACCGTCTCATCTCCGAAGCACTCTCTCAGCTTTGCCGCCAAGAGGTCAGCCTTGTCGCCGGTCTGTGCCCCGGGAATCTCCAAAATGCGGGCACCGGTGACCGCCCGCCTGAAACGAAGGGAGGGAATGCCCAGCTCCGCCAGTTCTATTTTTTGCTTGGCCTCTGCTAAGACTGACGCGTATGAGACGCCCCTCTTCTCGGCCTCGGACTGCAAAGTCAAGACCACCGCGGTTGAGCGCGGCGCTTGCAGTTTGCGTGCCGACTGCGTTTTCTTGGTCTTCTTTTTATTTCTAACCATCTGCCATTCTCCCTCTTTGGGAGGGTTGGCAGACGGGTTGGCCTGGCCCTTCTTTTTGCCCTTCTTTTTCTTGGCCTTAGTCTGCGTCGGTGCAGCTCGCGACGACGCAGGCTCAGACGCAGCCTGTGAAGGCGCAGCCTGTGAGGGCGCAACCTGAGAAGGCGCCGTCTGTGCAGGCGCAGCCCGGGTGGGTGCCACCTGCGAAGGCGCAGCCTGGGAGGACGCAGCCCGTGGAGGCGCAGCCTGCAATGGCGCAGCCGTCACAAGCGTCTCTTTTGCGGCTCTTTGGGCGTATGTTGCCGCAACTGGTCCACAGGACTCCTTCACCCTCCTTTTGTCCGCTGCTAGGGGCGGCCGAAGGGTTGCAGCCGGAAGGAGCCTTGGCTCCAGCGCCTCGAGGCGAGCATTCATCATGCCCCCGGCTTGGAGCATGACGATCCGCACTACCTCTGCAATTTGGTCGGGCTGCAGTGACCCGGATGCTGCCGAGGCAGAGGCAGGCACTGTGAGAGTAGGCCGCTCTTTCCGCTGTTTGAACTCTGCCTTTAAAGCGGCCAGTTCTCGTTCAAGGCCCCCAAGTTTGGCTTGGAGACGGCAGTTCTCCTCCTGCATCTTTGCCATCTCATCTGAGGCCGTCCGACCAAGGAGGACTTCCACCGCCTCCTTAATACCCTCAGCCGCCTCTTTCAAGGCCCGCGTGTACGTGCCCTTCAGGTTGCCTGACTTTGTGGCAACCTTCAAGACGATGTCCACAGCATCAGCCACCTGGTGGTTTAAGGCCATCGCTGTTTGGCCCTCCATGGCGGTCGCGTAGGCAGCCCGCCTTGCTCTGGCCTGGCGTGCCATTTCGGCGACCTCGTCCAACACCAAGGCCCTGGACTTGTCCCTCCTTGCGGCACTGATCTCTGCTTTGTTGCAGAGGAGCACCGCATCGTCTTGTTCCGGCTGGGTTGTGCCACAGTCGCTCTCCTCACTTAGCCTCGACGTGCCTGGGCGCTTTACAAAGCGACCCCGGGAGTCACGCGACACCGACGAGGCAGACGTTCGCCCTCTACTGGACGTGGCCACTTTGGCGGTTGTTAGGTTTTCCTCGCTAGAGGAAAAACCCAGTGTCTCCTCACCGTCCGACAACATAGCGCGCGGGCGCTTCCTCAGTGATTTGGAGGACTCCAAATCGTTCTCCTGCTCTTCAATATTTATAAGTTCGTTTTCCATAATAGTTCCCACGAGTATGGGGGAAACAGACGGTCCACCCGGGCAGTGCCCCCTGTACCCGGGTAAGCCTACAGTAATCCACCAGAGGGTCGGCCGGTACTCTGGCGGAGGGTCGCACTAGTGACTGAACTCCCTTCAGCCATTCATCCCATCACGGTGCGCCGCCGCTTGAGATTGGGCGGTCCAGGCGGTTAAGCCAAGACCGACGGGAGGCACCCCACACTGGGCCGTGAGACATGACCACGACACCCAGCACGCTATGAAGTACCTTCCGATTTTACCGACGGTGGCAGAAGAGACACAACTCTCACTGCCTGCTCGGTGGTAGGGTGAGTACACACCGAGCCCGCCCTTGCTACTCCACTGTGCTCTCTGCTAGAGTCAGAGGGACACGCGGAGCAACGCCCCTGTGCCCAAAGAATGGGCCCCTCCCACGTCAGACTATTAGCGCACGAGCAATAAGACTCCCCGACTGGAGAGAGTTATTGTCCGTACCCCAGGATGCACCGGCTCCATGACGAACGACTGCTGTTCCCCCCGGACGTATCCAGAAAGGACCAGCAGCCGGGAGCACACGAGGAGGTTGTCTGACCCAGCACCCCAAGTCACCGTCTGCCTTCCCTAAGGATGAAAGTTCGAGGTTATAGGCAGACGCCGTTTTCTTCCGGCAATAGAGGTTATCGGTCCACCAAACACCCACATCCATAATCCCAGTTATTTCTCTTCCATATTTTACAATAGTCCTGCTCCCACCCGGGATACTCCATGGCTTTACTACTATAGTGCAGTTGCGGAGTGTCCCGGGCTGATGCCCCAACCCATATTAGATTAAAGTTCTCCAAAGGGCCTCTGCGCGTTGGACCTGTGTCCCCCCGCACGCCTGCCAAAGGACCGGATGTCTTCCTCACGGGAGGCATGCCGTGATTACCAAGGCGGAGATACAAATAATAATAATCTTTCTTTATTCAGCCAAATTACGGATAACAATGGTTCTTATTTCTAAACACGTTTATATATAATTAAATAAAATTATATATAATTTGGATGTACGAATACTAATCCTTGGAATCGAATTTACACAGCTCACCATAGGTATAAATAATGACATTTATATCAATACAAAATAAGCTTTATTAAAGGAACAGTCAGAACGGATCAATCGGATATTCATTCAAAATGGATTAATTATCCAATTGAGGATATAAGACTAGGGTTAATTGGCACGTTTACGTCCTAAGCTAATACAATTAGTCGCTTGATTAAATAAAATAGAGTTCGAAAACCATTTGATCTGTTGCCATCAGCTGCGTACATCAATCTTAATTGTCTCAAAAAAATGTAGTCTCTTAATTATCTTTTTTAAGGCTGAAATGTTGAAGATACCTAGTCAGTTACGTCAAACTTTTTCATCAAATTTTCGAAATAAACTAAGTTCCGCGCTAGGCAACTAATAATTGATGAATCATGTAACGCGCTGAGCCTTCAGAGTTTTAATCAACTTTTTGGATTATTTTTTTGTTAAAAATATTCTAACGTAATATTGTTACTAGGATATAATATAACATACCATCACGCCTGTATTCCCCGAAGGGTTAGGCAGAGGTGTACTTAATGTACATCCACAGTTCGCCGGTATATTTAGGTCCCATGTAATAGGGGGCGAACCTATTGCCATTCACCGGGCACAAATCCAGACTCTGAGCTGCTACTGAGAATTTCATAGAAAAACCCAATAACACTTTGCTCGACCTGAGGATCGAACCCAAGACCTCTAGGGTAAGATTCTCGATTAGGACCACTAGACTAACTAGGCAGTCCTAGGATATAATATCACTATGTAAATTACCTATTCGCCATCACATATGTAGCTGCCGAAATATATATAAACGTTTATTACTCACGGGAAAACAATCAATTTACACCTATATAAAAGCGGCGGTAGCCTAATGGCTAGGGCGTCGGACTTGCGATCATGTGGTTGCCGGTTCAAACCCCACCCATTGCACTACCGACGTGAACCCACTCGTTACACAAGCATTTAGCTTAGCACGAGGGGTTAACAAGAATACTAGTAATGTGTGGCCCATATTGCTAGTAAGCTTTTTTTTAAAAAATATATATATATATATATTAGTTTATTATAGCTAGGTATAACATCAATTCTTAAGCGGTGACTACACCCGCTGCAGTGATAATGGGTTGATGATGATGATGATGACTACACCAGTAGACGTATTTTAGTATGTAAGTGTTATTAGGTTGTTCTATGAAATTCTCAGTACAAGCTCGGAGTTAGAATATTTTCCCGGTAAATGGCATTATGCTTGCCCTATTATATGGGACCAAAATATACCAGCGAATTGTGGGTGTACATTTAGAACACCTCTGTCTTAACTTTCGGGGGATACAGGCGTGATGGTATGTATAACTAGGTACGTGTATAACGGGCTTTAGTTTATGTACAGTACACTATCAAGTTAACCTCTGCCTAAACCTTCGGGGAATACAGGCGTAATGGTATGTATAGCTAGGTACGTGTATAACGGCTAACAGCTTTAGTTTGTGTCATATATAGGTATATACACTATTACTAATTACACATGAAACAGGAGAAAGTTCTACATAATGTCCTCTAGCACAAATTCAACTCACGGCTACAAATCAAACGAATAAACAGCTAGACATTTTCCACCAGACGTAACACATTCGACAGGCGTGATTCAGGCCCAAACTGTGCCCAGAATGGACACGCCACTCTGTAATCTGTCCCGGCAAACCGTGCGCTGCATAAATTAGCTGTAGTTAAAAGCTCCCTTTTAATGGTAAGACCAAATGAATGGGCAGCGTTGGTCGACGCCAGCGCTTTTCCCGAATTTCGGGCCGAAATCGTAGGAGACTAATAGGAGATAGAACAAACTGGTTGTGCCAACCGCAAGCGTTTAAAATTGCGCTTCACATCGACGCGCTCGCTGTAATCGACGTTTTGAACTGAATTGAATCTGCTCTGTTCGAGCGATGTACGTTTTAACTTTTCATTTCAACTTCTCATTCACGTTTGTAAGTTAAAACTGATCATATAAAATATAATTATCTACATAATTATTATTAAGTTATACAGGTTTATTTGTAAAACACTAATAAACTCGCAGGTCTATATTACTGACATCATTGTATGACTTTTTACGAAACATAATAAAATCAAAAATCACTTTGCCACCTCGTAGAGTTACAAACATACAGAGTGAATAATTTAAATATTTTTAATGTTGAATAAAAGTAAAATCTAATCAATATTAAAAACTATGGAACAAAAGTTGTTGTTTACTTTGTTATTTTTTTACATATAACCCTGTTTAGAGCACGGTTCTGTTCACTGTTTTTCTTTCAGTAGATGAAAGTAGTCATAACAACACAACTTTCAGTATGAGAACAACTCTGAAATATCGAAAACAAAAATTAAATATTTGTGTATAATACTATAACTTTTGTGTTTATGTAATATAATTCATTCAACTTTACATCTGTAATTATGACAACGAGTCTTAAAATTACCGTCCACTTTGTATCGGAAATAATATGCTCCACTTAATATGTGTACTTACGAATAATAAATCAAAAAGAATACAGTAATAAATTGTAGCCCAGTGAAGTCCGCAGTAATTAATTTATTCATGAACACTCTTCATTTATCTCCACGCTAACAAAAACAAAAAAGTTGTCATCACAATACGGCGGTGTCTGATATACTTTTATCTCTAACAATAATTGTTTAGACGAGACATCGTAACGACGCTACTACCGACAGATGGCGCAGTTAACCGCACGTGCTACGAACTTCATCCCCACCACATTATTTACGACTCAGAGGAGAACTAAACAGAATAATATGTCAGTTAAGGTGCAATTGTCAATGAAGGTGGACGCGGCTAATCGTTTTATGTTAGTAAGGTATAACTTAGTTTTGATTTTATTTACGTAGCATTTTCAATATGTTATAAACAGACAAATAATTATAGTGAATTTTTAAAATTAAATGCCTTTTTCGGAATTTTTTAGTAGGTTTATATATTTATTTAGTTTATATGTTTATATGCTATTATTTATTTACTTATTAAAATTTAAAAAATAGGTTTACCAATTTATTATAAAAAAATATACCTACGAGTATATCTCATTGGTCGAGTGATCGCAAGCACGGGTGCTGAACATGACGTTCTGGGGTCGATTCACAGTGTTTTATAAAAATGACAGGAGCACCACGAGTTGGGATTTAAGATTGCTTGGGTCAATAAGATTGCCCCCTTTTATATTCAACTTAAAAACATACCGTTTAACGTTTGTGTATAGCAGTACCTACACCTCTACCTAGCCGTTTGGAGAATATAGGTGTGTAGTTTGCATGGTAGGTAATTAATTAAAACTAAAATATTAGACTTAGTCATTATTATTTTAAAGGCTTGTTTGCCAAACCCCATCTTGTATATACAAAAAGTACTTTAATCTTACCGCGTAGTATGCAAACTACTTGCAATAACCGTTGAAAATTTTACAAACAATAAAAATAGTTATTTTCATGATATTGCCAACGTTACCGTTTATAACCAATGATAAAACACGAAACATTTATAACTCTCGAGGCAGCCTTAAACTTTTAAAGCCTTCAAGAAATTCGCATGATTTTCATGCACATTTTCATAGCTGTCGTTTTCTTAGTACTTATCGTTTGTTCACCTCTAGAAGCACGAAAATGCGGTACGCATACTGATTCTGCCGAGACACGTAAATCTCCCTGTAATTCCTTTGTATAATGTTTTCGCAAATTCCCGTATATTTTACCCTTCACATGTTTTTAATAAACATCTTTGGTGAAATACAAAGACGCTTACTGTTTACACAATGGCATTGTTAAAAGGAATTGCTATCGGAAAAAGGGCTTCCGACCCGAGCATAGTAAATATTATTCATTTCGGTACTCGAATCAAATAATCGAATCATAAACCCATCAATACCTGTATTTTCTAAGGTTTGGTAAAGTACACAGTTTTAAGTCCCATACAATATGGGCGACTCTATTGCGAACATCGGCCACAAATACAAACTCCGAGCTGCTACTGAGAATTTTATAGAAATAGGTACCCAACCCATCAAATCAAATCCTAGACATCTAAGCCCAAGTGACACTTGCCACTATTATAATTTAATGAAGTATTTTATAAATAACTATGTGATCCGACCAACGCGGACTGTCCTTCCCAAGGTAAATTATAAAATCTCATAGAAACAAAACACTTTCAATTTTACCAAAATTCCGTTTTACCAATGTTTAGGGATTTTGTTCTGATTTTTCTCTCTTTTTGTCGGAATATTACGAAAATTTTACCAAATGTATATAGATATTATGTAGCAGTGTATTACCTACATAATTTAACATCATATTTCTAATTTCTGGATAGGTCTAGGACTTATAATACTCTCATCTCACATATGAAAAGGCGAAACCCGCCTACAACAGTACACTACTTCATTTGCATGCCACAACTCCTGCGGACGAAGCCGACAGAACTATTGCGCACGATTCAACCATAATTCAAGCCAGTCTTTGTCTTTTATTTGCCTGCAAACATACCACGCGTATAATTATTTTGAACCAAACGATGTAGTCTGGTTTTAATTAATATCGTATCTCCGAAAACTGTAAGTATTTTTGCCGTACGTAGAGATTTACAATAAAATTAGCCTCATTGGTAAATAGCGGCTGCTAAGCCACGGTACATAGTATGGCGTACTTAAATCATTTTGAACGTATATCACAAAATGGCATTTTTTTCAATTATGCCAATGTTGAATTCTATGAACGAATTGCTTGTGCTGAATACATATTGGGTATTTGGAAACAGAATAAATTATAAACAATGGTTCGCTGTTATTTAAATGATATCAATTAATTATCTTCATCCTAGTCTTATCCGAATAAGTTATGTACTCAGACAGATCACCCGTGCATAGACCGACAATGATAAGCTTAAACTTGCAGATTTATTCATCACATTAGCAGTTTATTTTCAATAGTTAAAATTACAGTTTTCGGTCTTTATTTCTGGGTTGTTTGGAAGATATCGATATTAGCGATATAGGGCGTCATTGTACTTACTTAGTTTAATTTTTATTTGATAAATACATATTGCTTCTTACAAATATTATTCTAGTCTATTCCATTGTGCGAATTATGTCAACCATTTTGTCAGCAGTTATTTCAAATTTAGACAGAATTAACAACACTTACGACTTAAATTTTCAAATTTTATGCTATCTTTTTCAGTAATCTTACTTTTTTTTTTACAAGCAGCTGGTATAGTTACGACACAGTTACATCTTTAAATAAGCATGGTGATTTGTGCATAGTATGGCAATAACCACCACGGGTTCCTCGTAAAACATATGAGGGTAATTCCTCACGCGTCCTTTACGACTACCGAGAAAAAAAATGCTGACACCGTATGATTTTATTTGCACAATAAGCATCAAGATTATGTAAGCGATGGAAACGAATGGAATACGAAAATTCCTAACAGAATGTGAAGCTTATTTTTATATAATCTTATAAATAATCTTGTGTGAGTACTTAATCAAGTGTGTGGTTTACCTTAGTTTAACCTTAGTAATTTTTTAGTTTCTAAAGATCTAAAACTGTGTTTCGACTATACCAAAATATAGCTAAGAAAGAAATAATATTCTAACATTATTATTATTTTATATTAAGCACTTACTGATGATAAAACATTGGACATGTTAATGGGCGTTATGAAATAAATGAGAATTAATAAAGATCAGAATTGAGCTAACTTTTTATTTCAAAACTATCTCCTTGTCCTTATATCCTTGGGTTATTTTCCACAGACAAATACATTTGTAGATACGTATACCTATTTGCAGATTGAACAACATAATTTCCAAACCATATTACCGTTCTACATTTAAGTAAAATAACGTCCTTTTTCTGCAAGGGATTTAATATGAGCATCAAAATCATGTAAGTAAAGTATAAGCCCAAAAAGAATAGGTGTCTACAATATATTCTGCCACCTACGGTGTTTACCTCGTCCCTCGACGCCTGAAGAAAGGGAAATATTATTTTATTTTACCTGTTTTTCCGTAGTATCTCCTTTATTATTTAAATTTACGTAAACGAATATGTGGCTACAGGTTGCAGATAGTGTTAAATGTAAAAAGGTTTTATTTGCAATGTGGACCTAAAAAAGGTAAAGCGTTATATTATGGTCGATATTTTTTTTATGATTTTACTTAAAGTATATTAGTAGCTTGAGTATATACCAACTAGAGTTATATAAATGGTATCTTTAATGTAGATTGCATGGAAGAAAATGCAGATGCGGCCGCCGATTGTACCTATATCTATCTCTATGACTTATTTACCGCACTGGTGGGCAAGGAAATATTATCGGGTCTCTAGTATTCATGTTAACCCCTCGTGCTAAGCTAAATGATTAATGTTACAAGTGGGTTAAAGTCGGTAATGCAATGGCACCGGCAACCACATGATCGCAAGCCCGACTCCTAGCCATTAGGCTACCGCCGCTTATATAGGTAAATATATATTATTTATTATAGTTAATACTATAATAAAAATAATATAATCCTGCTCTCTTACTAGTATTAGAAATATGAAAGTTTGTACGTGGTGTGTAAATCAATTGCGCAAAACGACTGAACGTATAACACAAATACTTCGGATTTCATTTGCTGCATCCAGCTCCCAAACGCGACTAAATTGCCGAAAGCAGATGAAAAAGTGCAGTGATAGCCTAGTGATATGACCATTGGACTGCTAAGTCAAAGGTCTCGAGTTCGAATACAAGGCATTCACCTCTGACTTTTCGAAGTCATGTGCGTATTAACAATTAATTATCACGCGCTTAAACGGTGAAGGAAAACATCGTGAGGAAACCTGCATGCCTGAGAGATTTTCTTGACGGCGTGTGAAGTCTGCCAACCCGCAGTAGGCTAGCGTGGCGGACTATACCCTAATCCCTCTCGTACTGAGAGGAGACCCGTGCCCAGCAATGGGACAATGTAATGGGTTGATGATGATGATGATGAGATGAAAAAGCATGGTTTGCTTAGGCCTTAACACCTAGCTATATATCAAATCATAATAATTCTGCCTACTAATTACTATAAAATTCACACTTATAAAAATGCAACCACTATGCAAGCACCAAAAACTTTAAAGAAATAATATGTTTGAACAAAAGAACACGATTCCCAATGGTTTTTGTAGTAGGAGCCATGTGACGTACTTAATTTATGCTTAGTAAATTTATTATTGCAACATGGAGCCAACAAAACCGCGGCAAGAGTTATACCAGCTATAAATAAAAGAAAAAGTTGTGTTTTGTTTCGCGATGCATTTGTTTTTAATATTAATTTATTCAAATATACTGTTCTAGTAACCGACCGTCTATGTGTTGAATTTTGATTTAAGATTTAATAAAGTTTTTATATATGAATTGACCAATAACTTCGTCTGTGACTGGAGTTATTCTTTGTTCAAAATGAGCTTTTACTCTGGATCTACTAAATGAGGTTCTTACTTTAAAAATATGAAATACCGCAATTTCAATTTTGGTACTTACAATATCTTTTTTTATTGTAATAAACAATAAATTTCTTCCCTGCCAATAAAAACTATTCAAAAGGAAAAGCTATTACAATAAAACAAATGCCAAGTCAGGTCATCTCATCCAATGCAAGTTAATATGATAATACGTATAAAGCGTATGATCTACGCTTAGAACGAGAAGGTTTTGTTCACAATGTTGACGTTTAATCTCCTCTCAGAGTAACGTGGTAGGGAATGCAAGCGGCCATTTCTCCACGGGAAAAAAATACGAGCGGTAGAAAGAGCACACTTTGTACAAATTGCAATAGTATACCTCTTTCCCCGAGACTCGCCTCTCAGTAGTGATAAAGAACTCGCGACTACGCTCTTGAATTGTACTTCAAAAAGTTCCGAATTCTGAGATAATTGTGTCTAATTGCATTAGTTGAAGAAGTTTCCTGTGACATTCTTCGGCGTCATGTGGCTAAACTTCCGGCTTTTGTAGGACACTTCCAGATTTTATGTGACATCTCAGTATTCCCCGAATTGTATTCGAAATTCAATGTCGTACTCTTTATTAAAATCGTGGGCCGCATTTTAATACACTCTTTAATGTAATTTTATGTTTTGGTAAACATGCTCTGTTTGCATGGCCCACCTGCTGGGTTATTGTGTATGAAAAGTCTGTCAGCTACAACGACTAACAAGCAGGTTGGCTGAAAAGGTAATCAGTGTCAGTGAATCTCAGTATGATTTACATTAATAAACTGCTTTGAAATTTTAACGTGTTACCTTAAACCGCTTGCACCAAAACTGCTGAACAGATGCCAGTCAATTTCGATGACGACATAGGCTGCCTTTTAGGACCTACAAAAAAGTAAATTATTCTTTTGGGACGCAAGAGAATACGCTGACTGGTTACCAATAAACAAAGATAACCATATTTACTAAGCTTTAGATAAAAAAGCTTAGCGCTTCGCCAAAGATGATACCATATTTGTGAAACTGTGCCTGTAATTCTTGTTTAGAACCTAAAGGGTTTAGGGGCGTTAGTAATTTAAAAATGAAAACAATATCAATCTAATGTTACCGTCGTAAACAATATTTAATGATTTTTAGGGTAGTACAATTTAATTACAATAAAATATATACTTAATTATTCACGTTATACCTTGATTGGTAATTCTTCAAATTTAATGATAATATTGAGACTAGAGAGGAATTATATTTTTAAAGAATTTTAAATACCAGAATTATCCTATTGGTTTCATCGAAAATGTATAATTAATCTATATTCCTTTGATCTCTGTGTACGCTACATGTACGCTACTGCAAAATAATTATATAGAAAGTGTTCCGAAGTTACGACCGTTGTCGAAAGTGAAGTTAACACAAGTAGGTACTAAATTTAGATTACAATATGCAAACTATACAAGGATTTTCAACACGTTTAGAGAATAAGCGTGGTTTTGCAATTTCGCTTTATACGTTTAAGTAAGAATACTTATGTATATGTACATACAAAGGTAAAATGGGCTTTTTAGATGTCATAGAAAATGTTTGCTTCTCATTTAGTTACTGTACACGGCTATTCTCGAAAGAGTTAGGCAAAGGGTCTGTTTCTATATATAAGGCCTATTTTTTTTTTTTCATTTATTTATCATTTTACAAAGAATAAACACAAATAATAGCAAATAAAAGCCACTGAAACCTAAAACCATTTAACATGGGGCTTTCTAAGAATTTCGTAAATAAATACAATAACACTTTGCTCGACCTGGGAATCGAATCTAGGATATCTTGCTCGGCAGTAGCAATTGCAACTACCAGCAAACTAATGAAACATTTACAAAAAAAAAAACATAAAGAACTTGATATAAGTTGACATTTCGTCTCTTGAGAGTAAGTGTCTCGTTTTGAGTTAAGAAATTCTGGCCACGATACTGCAGTGGCTAGAACTGCCAGTCCGAGATCGAGGTCTTAAATTCCGATGATTAAGAGAACTGGGACAGTTTAAAGTTACTGGGGCGTGCAATCTTAGTGTTTTGTAGACGGAAGTGTTTCTATTAGTACGTATTATATAGATTGGTGTAAATAACAGAGGGAAATAGAGAACGTGTACATCTATCTACCAAAGACATAACAAGGGTTAGGCAAAGGAGTACTATGGATACTCACATTTCGCCGGTATGTTAAGGTCCCATGTAACAGGGAGCCTATTGCCATTAACCGGGCACAATACGAGATTATCCGGCAGAGCTCCTAAGTGACAAACATAACACACCGGATCAGCAATCTGTTGTATCTTACCGCATCTGTAGTAGTGGGCTGGCCATACCTGGATGGAATGCCACATCTAGCCAGAAGAACCGACATTAATAATATTTTTTTATAATAATTGCCAATCTTCTTCAGTGCAGTGATAGCCTTGTGATATGACACTAGGACTGCCATGTCAAAGGTCTCGAGTTTTCGAAGTCATATGCGTATTAATACTTAATTATCACACGCTTAAACGGAGAAGGAAAACATCGTGAGGAAACCTGCATCCCTGAGAGATTTTCTCGATGGCGTGTGAAGTCTGCCAACCCGCAGAAGGCTTGCGTGGCGGACTACAGCCTAATCCCTCTCATTCTGAGAGAAGACCCGTGCCCAGCAGTGGGACAATATATGGGTTGATGATCATTGTCAATCTTGTATACAAAGTGTTCAACATTGCTAACTTTGATTAGTATCACTATAAACCCCATTTTAAATACAAATTTATCGCACTCACAAAAATTTGGCCCAATTTCAGAACCGCTTAATCAAAAGAACTCGTGGAGTCCTACTACGGATGTAATATTTCATCTGTGTTTAAAAACTCTTCTACGTTGCGAGGTTCGATATTCGATTCGAAACCGGCACGGTGCCGTCAGGTAATCCTATAAACCAGCACGGAAATGCTCGCTTTGAGCAACTTCATAATACTGTTATATTCTTCCGTACCATCGACGGGATCACAATACTGCCCGAAATAGTTATTGATAATACTAAGGATCAAAGAGATATCAGAGTGCTATTATTAACTGATATCTGTATAATATAGAAAATATTTTGTGTTATCATGTTTTTTTTTTATAGAGGTGAGATCCAAAACGTTTCTTTTTGGTATTCGTTCGTGAGCTTTTGGATTATGTGTTATTTTACATATATACAGACCTATTGACTGCCTCATAAGTATAGTGTTTCTTAGCGGTACGCTAGAGGTCCTAGCTAGTAGCAGCTCGGAGTCTAGATTTGTGCCCGGTTAATGGCAATAGGCTCGCCCCTCTATTACATGGGACCTAAACTTACCAGCGAAGTGTGGGTATAGATTAGTACACCTCTGCCGAATCCTTAGGGGAATACAGGCGTGATGGTATGAAGGTATGACAGGGTTATTGTTACTTACAACCTCTCAGAATATAGTCCTTGGTAACATAACAAACAATAACTTACTTTACATTTCCGCAATTTGAAATGTCAGTTGGAATCGTTGTTTCATGTGTTATTATAATAACAATTATATTTTACACTGTCTCTTTTTAAAATGTTCCTTAATGAACTATAAGTGTACAGAATAAAGTCTACCATGACGTAGGTATGTCCACAAAGTCTTGATTTGAATTTTTCGAAATGGATTTAATAGCAGTCGTAAAGAATGAAAATAATGGGATAAGCCATGCATTCATAGTAAATTTGAGCGCATATGTAATGCTCAGAGAATGGTTATTGATTGCACTGCACGTCACACTGAGCATGAACTATCGGTCATGACGCCAATACTTCACTTCATTCCCGACATTCGTTCCATTCGCCATAGAAACGTACGCGTTTTAAGTATTACGATAAGGCTCGGTCCTTCCTTGGCGATCCAAATTCAAATTTTATTCAGATTTTACTCAAAATGTTTTTGGATGCATCAACATCATATTTACAACTTTACTCTTTCGTACAAGGAAGCTATGATAGCCTAATGTTATGAACATTGGACTGCAAAATTGTAGATCTTGGGAGACAAATAAGATATCGTCAGTTATTTAGCTCCAAATTTTGGGGAAACTGTTAATTTTTTAAATTCTACAGTAAGAGCAGTTGATAAAGTGAGAAGTTTCGAGTTCTTAAAAGTTGATAGTCGAATCGACAAACGAACGGAAACAAGTTGTATTGATATGCTTTTAACAAGTCTGTTGAACATTCCCCAAAATAGCATACCACAAATAACACGCCTGTATTCCCCGAAGGATAAGGCAAAGGCGTACTTTTGTACATCCAAACTTCGTTGGTATTTCTAGCCTCCATGTACCTAATAGAGGGCGAGCCTATTGCCATTAACTGGGCACAAATCCAACCCGTGGGCAAATACAGAGGTTTCATAGAAAATCCCAATAATACTTTACTCAACTTGGGAATTAAATCTGGGATCTCCAGTACAACAGTCGCGCTCAGAACTTCTAGACTTATGAGGTATTTATAGCTAAAAACTGTTATAAATTCTTATGACAAATGGCTTTCATTATAAGTTTAATATCGTGGCTTTTCATAACCTCATTCTTTCTACAAACCCAGTGTAGGTACCCAGAATTTCTAGGTTACAAAACCCGATGACCCGTTTCATAGCTCGTTAGCCGGCTGGACTGATTAATGGACGTTTTAGAAAGATGTATTAACTACTAAAAGATTCATTTATAAAGTTAATAAAGAGATATCAGATTTTTATTGGAAGATTGAAAATTTACGATCTGATTGCTGAGGCAGTGCTCTATTCAGCACCTTTGTGTGTGCTTCGATTTATGAACGTATAAGCTAGGTCCCCACTCAGTCTAGTACTGCCGGAGCCGCAGCAACCGATAGTGGGGAGTTCAAGTCTGTAGGGGTTTCAAGGCTTGACAACGCATCAGCAACTCCTCTGATGCAAGTCTCTATTTTGTTAGCGACTGGTCCAGTACTATAACAAATGTGAAATTTTTGTTTAGTATATTTTTCATTTGAAGAAGGTGGGTAACAGTGGATGATGCAGCAGCTGGTATGATGATGATGATTTTTTCAAAATAAGTTATTCATGTTTTGTTTTTTCATTATTTATATTCGTGCATAACTTTCTTGTCCTTGTATAAATTTATTTAGTGGTTGACCACGAATTTTGTTTTTCTGAAGATATGAAGGTAGACACCAAAAATTGCTTGAAGGTCATTTTTTAATACTAAATACCAATAAGTATATAATAAAATATTTAATGACATAAGGATACACAAATCCTATGAACTCCTGCGCTAGGTTCAGTATATGAGCGTGCTGCATGTGTTATAATATGATTAGAAATATTTTTTAAATATTTATATTGTACTATGTATACTTTTAAAAAATATGAATGTTGTTTATTTTATACTTATTTATAAAAAAGTCATCATTCAGTATTGTTTTTACCATTAAAATATTGACATTTTTTTTTACATAAAACTTCACTTTATGACGTGACGTTATCAAGTTAGTGCGGACATGTTGTTATTACCCATAATAGTTCCATGATGTGCTTCAAATTTTGTGGTTACGAACCTAATCTAATATGAATTTTGTATGATATACAAAATTAAATAGTAGTACAGCATAATATAGTTTTAACTTAATTTTAATAATGTTGATCTTTAAACTGCCTCATTAGTGTAATAGTCACAATATGGCTGCTGAGCTTAAGGACCCGGGTTCACTTCCATGGTTGTAGGTTATCTATAAAGGGTAGGTAATCATAGGGTTTTTATAGACATTTGACAAAATTTTACTCATTATGTCCATAAGAAATATATGTTGCATTCGTATTTTCTTTTAGGCACATTTTTGTTCCATATAAATAATGTTTTTAAAAGTAGAAAGAAGTTACTTTTTAAAGAGAAAAACAAACAAAAAGAGTCATAATATACTTCAGAAGCTTAACGGAGACCTATTCAGCGCCAGTCGACCTTTTTAATTTAGGGTTCAAGTAATAAAGTGTAGCAAGTCGCGTAACGCTTAGGAAAAAAAAAAAACAAAAAGCAACTGGAAAACAACAGACACATTTTACATTTCCTTCCATATAATTATAGCGTAAAAGTTTTGAAACAAAAACAAAACGAGTTTATTTAGTTCAAAATGGTACATTTTACTACATAGAACAAAAATGCACCTATATTTACATCACAAACTTGCAGTAATCTCAAACTGAGTTAAGTTTAAAAACAGCGAAATTCTATTTTTGAAATAACGAAATTGTTTCAATAAATACAAAATATGTAATATATCTTACATACACTAACACTATGTAGGTGATGTCATTGCTACGAAAGCTACGCTGTCGTAGCAAATGGCTACGCATCGTAGCACTGCTAGCTACGGTTAACTACGCGAGACAGTTCTTCGAATTCGAAACATAAATTCCCATCGTAACATGACATATTTTAGTTCTTCGCCTAAAAAATATTATACGATATAATTTGTTGGTCTGCGGATTTGAGCTCTTGAGTTCCATCCCCGGGACGGAAATACTTGTCAATAAAATTACCTAGAATTCGTGTCATGTTCAATAGTAGTATCCACAGTAATAATATAATCAATTTATATAGTGTAACTCAAGCCTTGAAGACGAATTTACGACACCTCATACAGGTGACTACTACAGGATACAGTGAAAGAATACATACCATACATTTCATACCAACAAAAAAAAACTAAGTATTACCCGCCCAAGTTCCGCCACAATCAAATAAAAAGCATGTCATTACGTTTGGTCTTTGTTATATGAAATAAACAAAGACACAATACTGACAAATAATCGCGTTTCTCTAAAGCTGGTGTG
Source organism: Subacronicta megacephala (assembly GCA_958496365.1). Lineage (NCBI taxonomy): Eukaryota > Metazoa > Arthropoda > Insecta > Lepidoptera > Noctuidae > Subacronicta > Subacronicta megacephala. Next base: position 9,662,701 of record OY292521.1, read on the forward strand.
TTTTAATTCTAAAACAAAATGTATGACGTCACAACAAATATATCACGAATTTCAATTAAAACCAAGCTCCTTGAGTAACAAACGATTTGCTACCGCAACCAACGTAATCGAGGATACCACCCGCTGGGGTGTAATAATTATCATGTGAACGCTTGCCCCGCTGGGAGTGATCCCTGCCCGGGATTAGCTGCGGGATCGCCCGGTAAGCGATACCCCGCGCCCCGTGAATTCATGGCACCCAGGGGTGGGCAATTCTTTCTGTCACGTATATTGCTTTTGCTAACTTTCTGTGGGAAAATGGTATAGTTTCTTCGTGACTTATCTTATAGGTCAGTTCAATATTCTATTGCAATTGGAAAACGTTTTAAGTTTACTTTTTAAAAAAGAATTGTTTAAGTTTTTTTAAGTTCAACTGGCTGACCAGCTATTTTAAAATAATATGTTTATCAAGTTAGTAACTGCTGATTCATGTAGGTCAACAGAGAGCGATCTTTATCCTTAAACTACACACCAAAACAATGTTGAAAAACTTTTTTTAGAAAATAATACTTTGCCACCAATTACTGTTACATTTCTTAAAATTTTACTATAATATCAAAGCCATTGTGCAGTTTACACAATTAATTTATTATAGTATTACCACCTATATATATTCACATTCAAGGAGGTTCGTATATATTTTGATTGTATGACCTCAAGTCCCACTTCCGATACTATTTTTCCTGTAATACCTATATACTGTATTTTAATTTGCGGAAACACCTCATGGATCTTCAGCCATCTGGGGTAGTAGCAGGGTATGTCGGACTCATGCCAACTATAAACCACACTGGCCTTTTCTTGCCCTAGTCATGGACATGGGATTCTACACATTCACTAGGACCTTGACGTGGCCCAGCCTTCACAGGACCCCCTAAAAGGGTAAAGCCTGGACCGCGGAAAAAACCCACACATACTATCTCCATTTTTTTCAAAATCAAAAAATCAAAACATTTATTTGCAAACTAAGTATACAAAGTATACAAAGGTGTTACATTTTAAACAGTACAAGACTTAGTGCTTTTTTCAGGCGTAGCAAAGATAACATTTTATAATATCGATACCTTTTATAATAAAGACACATTAAGCTTAATTACCATCATCATCATCATCATCAACCCATTACATTGTTCCACTGCTGGCCACGGGTCTCCTTTTAGTACGAAAGGGATTAGGCTATAGTCTGCCACGCTAGCCTACTGCGGGTTGGCAGACTTCACATGCCGTCAAGAAAATCTCTCAAGCATGCAGGTTTCCTCACGATGTTTTGCTTCACCGTTTAAGCGCGTGATAATTAATTATTAATACGCACATGACTGCGAAAAGTCAGAGGAGCGTGCCTTGGATTCGCAATGATGCAGTGATAGCCTAGTGATATGACCATTGGACTGCCAAGTCAAAGGTCTCGAGTTAATTACCATAGAACAGCTAAATCTCATAGGTCGATTAAGCACGGTGCCATTAAGCTCCGAAAATAACAATGTGCCATCGGTATCCAGTGATATATTAGCAAGAAGTGGTCACTTAGGAGGGGCTGTAATCGACTATTTTCCTCAATTCGTCCTCGCCACTCGCTGAGGAAATTAACAGCTGGTACTTTATGTTTTCCCTACACTTTGCGTATACAGATTAGGGTCAAACATTTTTTTCATTAATGTAGTGGTCGTAATCGCGACAATATGCTCAAAGTCTTGGGTTCGATTCCCAGTTCGAGCAAAGTGTTACTGCGTTTTCCTATAAAATTCTCAGTAGCAACAGTGGCAATAAGTTCGAACTGTACGTGTACAATAATTATTACTGCCTAACCCTTCGGAGAAAACAGACGTGATAATATATGTATATATTTATATTATGTACTTAAATAAAGTAATTGTAAACAGAGTTGATGACTTCATTCCGGCATCAGAATTTCCGTCTATACTTAATTGTATGGAAAGGCTCCGATCTTTACAAACCGTGTTCTTAATTTAAGACCACCACTTTTGTTTTAAACCACTTTCTATGAATTTTCTTGAACAACTCATTAAGCCGTGGCATTAATGCGTACAGTAACAAGAGAACAAAGAAAACAATGGAATCGCAAAATAATAGATAACAAAATAATATTAAGTCTAGTCTTCGCTTCGTTATATTCTCTGACAAATCAGAATGACTGTCGAAATGAGTACTTTTGTCTACTTATAATGAATTGAGTATTGTTTTGTCCACGTTTATTGTTAGGGATAAAGAAAAGATCTAGATATGACATGGAACAATGTCTAGATAGCTCTTAAATTACTACAATAAATTGTAATATTTCTATTCACAGAGAGTATCATAAAATCATACAACTCGCAAGATACTGAAATGATGGCCCATCAAATCTGTATCACGTAGAGGGTTAAGCAGAGATGAACCGAAGTACACCCAAATATCACCTCTATTATGTATACTAATTTACACCAGTTCATGCATTGCGATTGCTTGCCCGTTTCCTACGTACCTATTTTGCCTCCTAAACCTGTAAAACTATTTCAAATTGGACGCCTACATGAGAATTTCAATTTAGATAGTTTTACGTGTGAACGTGTTACACACACATCAAGTTATGAAAGCCAGTATAAGTTGACCTCTCATTATACGAAAAGCCTACAGAAGTTAAAGCCAGCATTTACCGTCAATGTATATCTTTGTGTAGCCGTTTGCCTTGAAGAGCACATAAAGCCGTCGGTTGTCATACAAACTACAATGACAAACGTTAGTATTAGTCAGAAGCCCAAAAAGCTTGATAATTAGGCTATACTTCCAATATTGGAAGGTAGTACTACCTTTTTTTTTGTGCATCTGGAAAATCCTCATGGACATCCGCCGCCCGAGGAAGGCGACGGGGCGTGTCGGACTCCACCCAGAGTGGGTGACCTACCGACTAAAAACCACACGGTGTTCCCTATCGCACTTTCGTCGGGGCCACGGGAACTGTACATTCGTCCGTGGCCCCCGACTGGTGATGGCCCGCCTCTGCGGGCCCCGCCGTGTACGGGAAAGTCAGAACTCCCCCTTCATCCTAGAGAGGCGCGCGTGGAACACTACGCGCCGCCAAGATAGTACTACCTACTACAACTAACTAAACTAATAATATTATTACCACTTAAAGCAGTAATTATAGGCAGACGTCGTATTATACATATACAAAGACTACAATGCAAGGTCAATCTAGTCTTATAATAATCAGCAGGATCCGCCTGCCTTTAACAATAATTTACAGGGCAAATCTACATCAGCGACATCAATACAAATATTGGAAGGATAGACTGATTATCAGACTTTTGGGCTTCATGTAAAATACTGATGTTCAGCCACTAGGTTAGACTGGAAGTCAGCCACAATATCACTAATTAGAAACAGCCTAAGAGAATTATGACATATAGCTGTCTCTACGTTAGTTTCTATTATTTACTAGTTGACAATGCACATCGCTTGCTGTGCACCACTGTGTAAGCAATAACGTCGGTTTGAAGACCGCAATAGTTCATAAGTCGTGTGTCATGATAGATTGGAAGTTTAAGGACAGACTACGTACGGTACAACTGTGTCATGGTACGTCCTGTATCGAAACTTGTGCGAGAATTGCATTTAAACTGCTTTGTATTCATGATCGAGTATAACAAAATTCTGGTTATTTCACCGATTCCATAGCACCAAAACTAAGCACAACGCCAAAACGTTGCTAACAGTTTAACTGCAGTAATTGTCTTTGCGACCAAAACGGGTGACGGATCACGTTCTGATCCGAGCACGTTAATCAGAGTGAATAATGTACCATTGTGGATGTCCAATGAATAATCCTGATGGATCTGGCAACTCTCCTGACTCACCAAAATGAGCGATTTCGCTATAATTCGCTTTTGGCAGCCTTTTGAATGATTCCCATGTGTTTGAGGACTCTGTGGCTATTTTATGGTAGTTCATTAATACCTATTATCATAAATATGTTACTATAAATGTATTTATTTTATTTTGCGAATAAACGATGGTCCAAACACAATCATATTTTAGGGATATATAGAGGTCCTGAGTTCGATTCCATGGTCAAAAAAAAGGGTATTGTGTCTGGTGGTGTTGTGTTGGATTTGTGCCCGGTTAATGGCAATAGGCTCACCTCCTATTAAATGGGACCTAAACATACAGGCGAAATGTTGGTGTACATTAGTACACCTCTCTCTATCCCTTCGGGGCATACAGGCGTGATGTGAAGTTATGTTCTAACTAAACAAAAAAACAATAGTCAGTTGATTTAAGTTGCATAGTACACATATAAATTTTAAATGGAGCACTATAGGAAAGTACATAACTCTCTTTAGGAAAATAAACGCAAAGCTACATTGGAAACACATCTCAAAGCGAACCTTGCAAATGACATAATTTGGTGCCGATTACTATAAAAGCGAGTAGCCGATGTCAAAAGACAGCCAAAGAATAAATAATGCCTCCTGGGAATAGCCAATACTACCGCGCCAAGCAGAAATGTACTTAAATAGGGAAGCAAAGGAGCGTTTACTTATCTTTTCTTTACTTTGTGTTCCGCAGTGCCGAAAGTGCCTAAAAGGTGATTAAGATTCAGCTGATTAGTTGAACTGGAGAATAAGATATTGCCTTTACTTTTGCACAGAGTTCGGGAGGGGGACAGGTAAATTTAAGTGCGACGACGTTTTCTGTCTTCAAGCAATTTTTTAGGGGCACAGGGAATTTTGTATTTCTCTGCTATTGTTTCAGATGTAATTTCTTTTTATAAAAGGAAAAGTTCACCTAATTAAATTCTGTCCACGGTTATTTATGCTGTTATAATTTGCGGGGAAGATCCCGAAAGAAGTATCGTAGGGAGTCCCCACCCTAGCCCTTGCGGGAGGAGTACCACACAGTGACGACATTCATACAAATGGTGTCATTAAATTGTTTGTGACACTAGTTAAGTTTTTATGCAGAAACTAGCATACTTACTCACAAGCTCTAAATATCAACACTTATATTACCTATCAACCAATCCAAGTCAATGAACGACATCAATTTGGTTGGCCCCCACATGCTAAGCTATAAGATATCTTCAATAACATCATCATGTATTCCTCAAAAGTGTACAAGAGGTATACTAATGTATACCCACAGTTCGCCAAAGTATTTCATATCATATCATATCTCATGTACCTAATAGAGGGCGGGCCTTTTGTCAATATACTTTAATATCACAATACTCGCCCTGGGAACTGCACCCAGAATCTCTTGCGTAGTGTATAGTTTCAGAAATAAGTAATACATAAAATACCCCTCATTTTTTGTAAAGCCATATGTCCACTTTAAGCCTTTTACAGATGTTAAAATACGTTTATAAAGCTATAAAAAAAACAAAACAGATTCTAACCAGATAACGATCTTTAATGAAAATATACTTGATACTGAAAGGAACTACAAGTTAGCTGTACTGTGCAAAATTACTTTAACGGACGTGCTTTTACAGGGATTTATATATGTATGAATGCAAATTTTTTTTGCTAATAATGCTTACTAGCAATGTGAGTCGCACATTATTATTATTCTTGACCCCTCGTGCTAAGCTAAATGCTTGTGTTACGAGTGGGTTCACGTAGGTAGTGCAATGGGTGGGTTCGAACTGGCAACCACCTGATTTTGTTTCATCCACACCCATGAAGGTATCTTGTCTTTCATGCATAAGAACTGCGCACCTCACCTTTTTGTGGCAATCATTAGTAACTTAGTATTGTTCAAAACATAAAGCAATAAGTAAAAAGTGTTCTTGGCACGATCAGTCTACGCATGGGTGACCGTTCTTAGCATATCGAGACCCGTGCCTCAGGGAGCACACTAAGTTTATTTGTTTCATTAGTTGTATTCAGAAACCCAAAACGCTTGATTACCAGTTTTTCCTTAGTGCCTATATCGGTAAATCATTCTTATATAAGGTGCTCCCTTACATAAACGCACATTACTTGCATATAAATACAAATTACGGTGAAATAAAAAAAAACTAAGTTTAGGAATAACTACTTCCCTACCAAAAATTTTCTAGTTTATAAAAAGTTGGGTAATATGTCAAAATATAAAATATGTTCCAAACACCTCTAAGTCTATACGAAAAACAAACGTGAGCCAAATTACCTTCCCGCCTACCTCCCTTGGGAATGATAAGCGATACTAATTGTATAGTCACGATGACTCTTCGGTATTTTGATACTCATGTTTACTGCAATAGATTTATCTGTCTTTTTTAATCTTACACATTGAATTTATTTAGTTGCCCGCAGCACTGCCTACTTTATTTAAACGATCACCTTATTCATCATCAATCTATTACATTGTCCCACTGCTGGGCACGGAACTCCTCTCAGAACGAGAGGGATTTGGCTATAATCTTCCCCACTAGCCTACTGCGGGTTAGTACACTTAACAGGCCGTACTGAAAATCTATTCGGCAGATTGCTGGTATCCTCACTCGTTTTTCTTGACCGTATAAGCAAGTGATAGGTAATCATTAAGAGGCACGTGACGTCAATAACTCAATCGTACAGTACATGGTAACCAGTGAAATTATTGAGCAAATAAGTCTTAGAAAATGTTTCTCAAGATGACAATGCGTTAATACCATTGGTGTTGCTACGCTAAGCATGAGGCGGTTCACATATTTGACATATCCAATAAAACGAAAATTCTTTGCTTAATTAACTTAGTCGTTTTTGATGATATAAATTTATTATTGTTGCAGGAGCCGTTATTGCGAAGCAATGAAAATAACCCGTTGTTGCTGAGCGGTACTGTTGCTGATAATTTGAAGGTAAGATTGAATTCGAATATAGCTAGATTTATAATCTTTTTACTTGTTTCCTTATTTATGACGTGTATTTACAACGCTCTTTGTCTGCCTGAGTACCTGACAAATTGTCATACAAATAGTAATAATACTTTTTTTATTCAAGTTCCCCAGAAAATTAAAGCATTTCATTAAATAGCTTTTATATTCACACCGGCGAAGTGTTGGTGTATTAGTACACCTCTGCCTAACCCTTCGGGGTATACGGGCGTGAAGGTATGTTATTTTATAGTCACACTTCGAAAGTAAAGTTCGGCGTAAACTTACCTTTATATAAAAAAAACTTATTATAATTTGGCATCAAATTTGGTCTAAAGCTATTAGTTTCCTGTTTCAAACAAGAGCTATGACATTAAACATTTAAATACAACCCACATCACATCAGTCATTAGCTGCATTATTAAGCTCGAAGTAGTCTACTTAATACCCCGGTTCAGCTTAATTAATGCTGAGAGAAGCAATCACTGATTACCTTGTGCACTAACGACCATCTGTGCCAAACATTCATGAACATTGCACATCGTTACAGTCCATTGATATTTGGTATAATACGCAAGTTTTATATTAGATTGATATTTGATATAATACGCAAGTTTTATATAAGTAGCCAAATCACATTGATATTGGCCAGCTGTTGCGTGCAATTGAATGGATCTGATTATATATGTCGGATTCTCGAGCGGCTGCGACACAACGTCTTGTTGCACGTCTAGTATTTCTTGGTCATCCATGGGCGTGTGGGTACGGGTAGGTAATAAGTAACACAAAAGATGTCAAACATACATGCTGTATTTGACCTCACCAACAATTAATTTAACCATGTCAATAATTCGTAATTAAAACTCCATTTTTAAATTATTAACGATGCATTACATTATTAAAACTTAAACTAAGAGCCAATGGATTTGTGCGTAGGCACTGCGTGGTGTAAGTATCACAACTGACAGACTTCTTAGTCTCTGAGTTCTGATCACTGCTTGATTACTTAGTATATTGTATATGAATTATGTCTCAAATGTCAATTTAACCGCATATTTCGCATTGTAATAATTATACCATCAATAAAATATAAGTATTACGATGTAACCTGCTCCTTCTAGCGTTATTTCCTGAGCTGGTTTAGTTTTTGTATCCGTGGGGAATTCCACGATATAGTTTCTAAGCGCACGCCTGCACTATAAGTAATCTTCATGCCAACCTTCTAGATTGAACGTTTTATACTTTCTGGCATATCGTAATCATTGAGTGAGTGAATGAATGATAATATTTCTAGCTATGTCTCCCTGCCTGCGATGATTGACTGCCTGAATTATAGTTTTTCTTCATAACGTTCCGTAAATCCATTCTTAACGCACGCGTAGATATATTCTTTAAGGACAGATGGTACGCTTTCTAGTTTCTCGAATTTTGAGAATGGATTGGTAAGTGGTACTTCGCTATAGATTCAGATTATAAAGCATGCTGCCAGAGAACATAAGAACGCAAAACACACACAAAACCAGGAAAACAACAAGAAGATAAAAGAAATATTATCCATAGCTACAGTTATGCCAAAATATTTTCCAGCAAAACCAACCAAAACAAGACGCACAACGGCAAATAGAGTAAAACGAACAATGAATGAACTAATCAAATTAGACAATGAGTATTTACCCTTCTCCCTCTGGCGCGGGCAAATAGAGTGCAAACAAATGGAGTGAACATAATCTGCCCGATGGCATTGCTTAATTTTCGCGTCCCCATAGGTAGGTACTGCCAAATCCCGTGGATGAAAAATGAACACTGGCGCGAGGACATGTTTTTGTTGCCATGTGTGAACGGAATATATAATACTTATTTGCACAATGTAGTCATTTAAACAAATGACACAAATATTTTTATTTCAAATTGAAAATTGAACGCCATGTAGTATATTTTTTTTTACAATGTAGTCATGATAAATAATCAAACAAAAGATTTTTTTATGCCGCCCATGGACATCAGCAAAACCAAAGGAGTTACAGATGCGTTGGCGAGCCTATTTAAGGATTTTTCTTAAATAGGCTCGCTAGGCTTCCTAGCATGTACACATGTCAGCAGGCACTACTGTCAGCAGGCACTACTACTAATAATAAAAAACAAATATTTTTGACAAATAAAAAATTTGCTGACATGTACCTACTTAGTATAAACACGTTTTTGCAGGGAGGAGAAACTTCCGTAATTTCATCAGAATATTCGTAAATTGAAATTACAGAACGCTTTAAAATTATTATAAATAGGTCAAATTAATAAGTCAGTAGAAAACGGGTTACTTGCGTCATGACCGTACTAATGCAATACTTCACCTTCTCAATAAATCCAATTACTGCCGGCCAATTTCTTCAGCCCGTTAATCGAGTCGACTCGAAGATTCTCGCCAATCAATATTTTAAACCTCGGTGCTGTCTAACTCGTACTTCTCGATAAACTTTTTAATTTAGCTTTGCTTTTTCTCTCACAGTAGTTAATGAATCGCCCTCGCTGTGATAGAATGTAAGCTGCAGCTTTAGAAATGTCTTGAACTATCCTAGAAAAGTAAAAAACGTTGGAGAGGTTTTACAATCTTTGGCTAGACCGATTGATACAAAGATTGGCATTTCAATTCTGATTCTATCATTAAGAAGCCAATTTGTACTTAACCATGGATGTTTAGAGCTGCAATTATTCAAATAAGAATCGAAATTTATCGCTTAAACATTTAAACCCGAAGAATAACTTGCAGACCATAGGAAAATTTTGAGTCGGATATTAAACTTGTATACAGAAAGCCTCATAAGTGGGGAGCTGCAGATTACAAATAAACCCATCAAACCCTATATTGTAGACACAATGCAAAATCTATGATTTCGGTTACCAGCGACCGGAACGGGCTTCAGAAAATTAAAGCATCAGAGTAATAATAGTAAAATGCCTTCACACCTATATTCCTCTAAAAGTGAGGTGATTCTTAGGTCCCACATAAGCTACGTGGAACTGAGCTGCTATTAATAATTTCACAGATAAACCAAACAGCACTCAAATCTCCGCTCAGGATTCACTTGACCATTGAGGTAATATTTCCAAAGTCACACGTAAAATGTTACCATTCTCGCCGATACACCATAGATATTAATTCACAAGTTAACCTCCCGCACCTCGTGTGTTAATCATAACAGCATGTTCGGTGTCTGCTAACGGTTAGCACCTAGAACACGTAGATCACGTTAATTCGAGCTTCATCCCATAGATTAATGGGCCCACCGGGATAGCAACCAACGTGAATAAACTATGGTTAATTGATAGGGTGTAATAGATATGAACTTAGTTGTCGTATGGGGATTGTGGTTTCACGGGTTTCGTGTAAATCAATGAGTTAAACTATCGTTTAGTGATGCCTTTCGTATTCGTTCTGTTATTATCTTTGTTTTTGTTCTGTAATGCAATTTTATAAAGAAACTAGCTTTCCGCCCACGGCTTCGCCCGTGTTTTTTTTTCGGACTTTTTTTTGCTATAAACCTCACGGAGCCCGAGACCTTTCCAACGAATGCAAAACCGAGGAAATCGGTTCGTGCGTTCTGGAGTTATAGCGTCAGGAAGGAAAACCCGACTTATTTTTATATAGTAGATTATAAGGTTAGTGTACGAGAGATATTCCTTTTATTCAGTAATGAACATTAAATTGGTTAAACAACCGTTGTAATTAATTTAGTAAATAAATAAATAAATCTTCTAATAATATCAAAATGAGTGTATCTATATTACGAGTATGCATAAAAATCGATGTGGGTATGTTTGTATGATCCCTATGGCCTCCAAAACGGCTAGACTGTTTTGATGAAATTTAAAGACAATCTTCAGATTAGCCCAGCGAGTGATCTTATTAAGTTTAGAAGCGATCGGTATCGCGCTAGTTATAAATAAAATTCGAAGAAGAACTTTTAGGTTAACTAAGTTTTATCGCTAGTTTTAGGATTTAAGAGTGTACTAATTAGATAAGATAAGTATAAACTTATTTAATAACAACATCTTTAAAAACTTGCTAGGCAAATTTTGTATGATATTTTCTTTAATATCTTCGGAAATTTCTCTTTATATGTGTACTTACCAATTTTGCGTAGGTTAAAACTCATACAAAATAAGCAAGTCTCTCATATTCTTTTAACAAAATAGGTAGTAATTTTACGTAGGAAAATAACAATTGAAAAGCGAAGAGGAAACACTTATTTTAATCATAAGTACCTCCGTTTCGTTTTCATTTAAGAAATTGGCTCAAATGCTACTTATGTTATCACGCGACGTGACGTTGTTGTTTAAAAGTGTGATAAATTAATATATGCTTTTGCTCAGTCCATACTTTAGTAAAGTCTTACTTAGTGAGTTTACAAACAGTGTTTTTTAAACCAATGCATCGTTTATTTATAAGCAGCACAATTTCTTGCGTATTACCGCACGTCAAAAACACCAATACTTTTTTCACAAAGGCATCGAAACCACAGAAGTCCCTTGTAAACGTATGTAAACATAAAAAAACCGTAAAAATCTTCATACAAAAGCTATTTGAATTTAATACCGGCCCGATACGCGAACATTACATATGTATGGACGTATACAAACGGGATCCATCTTTTACTGAGTTATTGTGTTAAAAGCCGAATACATTTTTCATAGAAAATAACACATATTTCACAATGAAATTCTTGTCGATCGAGCAGCCGCTTTGTCTTTCTTCTTTTCTTTCATTTTTCCCGGTTGATTTGTGTTCTATGAGTGTTCCGCTGCACTCGCTCCGCTCGCCTCGAGGAATATTGGATATCTGTCATAAGTCATAAGATTTCGCATACCGAGTTTATAATGCTCTCCATATCCTACGTTCGTAAATAAAACCCGGAAAATTTATCTTTGAGACTTTCCCAACAATCTTTCTCCACTAAAATTGACTTGAGATTAGAGCGGTGCCGCTCATTGTGTTCCCCGCGCGAGTTCCGATAGAAATGTAACACCATGTAATTTCGCCGTTAATATTGTTTATTTTCGGATTCTCTCAGTGCGGATACAGACACGTCCCGGACAAAATGCGAGCGCAAAAACACGCGAAACTCTGTTTCTTCTCACAATATATTTCGTTTCTTTTTCCCGGAAATATCTACTGAGTGGGGAGAAAGCTTGAGAAATGTAATAATATCTTTAATTTCGTCAAAGAGATGGCTGTGTAAACATTCTTAGCTGCTGTAGAGTTTTTATCGCTCTTGTGTCTGTGAATAGAATAGAAACCGATATTCGAGTAAACACGGTAAATTATTGGAGCTTAATTACATTTGAGTCTGTTCAAAATCTAAGTAAATAAAACCTTCTTAGTTATGGAATTACTACCACAGAATAAGGAGTACTTAGTAACTACAGAATAAGTTATTCACACTTAGTAGTAGTAGTAGTAGTGTCTCGCTGGCATGTCTACATCGTCACGACTGTGGAAGTACTACCCTCCCACAGAATGTCGACGTGAAGTAACAGCATGCATACTGTTGCATTTCGTACGGTGAGTGTGGAGCGCCGAAGGCCAAATTCCTTCCTAAATCCTTCCTCCTCCTTCCCCTCCCTTTTTCTTTTCATGGTTGGCAAACCGTGAGTGATACCCCTGGTATTGTACGGTACGGTAACCGCTTACCATCAACCGGGCCGCATGCTTATAGGCCAACTTAGGGGTATAAAAATGTTGTTTCGCAGTAATATACTTAGTACGGAAATGTGTCCCCTTATTGCTCAATATTGCGCCTCATAAAGTATCGCGAAGTAGCATAATAAAGGAAATGATAAACACTGCGCTACATGCAATATTGTCAAGTAGCGCCAACGTGGACATATTACGGGCAAAAAACACACTACCGTTTCCTTTTTTAATACTAAATGAGGGGAAGCGTTGCAGTTGGCCTTTAATATTAAGGGTATTCCCCAAATGATTAGCCAGACCCAACATAGTGTAATATAACATCTCGCTAGTATTCCCCGAACGGCTAGGCATAAACGTAAATTTCCATAGGGGCGAGCCTATTGCCATTAACAGGGCACACATCCGAACTCCGAGCCGCGAATAACACTGCTGAACCTGGTAATCAAACCCAAGGCCTCTAGCGTAGCAGTCACGCTGAACACCACTAGTCAAATGACGCAGTCCGTTTGAATTTAATTAATAATAATAATAAAATAAACTCATTTACTACCTATGTCAACTACAAATGTAGTTTTAAATGAGAATCCAATAAATCGGTTAGTTATTTATTTGTTGAACTCATTTTCAATTAATTAGTTTTGCATAACGTTATTTGATAATGTGTTATGTGATTTCAATGCAATTTGATACTGATCGAATAAATGTTGTTTTCAATAAAGCGGGAAACATAATATTACCGTCAGCTGCTTATATTTAAACAACTACGAATGAAAGTATAGTGTAAGTATAGTTTAGTTCTTTTTGTTTTTTTTTTTAAAAAAAGAGCTTACTAGTGATGTGGGTCACACATTGCTAGTATTCTTGTTAACCCCTCGTGCTAAGCTAAATGCTTGTGTTACGAGTGGATTCACGTCGGTAGTGCAATGGGTGGGGTTCAAACCGGCAACCATATGATCGCAAGTCCGACGCCCTAGCCATTAGGCTACCGACGCTTCAAATAGTGCACCTAATGAAAGTGTTTATGTCAGCGTAACGTTTATTTGTTATAACAAAAGTTTAACTAACTAACATATCTGTTAAAGCGGCGGTACCCTAATGGCTAGGGCGTCGGACTTGCGATCATGTGGTTGCCGGTTCGAAACCCACCCATTGCACTGAGCAGGAGAGGTTAACAAGAATTCTAGTAATGAGTGACCATAACGGTTTATTAACTTAACCTGCTAGCAGTATCCGGTGATACCTATATTCAAAATCAAATTAATATTCGAAGTGGCGGTAGCCTAATGTGGTTGCCGGATAGAAACCAACCCATTACACTACCGACGTGTACCCACTCGTAACACAACCAAGTGTTACCAAGAATATTAGTAATGTGCAACCCACATGGCTAGTAATCTTCATAAAATAACATAAAATTATGTGCAGGAGAGTAATTGATACGCAATAATGACTTACTTGCCTTTACTAAAAGCGATGAGTTTGGTAAACTATTGCTTAATATTTTTTATGATCCGCCCATAGCAACTCAAACATATAATATTCCGATATCAATTAGAAACTGTAATTACATGATCTTCTTAAGCTCAAGCTCAAGAAAAAGTAAATGAAGTGTTACCGAAACGTAATCGATGCCGTTAACACTTCGCTGAAACTCGACTCACTAATCGAATGATCACTCGTCTAAATAAGAACTCAGTCCCCCACACTTTACCCTAATCTCCCCTTTTATGTAGTACGTATCAATACCGCGAGTAATTCATTCATTGAGGATATTGAAGCGGCAGTAGCTTATGACTAGGGTGTCGGACTTGCGATCATGTGGTGGCCGGTTCGAAACCCATCCATTGCACAACCGACGTGAACCCGCTCGTAATACAAGCATTTAGGTTAGCATGAAGGGTTAACAGGAATTCTTGTAATATGTGACCAAGATTGCTAGTAAGCTTTTTTAATAAAAAAAACACGATAATACGGAACTATACTACCTACTAACTCTCTAAAACTAGTGTAGTAAAAGGCAAACTACCCATTAGTACCTATAGGCAAATGGTTACCCTGGAATACTCCCAACCGTAATGAACATAATGTTCCACTAAACCCACTCTTGGATACCAGCCTGAACATCTACGTTATAAAATAGAAAGCTAGAGTTATACATAAAACTTAATAATTCAGATAACTTCCCGCCGAAGGCACAAAAAAAAGCAGAAAATTATTTCAGTAACATTTTTACCGTAAAATAAAATAAAAGTAGTGGTAAAAAATATATAAGAATCTACCGAATAGTCTACAATCTGAGGCCACATGTTTGGGCTGGCGATCTTACGACAAAACGATAAATACGACAAAATATTACCACTACACTTGACTGTGGTGAATGAAAAGTGGTAATTTTGTCATACAGGCTGTGGCTTATCATGGTTGTGACAAAACTCGCGAATCCCATGGCATGCCATAAGGATTTACCGCACCTCTTATCAGTTCTCCGCATAATAGCTATCCGAAGTGTTCTTGTGTTTTTGTATGAAATTATCAGTAGCAACTCTTTGTCTGGAATTGTGCCTGGTAAAAGGTAATATGCTCGCTCCCCTTTACATAGGACCTAAACAACTCAGCGAAGTGTTGTGTAGGATTAGAACACCTCTGCCTAACATTTTAGGGAATACCGGTGTGATAGTACGTTTTGTTATGTTACATAACAGCTTGTATTATACGATTATGTGTCGTATAACTATGTCTATTATTTGGTGATATGTCGTCTGAATTACGAAATTCTTTCAAGTAAGCACCAGTCTGCTACCATTGCGTTCCGGTTTGAAGTATAATAAAATTGCTGGTTGTATGTTTTAATGTAGTAGCAATCGGTTAAGTCATAGTCTCGGTATTGCTACAACAGCATACCGTAAGCTTGTGTCTAATGAGAAAAAAAAAACAATAATAATCAGACAAATCTGATAAAATTAAAATATTCAATAAAATTTTACTACGTTTTATAAAAAGATTTCGCATTGGAAATCTCTTTTAGTATAAAGTAACTCAAACAATATGAACAATGCCTCGCACATCATATCCATAGATAATGACGCTATTATGTAGAAGAACCGATTTCACAGCTACATTATTTAACTTCGTTCAATTACTGGAACATATTATTACACTCGCGTATTACCCTACTTTTGAAATCGCGGCGTCGACATATGAAACGTCGATATCGAGTCCATGAAATCGACATTAGGTACTTTGAGAGCCCTAGTTCATTTATAAAAGTCTGAACACCGCTGTAAAAGAAAACGGAGTTCAAAATGTTTCGCGGTACATTACATTTTCTGTATAAGGTTGTCAATATAAATTGAACGTCAAAACTGCAGTGGAGTGTGCGAAAGCGTCTTATTTCTTGATACTCCTCGTTTTGTAGTACGTAGGTATCTAGGTATCTTGTGGTCAGTATAAAAGGTAAATTTATATCTTGTATTAGTTAGTAGTTCTTGTATTGTTAGTAAGTTTCGTTTCGGTGAAATTAAAGAGTACTTATTCTGTACATAAATACAACGAAATTGTTCAGATTCTATATTTTTTAATAAAGCTCACTAGCAATTTGGGTCGCTCATTATCTACTAGTAATCTTGTTAACCCCTCGTACTAAGCTAATGCTTGTATTACGAGTGGGTTCACGTCGGTAGTGGGTGAGTTTCGATCCGGCAACCACATGATCACAAGTCCGACAGCTTAGCTATTAGGCTACCGCCACTTCGACTTCAAAGCGAAAACTCAACAAGACCTTAATTAATAAAATATTATTTATAATGTAAACAATCTTGCTTACAATTCAAATGTGTTTCTCTTTCTTCCATTTAAGAGCTCTGCTCTTGTCAGTGCAATCGCCACTGTTCTTTATTCTCTGCCTTCTGTTTAACCTTCCCATATGACTAAACCCCCAATTTTTCCTTCACGTGCTAAATAAAACTTCTTCAAGGTCTTCCCCATCCATATTTTCTAGAAAAATCTTTTAATCTTTGAGCAATATTTTGTTTTATTTTCTTTACAGTTCATCTGGGGTGGTAGGCTACACATTAAGCGGCTACACATTAAGCTACACAAATCCAGTATAGGCTGATCGTGAATGGTATGGAAAAACTTTACAATGGTAGGTCAGTCTAAACTGGTCTTGTATAGCTTGACGTGTAGCCGTACACACGCATTGCCAAATATTCTGGCGTTAAGCAATAATTTGCTTAAACTATTGTGTGCCGGTTTTGAAGTTACTTATTCGCAAGATGGCAACGCGGTAGTATGTTAAAGGATGTGGTTGCCCCTTGCTATTAGGCGGCCCGCTGCTTATACGACATCTAATTAAAATTAAATAAAACTTGCTTATGCGGCCGTAGTATGCATCGGTAACGGAATGTCTCTATGAGAATGAGGTGCGGCCTTAAAAAAACAACATTTTAAAAAGAAAAGCGCTTTACTAACAACCAATTACCAACAAGCTACTTACAAAGAAGTTCTGACTAAAAATAAAAAGCATTACCGTACTTTTGTGTAGGAAATAGTCGAGTTCTTTGTGAATTTCACCCGGGGAGGTACAGTATCCAATACTATTGAGAAACTACATGCCCGTGTTCCGGTTCAAAGGTTACATATGGTTGTCTGTGTTGGAAGAATATCTTAGTTGATGGATGCATAGCATTGACACGTGAAACATGTTCTTATTTTTTTATTAAAGCCATTTAAGGGATAACAACAATGTAAACATAAATAATGAAATTCAGAGATATAGACTAGTGTTTACATCAATAACAGTCGTGATTTGACTGCCTCATTAGTCTAGTGGTCCGCGCGCGACTGCTACGCTAGAGGTCCTGGGTTCGATCCCTAGGTTGAGCAAAGTGTTATTAGGTTTTTTTCTATGAAATTCCCAGTAGCAGCTCGGAGTCTGGATTTGTGCCCGGTTAATGGCAATAGGCTCGTCCCCTATTACATGGGACCGAAACATACCGGCGAAATGTAGGTGTACATTGGTACACCTCTGCCTAACCCCTCGGGGAATACAGGCGTGATGGTATGATGGTATGCAGTCGTGATCTACATAGTATATAGACCATTAGTACATAAGTATGTATATTCAGCTATTCTTCAAATCTTTTAATGTTTAAAACAGTAATACATCAGCAAATCCTTTGGTATGGCCGGTGTCCATGGGTGATGACCATTAGTTGGCATGTCTACTTGTTTTCGATAACCAATAAAAAAAACTTTAAAATTAACATACGATCGCCATGCAAACGGAATACCGCTGCAGAATACGGCTCTAACAAAGTATACGGAGGTAACGAGTGCCCGCTTTGATCTCCCGCCGGCATCCGTCTTCTTTGCCTTCTTTGAGAACTGATTGAGCGCACCACTCTGTGTGCATACGAAAACGTCTGCCTTGCCCGTACTTCGTGGGGATTTAGAACGTTTCTTTATAAAAACCGTTTACATTTTGGGGGATTTGCGTCGGGGAATCAATGACGCGTGAACTGAAAAGAATTTGTGTGGAAATGTTTGGGTATTGATGTCTTTTTATTAACGTTTACGTTATAAACTCGTAATTTTTTAAACAAATTTGTATTTTTTTGTAGGTTTTTCTGATGCGTACTGACAGCTTTTAGAAACATTTTATATATATATCTACTGATCTTCCATAATTTTAAGACCCTTAAACAGAATAACTTTGCTTACCTTGGCTTTGAAACTTAAATATTTTAATTTTTTTAAATAATGTCCAGGAGTCTAATAATATACCTGACGGACCATTCACCGGGCACAAATCCAGAGTCCGAGCTATTACTGAGAATTTTATAGAAAAAACCAATAACACTTCGCTCGACCTGGGGATCGAACCCAAGACCTCTAGCGTAGCAGTCGCAATTGGGACCACTAGACTAACGAGGCAGTTCAGCCTTAAAGAACACGGATCATGTCGGATATTTTTTTTTTAAATCTTACTATCAACGTGAATCGCACTTTACTAGTATTCTTGTTAACCCCTCGCACTAGGCTAAATGCTTGTGTTACGAGTGGGTTCACTTCGGTAGTGCAATGGGTGGGTTTTGAACTAGCAACCCCATGGTTGCAAGTCCTTAGCCATTAAGCTACCGCCCGCCGCTTCAACAAAATAAATGTGCTAGAACACTGAATACCACATACAATAATGACTTGCAGATAGTTAAAATAATTTATATTCACAGACCGCAAATTATTTCAATTAAGGTAATATACTAGATCATTTGTTGGTTATTGGAGAATTCCACGGAAAGAAATAAATGCAACATTATTTATAAATTTCCTATCGTAATTAGAAACATTTGGAGCTTCAATTTCTTTTAACTGACTTCAATAAAAATGGTTGTTGTTTTGACCCGGGTGTATATAATATTGTTGGAATTGCATAATATTCATATTTCTGTCAGTCTATGTAAGCTTCTGAACTGATGTACCAAATTCTATAAGTGTATAATAATATCTATGGTTGTTCAACATTTTCAGACTCCAGGTTCTTGTTGTATCAAAACTTGGCTGCAAAAAGCGAAATAAATATTTTTAATAGCTTTTAGACCAATTTATGTCACCAATTAACTTTTAAAATAAAGCTAACATTAGCTGCCAAATGCAGTGGTGGAATAACTAAAATCTAGGCCGCGGTAACCCTGGCTGTCCACAATGTCAAACTAATTTATATAATCGCAACGCAAAACAATGCCAAAAAACATTTCCAATTTCTGTGTTGTATTGTTGTTTTCACATATTATGAAGGGCGACATACATGTACGTAAGTGTCCTTTCACACGGTCACAGACATTCGATTATATTTAAGCTTTTTAAGAACTTGTAAACATAATTGTCTTTGAAATTATTTATTGATCCCTTAATTACTTAAAAAAAAAGCTTACTAGCCATGTAGGTCGCACATTACTAGTATTCTTGTTAAGCTAAGCTAAATGCTTGTGTTAATGAGTGGGTTCACGTCGGTAGTGCAATGGGTGGGTATCAAACTGGCAACCACATGATCGCAAGTCTGACGCCCTAGCCATTAGGATATCGCCGCTTCTGCAATGCAATATGCAAGTACGTATAAGTTCTTTAAGTGACTGGTTTACAGTAAGAAAAAAAAATTAACTTTATTGAGAACTTGTCGTTGAGGTACGCACGGCTACAAATCAAGCTATATTAAACCAGTTTACGCTGGCCTCTTATTGTATGGGAAGCTTATAAAATGATAATTCAGCTTAAACTGTTTTTGTATAGACCTGCGTACCATAATTAATAAATAAATAAATAAAACGCTTGGTTGAAACTCTATCTTCACAAATTGATAGCACTTATGATGGCTTTGCAAGGCCAACTTACAAACAGTTTTCATTTCTGTAGGTAATGAGTTTATTTTTACACACTAAATAAACTACAAAAATAGGTTCAAGTGTTAGGTATGCTGTTTAAGGTATTTCTGAGAATTATTTTTCATAAAAAGATTTAGTTTTTTTTAAGAGGATTTGAACCGTTAAAGAATCCCCTCATTGCGTCTCAACAATTTATCCGTAGTATTATTCGAATTTTACTTAACAAGAAATATGCCTTTAATTTATAAATTGGTTTGAGCGAATATATCATTAGAAGTACGGTCGCCAGCATATCAAGTTACTACAAAAAATCAAATTTTCTCAGTCGATTTTGAACTTACACATGTGACACATGTGACGACCATATATCACGTAGTAGATAAGTCACATTGTGAGATAAGTTAAAACAGTAATAAGCACGCGCCACATTAGTATATAAGCCATAAGGTTTAGCTTTACTCAGACAAAATACCATCTCATGTCTCAAATATTCCCTTGCCAAACACTTTAAGTTTTAAAATTTATTTGGAGAATTTTGACAGTTTTGTATAACCTGATGTGCTGGCGACTGTGCATTCACTGCGATAATATTTTAAAAGCCTGATTATTTAAATACCTATCTTGTTTCTTTACATCTAAGTACCTAATTGTAAAACAGTGTTATGATACCCAACAAGGACCTTAATGCTCAAGACTAAGCTAGATAACGAGATTTAGTGTTAAACCAGACACTAAGAAACGTAGGACGTAATTTACGGTATGAAAAAGTAAAAGAGATTTATACTTTAAATATCGCCTTTGCAGCTCAACACTTGAAAAGTGTTGAAGGGTGGCGAAAAGTTTTGTACTTTTTTTATTCAATAGGTTTTTAATTTTGTCTTTTAGTAAAGAGTAGAACTTAAAAGACTAATTTCAATTTATATGAAGGCGTGATGGTATGTAAAATATAAAGATTAACCAAACATATAGCAATAAAAAAACAATTTCAGAACATATTTTTTTGCATCACGTCAAACGAATGACTTCACTTCACTTCACTTTTCATATATAAAATTTAAAAAATGTAGGTAAAAAATTTGTTCTAAGCGTCATTAATTCATTAACTGGTTGTTACTTCTTTGTCCCTCGGAATTACATTTTAAAATAATTTTCAATACTTTAAATCAATATTTGTATAATTATTATTTGCAACACATCAATGTCATTTAGGTTCGCTTTCATTTCAAATTTATGAAGTATATTAATTTCATATTTATGAAATATTTGGGAGTAAAAAACCTATTTAAACTTTGTAAGCTCGGCATTACGCCAATATTTCAATAATATTTATTTCTGTTCAATGTAAGTGTTCAGTGAATGTTCACTGATCCTGAAATCAATATATATTTGCCACTGAAACATTCGACACGAATCACAAAAAACTACATACTAAAAAATCCATAGTAGGTACAAATTCCCATCTTTTATTCAAATATTTTGTTACCGATAGACTTCAATGTTGATTTTCTTTGACACTTTTTTTATTAATACGTAATCGATTTTATGACGACGGTAGGTACCTATTGACATAACTGTAATATTGAAACGGTACCTACATTTTAAAAAAATCATTTTTACATACCATGCAATCACGTCTGTAGTCTCCGAAGGATTAATTAGAGGTGTTTTAATGTTGTGAGCTATATGTAATGATCCTATTCACCGGGCATATATCCAAACTCCGAACTGCTACTGAGAAGCTCATACAAATAACACTTTGCTCGACCTAGGAATCAAGCCCAATACCTCTAGTGTATCGGTCGCGCTTAGCTAATGAGACAATTTCACTATAACTGGGAAATTAACTTCTAGAACAGTTCTTGTCGAACATAATATCTGAGCGCATTCTGTAAATAGTAGGTACACTACAAGTTCTATTATCCGTGTATAATTTGAACTACTTATATTATTTTCAGATTGCATGCACTACCTTTTCTAAGTTTATTATAATTACCTGTCTATACAGTAATCTTAATAATATGCTTTAATTTAAATTCTTCTTTAATTTGTATAAAAATCTAAAAATGTACTTCTGTTATTTGTAATTTGTCTGTTATATATTTACACATTGGTGAATAAAGCGTTGGAGTGCCATAACAATAATGAATAAATGAATAGACTGAACAGGCATAATAAGGTCTACCCTATATCCGTGATTATGACTTTTAGAACTTTTACCATCATCATCAGCCTATACTTGTCCACTGCTGGGTAGGCCTCCCCTAGTGTGCGCCATTTCACCCTGTCCTCTGCTTTTCGCATCCACCTTCTGCCAGCCACCTTTCGCAAATCATCACTCCATCTTGCCGGACTTACTTTTACCATAATAACATAGTATTACGATCGCGCCTTTATATCCCGAACGAGCACCTATTCGAACTTCGAGTTGTTACTGAGAATGTCCTAATAAAACAACCCAATAATACAATGCTCTAAATTTATTCTTGAATATTTATTATCTCCGGTGCCCGGTTCATGGCAATAGGCTCGCCCCCTATTACATGGGACCTAAACATACGGCGAAATGTGGGTGTACATTAGTACACTTCTGCCTAACCCTTCGGGGAATACAGGCGTGATGGTATGTTATGTTATTTATTATCTCAAATACAATTTATATCCGTCCCGAAATGAATAATTATTTGATTTATTTTTTAGTTAGGTATTTATATCACCCAAATATATCATCGTCATATCAATATCCCCATCATCTAAATGTATCATCAATATTTTATATCATTATGCCGTTTTCAATATTTTATATCATAATGCCGTTTTTCTCCGACACAAAGGAATAATTATGGCATAAAATGCCGTTTTCTTCTTCTTGAATGGAATAATTATGGCCCAAAATGGCGTTTTTGTACTCTCCGCTACGCTATTTCAGTTCCACAAGGCAAGATCTTTGTCTACCAGCGAATGGAACAATGAACAGAATACCACCCAGCACAAACCGGAAACTGAATGGGTGCAAGTCACTAGTAATAAGCGACAGCGATCTAGCCCTGAAAAACCTGTTTCACTGAAACAAAGTAAACTTGATGTATACTGGTTATCTCAACCCTCACCAACAAAGACTTCTAACAGCTTCGCTATTCTGGAAGATGAGCAACCGACAGAGAACATCAACATAACATCCACCGTAAAACAAAGTAAACCGCCCCCAATTTTCGTTGATAAAGTAAGTAACATCCAACCACTGTTAGAATTACTAGAAAAACATGCATACAATAACTATGACTTAAAAATACTCCAAAACGAACAAGTAAAAATCGAACCGAAAACATCTGAAATATATACTGTAGTTGTCAAAGAACTAGAGAATAAAAAAACAGAATTTTACACTTATAAACCAAAGCAAGACAGAAGCTTCAAAGTAGTTCTTAAAAATATGCATCCATCTACTTGTACACACGCTATCAAAGAAGCATTAGAAGAGCTCGATCACGAATGTACCAACATCTGGAATATTAAACAGTATAAAACTAAAAAACCACTACCGATGTTTATAGTGGAACTAAAACAAAAAAACAATAATAAGTCTATATACGACATAAAATATCTTCTCCGCTGTAAAATTGTATTCGAACCCCCGAGACCTAAACGGGAAATTCCGCAATGTGGAAAATGTCTTCAATATGGACATACGAAAACCTATTGTAGGAGAACCCCAAAATGCATTAAATGTGCAGGTGATCATTTATCAGCTGATTGTCCGCGAAAAACCAGATCCGACAGCGTTAAATGTATACTATGTGAAGGTAATCACCCGGCTAATTATAAAGGATGCAAAGTCTACAGGGAATTGCAAAAAACTAAATTTCCATCAGTACCTATAAAAGAAAAAAGACACAAACGATTCTTCGAGAACATAAAACAGGTATACAGTAACACACCAACAACAGGCCGAACATATGCTGAAACAGTGGCAAATAGAGCTCAACCGCAAAATGGCGAATTAAACAAAATAAATAATAATGATTATAATATTGATATAAATGAATTAATGACAACAATGAAACAAATGATGCAACAATTAACAACAATGACAAATCTTATCCTAAATCTCACGTCCAAATTAACACAAAACTGGATGCCATAAAAATGGTACTCTGGAATGCGAATGGACTGACAAAACATACCCTAGAGGTTCAAAAATATATGCAAATAAATAACATTGATGTAATGCTGATCTCCGAGACGCATTTCACTGAGAAGAATTACTTCAATATATCAGGATATAAATTTTACCACACCATGCATCCTGACGGTAAAGCACATGGAGGAAGTGCTATACTGATCAAGAATAACATTCGACATCACTTGACCAGTAAGTACTGTAACGAAAAATTACAAGCTACAAATATAGTAATCGAAGATTGGTCTGGCCCTATCACAATATCAGCTGTATACAGCCCACCTAAACATACTATAAAGGAAGAGGACTATAAGGATTTCTTTAAAACCCTAGGACCAAGGTTCTTAATTGGTGGTGATTTTAATGCCAAGCACACATTTTGGGGTTCTCGGATAATCACCCCAAAAGGTCGACAATTACTGAGCACTATAAATAAACTACGACTTGGAGTTGCTTCGACAGGTGAGCCGACATATTGGCCTACAGACACAAAAAAGAAACCAGACCTGATCGACTTCTACATCACCAAAGGTATTAGCAGCAGCCATATAAGCTGCAAATCTAGTGCTGATTTATCTTCTGATCACTCCCCTGTTGAATTACTACTGAGTCGAAGGATTTTACAAAATGAAAAACCATGCAGGCTACATACTCGTAGAACAAACTGGGAATACTTCCGGGAATTAATAGCGAATTCGATAGATGTAAAAGTATCTCTACAAACAGATGAAGATATCACAAATGCAGTAGAACATTTTAATTTTATTATTCAGCAGGCTGCATGGATAACCACGCCTCCTCCCCCATCCCCCAATTCTGATAGATCTCACTGTTCACTATCAATTAGAGAACTACTATCAAAAAAGCGTAAAGCTAGAAAGCGATGGCAGACAACATATCCGGATGATAAAACAATGTACAATAAACTAACAGCCCAACTTAAGCAATTATTAAGTGACGACCGAGACCAAAGTACTACAGAGTATTTACAACAGTTGGATGCTAAACCCTCAACAGACTACTCGCTATGGAAAGCGACAAGAAACCTTAAACGACCGATTAATCACAAACCACCTCTTCTCAAGGCAAACAACTCTTGGGCTACCAGTGATGCGGAAAAAGCTGAACTGTTTATGGAACATTTACAGAAAGTTTTCAGAGCAAATCCTGACACTGGCTCAACAAAAATTGAAATGGTCTCAACATTCTTGAATCAAACACACCAGCTAGAGCTACCAATTGATAAATTCAGCAAAACCGAAATTAAAACGATAATTCAAAACCTGGACGTCGAGAAAGCACCTGGTTATGACCTAATTACATCAACCATTCTTAAAGAACTACCAGAAGAGGGCATAAAGTATATAACCCAGCTGTATAATGCTATTTTACGAAGAGCTTTCATACCACCACAGTGGAAAGTGGCAAAAATTATCATGATCCCTAAGCCAGGTAAAAACCTAGATGATGTTAAGTCCTATCGCCCAATCAGTCTACTCCCAATCCCCTCAAAAGTAATGGAGAAACTGTTTCTAAGAAGACTGAATCCTATTATTAATGAATACAAATTAATACCTGACTATCAATTTGGTTTCAGACAGAGACATAGCACAATCGAACAAATACATAGACTCGTTGAAGGTATAATCAGAACATTTGAACAGAAAGCATATTGTACAGCCTCCTTCCTTGACATAATGTCACAGGCATTTGATAAGGTCTGGCAAGAAGGACTTTTACATAAAATAAAAAAGACACTGCCCATCAATTATTATAACCTAATAAGATCTTATCTGACAGGTAGACATTTTTTCGTTAGTCAAGGAGAAACGACAACACCGCTCAAAAAAATTGAAGCTGGAGTGCCTCAAGGCAGCGTACTGGGACCTACATTGTATCTTCTATATACCGCAGACTTGCCGAAGTGCGACGATGTGATCATGGGTACATTTGCTGACGATACAGCTATTATGGCCTCAGCTGAAACGCCAAACCAAGCTTCTCTAAAACTACAGAAAAGCTTGGACAAAATATCCGCCTGGCTAATAGACTGGCGCATTAAGGCAAATGAGTCAAAGTCAGTACAGGTTACATTTACCACTCGACGACAGACTTGTCCACCAGTAACACTAAATGGCGTCCAGATACCTCAGTCTGATGAAGCGAAATATCTTGGGATGTACTTAGACCGACGTTTAACATGGAGGAAGCATATTTTTACGAAACGATTGGCGATGGGGCAACAAATACGCAAGATGCATTGGTTAATTAACAGAAACAGTCAACTTTCAATAGACAATAAAATTCTATTGTATATATGTATTATTAAACCAATATGGTCATACGGTATACAACTGTGGGGTTCAGCCGCCAACTCAAATCTGGAAATTCTACAAAGATTTCAGTCAAAAGTATTGAGAATGATAGTGGATGCACCATGGTATGTCACTAATGAGAGACTCCACCGCGAACTTGATAAAGAAACTATAAAAGAGGAAATAAAAGACAAAGTTAAAACCTACAAAGACAGATTGCAACAACATCCAAATACACTCGCACAACACCTCATGGACGATAATATATTCCCGGGAGTACGCAGACTAAAGAAAAGAGTACCACAGGACTTACTCTGATTTTTAAATTATGAGAATAAGCCACTGGGCATATATCTCGCACGCTACCACATCTTAACCAACATAAATATTGCTGAATGTCCTGACGACAGATTGCAATAATATATTATTATAAAAAAAAAAAAAAAAAAAAAAAAAAATCATCAGCCTATACTTGTCCACTGCTGGGTAGGCCTCCCCTAGTGTGCGCCATTTCACCCTGTCCTCTGCTTTTCGCATCCACCTTCTGCCAAATTCAAATTCAAATTCATTTATTTTGTGAACATAGGGTACAGATAGTATATAGATGTAAAAGAAATTTTAGTCCCATACTATATTCCGCCAGAAGGCATACAAAAGTTATAATAAGTGAACCTACAATAAAATTATAATCACAAGTACATTAATAATAAAATCACTAAATTACAAGCTCAACTATAGTTAATTAAAGATTTGTCATTAAAAAAATCAAAAACAGAATAATAACATTTTTCATACAAAAGAGCCTTTAACTTCCTTCTAAATAAATCTATGTTAAGGTCATTAAATGACTTTGGAAGTTTATTATAAATCTTAGGTGCTATACAGAATATACTTTTCCCCATAAGAGCTGTAGAACATGCTCGAATACATAATTTATTATCACGCCTATTGCGAATAACAACATCAGACAATTTAGAAAATAGATGGGGGTTCAGCTTTACAAACAATGCGATTTCAAAAATGTAGAGTGACGGAAGTGTTAAGATTTTATATTTTAAGAAATAAGGCTTGCAACTGTCTGTCGATGGAAGATCAAACATGGCTCTAACACATCTCTTTTGAGACTTGAAAGCAATATCTTTGTCAGTAGAGTTGCCCCAGAAGATAATGCCGTATCTTAGAACGGACGCAACTGTACCATGATAGGCAGTGAGTAATGCTTCTAGATTAACGACTGGTGCAAGTTTAAAGAGTGCATAGGCGGAACTACTGACTCTTTTGCACAGGTATTCAATATGACTCTTCCAGTTTAACTGACTATCAATAGTTAAGCCAAGAAATTTTGCTTCATCAGTTTCTGAAATTTTATTGTTTTGATAATTAATATTTATTTTAGAAAGAGTTGACCTTTGAGTAAATTGCATGATTTGGGTTTTTTTAAAATTAAGTTTTAAATTATTGTTATTTAACCATGATATTATTGAATTCAAAGTACTATTTATGTCAGTTTCATACGAATAGAGTTTATCACAAGGTATTGTGACCGTACAATCATCAGCAAATAGTGTTAGAGGATATTTTATGGTTTGAGGTAGGTCATTAATATATATTATAAATAGTAAAGGCCCCAAAACACTTCCTTGTGGCACTCCGAATGATATTTTACGTTCTTTAGACAGGTAAATATTTTCAATTTTTGTACTTATATTGATCCTTTTAATAGCGGTTACCTGTTTTCGGTTTTCAAGATACGATTTTAAAAGGTTTAAAGCATTACCTCTAATACCATACGAATCTAGTTTACTACTTAAAATGTCATGATCAACATAATCAAATGCCTGTGTCATATCACAGTACATAGCACTGATACGTATTTTTTTATCAATATTAGACATCACAGTATTTAAAAAATCGTATATTGCCATATTTATAGTATTATTTTTGCGAAAACCTTTTTGTTCTGTACATAATAAATTATTTTTTTCTAAGTATGAATAAATTTTATTATAAATATACTTTTCAAAAATTTTCGAGAATATTGACAAAAGTGCAATTGGCCTGTAATTCTGTAGTAACTCTTTATTATCTTTTTTGAATAAAGGTTTAACAATGGATACCTTAAGTTTTTCGGGGAAAATACCCTCGCTTATACACAAGTTTAGTATATAGCTTAGATGTCCACACATTATATCACCTACTGATTTTATTATTTTAGTTGAGATCTCATCATGTCCCACGCTATTTGTATTTTTTAAACCAATTATAATATTATGGATGTCAGTTGGCGTACTGGGAATCATAAAAATTGAATTTACGTTTTTTGGTATGTACTGCGTACAATTCCTAGCGGACCCAAGATTTGGCACAATTTTGTCTATAAAATAATCGTTAAATTTATTTGCTATGACATCTGGATCATCAATAATTTTATTATCAATTATAATTCTATTTACTGATTCATTTGGTACATTGAAATTAGATTTTTTTATTATTTGCCATGTTGTTTTATTCTTATTTTTAGAATGTTTAATATTATAATCATTTTGTGATCGTTTAGTTAACTTTATAATCCTTTTAAATAATTTGGTATAATTAGTATAATTCGATTTATTATTGGGCGTAGGTTTAAGTCTGGCTTTCCAGAGGAGTTCTCTTTTTTTTAAGCTACATAATTTTACTCCACGCGATATCCATTTTTGTTTACTGTGTACTCGAATAGTAATACATTTGAAGGGAAAACACAGGTCATAAAATAACTTAAATAATTCAATCAATAAATTATATGCCTCATTTGGATTGTCTGTCTCATAAATTTCAGAGAACGTAAGGTTTTGAAGACAAGATCTAAATTTTAATATATTTTCCGGCGAATAATCCCTTTGTCGCTTTCGCCAATATTTAAGTAGGCATTTTTTATCTATGGGGCACCTCAGTACCTGAGCTGTATGGTCAGATAGGGCAAAATCTATCACTTCCGTCTTACAACCTCTATTAAAATCATGCGCAAAATTATCCAAACAAGTCTTACTTTGTAACCTTGTAGGTTTATCTATGGCTAGATTTAAATTAAAACCATTTAGTAGACATTTCAGTTCAAGAGTAGTGTTATTATTCTTTAATATGTCAATGTTTAAATCACCTGCTAGAATTATATGTTCATACTTTATTTTATTTATAGACATTAATAGTTTTTGTAACTTATTAAAAAATATATTTAAATTCACAGTTTTTGGTACCCTATATAAGCAAATAATAATTATTTTATAATTGATTAATTCAATAGCACAACATTCAAAAACATTTACTTCAGAGATCTGTGACACTAAAGGCAGTTCTCTCCACAAGTGTCCGATTTTGACTAGTATGCATGACCCGCCTCTTTTACTGTGCGGTCTGCTAAAATATGCTGCTAGTTCATAATTAGGAATATTAAGATGGATCTCATCTCCTGACATCATGAAATGTTCTGTGATACATAAAACATCAACATCTTGTTTTTTCTCTGATAATTGGTTTAAGCAAATGGAGAGCATATCCGTTTTATTTATTAGACCAGCAACGTTCTGATGGAGAACATATAAATGTTTATTAACGAAAACAATGTTCCAACTGAATGCTTAAATTATCCTTATGCCTA
The DNA here is from genome assembly GCA_958496365.1 of Subacronicta megacephala. Lineage (NCBI taxonomy): Eukaryota > Metazoa > Arthropoda > Insecta > Lepidoptera > Noctuidae > Subacronicta > Subacronicta megacephala. The sequence continues at coordinate 9,692,775 of OY292521.1, forward strand.
TTGTTACAAATTTCCTTTTGTGTTAGTTTTTTAAAATAATATGGAATGGTGCCCGGTTTATACTGGTTTGCATGGATATTATTAATGGGTAGATGTTGTGCTGACGACTGAATAGACATAATGTATTTCTTTAAGTTTTGAAAGACTGCAATTATGCCTCTGTTATTTATTTTGCCTGTATATTTGCAAAACATATTATACGAATACTCTAAGTATTTATTAGTATCAAACATGTACGTATATTCAAAATTACTTACACACAACAATCGGTTGAAAGCTTCTATTCTTCTATTAAACAAAATAACGTTATTATGCAATTTAAAGTTAGGAATACACAAAATTACATTAGTGTAAGTAATTTTTTCGAGTTTATGTTTTATGTAATTGACTAATTCATTAGCCAATTACATAAAACATAAACTCGAAAAAAGCATGCCAGCCACCTTTCGCAAATCATCACTCCATCTTGCCGGACTTACTTTTACCATAATAACATAGTATTACGATCGCGCCTTTATATCCCGAACGAGCACCTATTCGAACTTCGAGTTGTTACTGAGAATGTCCTAATAAAACAACCCAATAATACAATGCTCTAAATTTATTCTTGAATATTTATTATCTCCGGTGCCCGGTTCATGGCAATAGGCTCGCCCCCTATTACATGGGACCTAAACATACTTTTTATTTTTTATTTATTTATTTATTTATTTATTTATTTAATATTTGGAAAACCAACAGCTAACAATAAGTTACTAAACATTAAAACCTAAGAAACAGAAAGCCAATTACAGGTCTTCACGATTAAATTACTGAATATAAACGTAATTTGAACATACACAGATGCTTCTTTAAACAGCTAATACATATATGTGCATTTATATTTTTATTTATATATAATACTTATTGAAAAAATCTAGACTAAGCACCCGTCTCACTGGTTCCAGGTTAGTGTTAAATATGTCAAAATTAAATAGCTTATTTTTTTTATTTATAGAACTACTCGCTCGCCACAGAAAAGCATTTTGTCGGTAATTCGTAGGTACTAAGGACAGGTGGATTGGTGTGTAATGCCTTAAAGCTCTCCCAGGGACATTAAAGTAAATTTTCGATAGAAGATCGGGACAGTCCACGGAGCCATTTAAGATATTCAAAATAAAAGAGATGTCAGCTATTTCGCGGCGTATGGCTAGGGGAAGGATGTGGAATTTAGCACAAAGCTTAAGATAATCTTCAGAGTTATATTTAAGTTTCGTGCGGTAACATAGGTATTTAATAAATTTCTTTTGCACGTTTTCAATACGTGAGATATAAATATCGTATCTTGGGTTCCAAATTTGACTAGCATATTCTAATATACTGCGAACAAACGTGCAGTATAATATTTTAAAAGTTTTGGCATTCTTAAAGCTGTTTGAAGTACGCATTACAAATCCTAGCGATTGGGAAGCTTTTGAGATAATGCTATCTATGTGCTCCTGAAAAAGTAACTTGGAGTCATGAATAACGCCGAGGTCTCTAACGTTACTGGACCGTTGAAGTCTATATCCCTTAAGAAAATATTCGGAAGGAAAAACATTTAATTTTCTACTAAAGGTAATAACTGAGCATTTAGATGGATTAAGGTCGAAATGTGGGTGTACATTAGTACACTTCTGCCTAACCCTTCGGGGAATACAGGCGTGATGGTATGTTATGTTATTTATTATCTCAAATACAATTTATATCCGTCCCGAAATGAATAATTATTTGATTTATTTTTTAGTTAGGTATTTATATCACCCAAATATATCATCGTCATATCAATATCCCCATCATCTAAATGTATCATCAATATTTAATATCATTATGCCGTTTTCAATATTTTATATCATAATGCCGTTTTTCTCCGACACAAAGGAATAATTATGGCATAAAATGCCGTTTTCTTCTTCTTGAATGGAATAATTATGGCCCAAAATGGCGTTTTTGTACTCTCCGCTACGGAAGGTAGACGAAAAATATTCAATCTATGAATCTGCAGTCAACCTAACGTGTTCCAATAAGACTTTTGAACATTGGCTTTGGAATTGCGATTCACGGCCTACGTTCAAAGCGAACGAGTGCTAGTTTAATCCTGACGCTACGGTTGAGCCTCTTTTAGGCCTCGGGCTGAAACTGTGGACTCGTGAAACGAGATTAGGCCTACAGGGGCCTACAGGATGAATGTTCGTAACGACTTAGAAGTAAAAATACGATGAAGAAAGTATACTAAATTAAGTTGTCAGTTGACTTAAGACTATTAATTCTGAAGCCTTTGAAAAATTAAATATTGAAAGCAAAAATTGCTTTTGAGTTAACACAACCAACTTTTTTAACCAAGCGTCGGTTTTCATAATTCTTATGATAGTTTTAATAATTAACAGTTTATAATTAATTGTGTTTATAAGAATTTGTATTGGCAAACACACCTACTAAATTAAGCAAAAAAATAAAATCCTAAGATGGGAAAACGAATACCAAAAATACATGAACTGTGCACGCCGCTTAATGGAGCTACAAACTTGAAGTACAAACAAAAGTAACAAATAATTAAGAACGCCATTTCATCGCATGTTGCCACAACCCACACGGTCCCGTGTGAAGTGCTCCTAACACCGTAGCAACGACACTTATGAAGGCTAAACAAGGGAACAGAAATAGTACTACGTAAATGGAAGTAAATAAGGTAATTAGTGAGGTAGTCAGCGTCTACCGCGAGCCTTTGTTTACTGTCCAGTAATTGTCTCGTAATGCGAAGACTTACCTACTCCAGCGCATAAATATAGTTGTAAATACAGGGATAAGTTCTTTGTTTTTCCTAGCGTTACAAATAGAAATATGTCTTCTTATAGGGACACTTTGTGGGTTGTAAGCAACGATGTATAAAGTATAGATACTTTACCCGCTCTCTAAAATATCAACAAGAAATCAAGGCAATTGCCCGGATCGCGTTTAGTTACGCACCAACCTGCCAACCAGCGTTGCGATTGACCAATTAGAAAACAGCACTTAATCGTAACGTAACTAAAGATGTATATTCGTCTCTTTGTAACAACAGGTACACCGTGACCTGGTGTCATTTATTTTCATTCTCTTTCTTAGCACGTATTAGTCGTTATCTAATATTTGTGCTGTTTTTGATAGCCGTAATGTTAGTGAATAACGCGTCTATATAAAAATATGTCTTTGGTTGTAAGGTCTCATGTTAATCGCTTCGTGTAAATTGCTGATGCGTTAGTCGACATCAATATAATTGGGAAACGGCTAGGAGGATGAAATAGTTTTTCAAACATTTTCATTTACCTATATTTATACCTACTTACCCACTTTTTTGTTAAATGTTGAAATCAATATTTTTTTATTGCTTAAAGATGTAGGGTTTTCAGCTTATAAAAACTAGCTTTCCGCCCGCGGCTTTGTCCGCGTGGACTATACGTTTCTTGTCATTTTACGGAATAATACAAAGTCTATGACACTCAGGAATAATGTAATTTTCTATCGGTGAAGTTTTTCAAATCGGTCCAGTAGTTTCAGAACCATCAATGCAAACAAACAATTAAATCTTCCCCCGGATTTCAAACAAACAATTAAATCTTCCCCCGGATTTTGAAAATTCCAATTAATATTTTTGTGACAATATAATGCGCAAGTGGAGTTTACCGCGCGATTAGAGTATATACAACCGCCTGACATCAACCGTCGGGCCGTAGCCCGCCAGGCAAAAAAAACACCTGCCTGGTTGGAGGATCCTCCCTTTGGTTGGAGGGGCAATACATCTCGCCTCTCTACATTAGAAACACTAATGGAGCATTTTTTTTATTTGGATGGGTTACAGCTATCAACACAGAAATAATAGTGAAGTAATGGACGACAAGCCATTTACAAGCCTCCACAATTAGACATTGACTTATTGTAGACATTGAATTAACTAGGGTAACCCTACCTTAATCCTTTTTCTTACTAGAAAATATTTATTCATACAGTCATGAACAATGCATACAATAACATAAAAAACGAATGAACATAAGACATAAAGTATTGTGTTCAGCTTAATGCCAGAATCGGCAATTGCCGGTGAGGTGAGCTGCCTAGCGCTTGTTTTCAGCTGGGCCTTAAAATAGTCTCTTGGCGGGCTAGTCTATGCGTGAAATTTATGGGATAAATTATCTTATTCTCTAATTTTAAACTAGGGACTTCTTCTTATTGTGGATTCTTTTACAATTCCCGAGACCACGAAAAACAATCTGCGGAGTATACAAATATTCACCACTGGGCCAATAGCGAAGTCGAATTGATGACAATATCATTTTAATGACGTTTATCTGACGTAATTTGTAGTGCATACTTCAAAATAACCGTTCTAATTTCAAACACTACGATTATTTTCCTTGTCATCATCAATTAACCGCGCAATAGTAATTATGGAAGCATGAACATCGGTATTTAACTATTATTGACTGAATACAATTGAACGAACATTACACACATTTCTATGTATATACATGATCTTCAACCATTGGCAACATGAATAGTATCTGTCAAACAATGCTACCATAATAATTGCGCTGCTAACGATAATTAGTCTCGACATTTGTATTGTATAGGATAAAACCTATCCCTGTATATATGTGTATGTAAAGATACAAACTTCTCGGAGCAATTAGCACTTCTATAGAACCTTCATAGTCACAAATATACAGAAATATTTGTGTGAGCAAGCAAGCAACTGCAAATGTAATTAGCCGACAATGTTGAACTGTCCCGTTTCTCTAGTTTGCATTCTCTAATTGTCCCGTATACCGGGCACGATAGCGGCCAATGCCGTTTGTCAATTGGTTTTGTACGGTTTTATTGCTCTGATTATATCCATACGCAAAGAATAAAATTTTCTTCGAAGCTTTTTTTAAAATTAAGATTTCTGAGAGAAGTTTGTTTCAGCCAGAGGTAAGGTAAAGCAAGGTTACGATGTATTCTTCGAGGATTTTTATCTTTTGTATTCCTTTGCAACTTTGACGTCATTATAAATATAGTATTTCTTGAATAAAGTAAATTGTAAAATCTCTGAATGTAGGCTATAGTTTTTACCTTTAAGATATTTGCAATTTTGCCTTCATTCTTTGACTCCGTTGCAACACCTTAATATCTAATTCTATCGACGGTGTTCTGTTTTGCGAAACGCGTGAACAAACAAATCTATTGTTATCTATGTTTGATTTTCGCTTTTTCGCTATTCGTTTTTATAAAAAAAAAAAATTGTATGGTAACAAAATGGTATTTGGCACATAAAATGTTGTGTATGATGTTATTACAAATAACTATCTTTATACATATTTTGCCAAATTTACTACCGTATAAGTCAAAGCATGATCATCAGATCTGCAAGATTAAGCTACGCCCACCGCGATCAGTCTGTAGAAGGGTGACCATGCTTAATACATGGAAACCCCTCCGTGCTTCGGAGAGCACGGAAAGTCATCTGTCCCGGTTGTCATCCGGACACCTATGACAATTATAATCGTTAGTGGTAAAAAAAAGCCCAAAAATCAGTCCAAAATCGGTGTTACCCAGAAATAGGGTTTCGGAGATCTAAAGGCAGTTGCTTTATGTAAAATGCTGATATTAAGCCACATCAGTTAATAATTAAGAACAGGCGTAAGCAGCAAGAGATAAACCTAAAGAAGACTTGTGTAGTGTAGTAGCTCACCTTACCATTTATGTATTTAGTATTAAGATTATTGTAAGGAAATTAGTATTATAAAGTCCATCAAACTATCAACACGACTATTTATTTCACACCTACAACGCCCCACATTGCACTTGGGACATGCCGACGTCACAGTTTGTCATGAATTTGCCGTCGCAGAATTTGAAGCCAAAATGTGCGTGACCGTTGATTTTTAAACAATACACCAATATGAAGACAAACCTTTTGTATCTCTTCGCTCGACCCAAAGGTTGTGTTTCCCCGCCTTGCAGCTGGCATGTAATTTCCCCGCAGCGTACGTTAGCTGATGAACTGACAGATGCTAGTTACACAAATCATTGTAACCTCGGCTCTGAACGACAGCCTGCAATCTGTTTCGGCTTCCATTGTCCAACTGATTTACTATTGTATCACGTGTATTGTAAATCATTGTGTTAGCCAATACGGTACGTGAAATACGTTTAATCACAGTATTTCGACGAAATTGTTTATCTGACCAGGGTTTTTAAAATTAGAATAGAATAGAATAGATTTATTACCATAGAGGGTTTCGTTACAGTACACCAGTAATAAAGAGTAAAACATAGTGATAACAAAGGTAAGGCAAGTTTATGTACTTGCTAAAGGAAATATATTAAAACTTATTATATTTATATTAAGTGATGTTACACCATTTAATAAGTTAAATTCAATTACGTATGCAAGTTTACTCACTTTACAAAAATATTTGTTAGTGACGGTATACCGAAGATAAAGTTTTTACCTCCCGTGCTAGTCAAGACTGACAATTAATTGCTTATAATCAGAGCTGCATATATTTGATAATGTTGTTTTAATTGGCGCGCAAGTTTAATGAAAAGATCTACAAGCGTTTGATAACGTCACGTTGAAAAGAGACATAATTAAGCCGATAAGGATTTTTTTATATTATTTTCATCGAATTGAAAGTATGTAATTGTAAGTAGGGACCTAGTAGGAATAGATTGCTGGCGTAGATTGTAAAAAAAATAATATTTAAATACCACTAGATAATTTTTTATAAATTTAAGTCCCCGGCCACGCTGAATTTTCGTCTGTTCGGGCTAATCTCAGAAACTACTGTACAAGCTAGTTTTATATATTACAAAATAAATAAAAATATTATGTAAACAAAATTGTGGACTCAACCTGGTCCCAACATTTTCTTCTAACAAAACAGTTTTCAAAATTCACTTATAGCGACACAACCGAGTTATTTGGTAAGATAAAGTTTTGGGGAGAGATCCTTTGAAAAAGCCACGGTGTTGCGCCTACTCTAAACTTCAGGTCACGCCATGAATTTCGAGTTAATTAACTTTTACTGGTTGAGAAAACGTATTTATATAATAATAAAATCGTTAGAAGACTTTATCTGTACCACGCGAAACTTCTTTAGAGGGGATTTTTTTAAAACATTGCAGTGTAAAAAGTATACTCCTTTGTTTAAAAAAGGTCTTCGATATTATTCTCTCTACCTCCAAAGGTTTCTGGGAAATTTTGTTGGAAATTATACCGTTGTATTTATTTTTCAATCTGGGTCTACCATCGCGATCACCAAATTTTAAGGGAGCTTTACAGAATGTTCCTAAAAAAAATGTGGTAAGCCGTGCGTACAAACTATCGTCTATAGATTCTATTACCGAACATTTCACACCATTTTATTATGGAGACGGTAAAAAAACGCGTCTGTATGTACATTTAAATAAAATAATGAAGTATCATGTAATTTTCATAGAAACAACGACATCCCTGCTCTCTATCATTATTATTTAGCTCCAATTTGACGTTAGTGATGACTCGATCTCTAAATACCAGGGGGAACGAATATGAGTAAGAAATACATCACTAAAGCGTTACGCCTACATGTCACTAAGAAGGGTAAATTAGGAAAATACCCGAAACGGCTACCGCTACAGCTTGACTAACCGACTTTCATCAATCAAGCGAGACTTATACATGTATCACTCACATCAATCACCTTGTTCCTATATATACGCATCACCTAGATATATACACGGAATCGATCCACAAAACTTTCTTAAAAAGGTGTTTCTCTCTTCTCAACGGAAGCCTGCTCTTAGCTGACATGACTTTGATAAATTATTTGCTTACCGAACGATTTGGAATTTGCGAAGAACGAAATGAGCGTCTCCATTCGATCTTACGTATTCTTCTTTATAATATTACTTTGGGGATACTTGAAGATAAATTGGTTTGCGGGAATTGCGTCTCTTTTACTTAGTATTGGATTAAACATTAGCTATTACCCGCCATTTCACTAGCATCCCCAGGGACTTTTTGAGACAAAATGTAGCCTACACCCTCTCCAAGGTCCCGTCTATATCTATACCAAAATTCATCAAAGTCTGTTCTGCGGTGTAGGTACAAAAACGTTGCAAACAGACAGACATAGTTATTTGCATTTATAACATTATTATGGATACCATAAAAACTGCATATTATTATATAAACTTAAGGTTATAGTATACTATTAATCATCAGTTTTCCCTTTTTGTAAGGTAAGTTAAAGAAGGCGAGCCTACTGCCATCAAATCAAATGTTACAAACCAAAAATCTAGCTGCTACTGTGAATTGCATAGAATACCCCACTAACATAATGTTCGAAGCTCGAAGAAGCTGTCCATTGCGTCCATAATTTTATTATAAAATTGTTTCAAAAATCAAATATTCAAATATATACAGTAAGTATGTCGGTTCGCATTTATCATGTCCATTGTAAATAAGAGTTGAAATATTTATTTATTAAATACTTTTACAATAAAATTTATCTCAATCAGACTTTTGGGAGCACGACTATAAACGTAATGAAAATATTCGATAATTATCATAATATAGATTGGGTCCATAAAATAATGGTTTAAATAAGCAACAGCCGATCTCGTACATCTCTCTACACGACCTGTATCAAATACGTGTATATTAAAATAAAACTACTTTTTACGGATTTTATCGCGTTATATTGATTATTTTAAATTCCCGACGTTTCGGATCCTTTACAGCATCCATGGTCACGGGTGGACTGAGGTGTTGGTCGTCCTAATGTCAAAATTATCAACAGCTACCCTACATTTTGTTGATTATTATTTATGCCGGTCACGCAGAATGAGCTCACCGTATCCTTAGGTCTCGCAGTCTTGTGCTTGGATTTAATGGAATCTATGATGGGGTTCCAAGCAGATGGTAAGACCCAGCCATCTTCTCTATTGAAATTTGGATGTTTTTTAATTTCAATAGCCTCGCGAATCATCCTAGGTAGGAATCGGTTTTCTTTTGCAAGGACTTGTGGTTTATCAAATCTGATGTAGTGCTGGGTCTTGTCAAGTGTATGTTCACAAACTGCTGACTTCCCGGAACGGCGGTGTTTGACATCGGCGATGTGTTCTTTTACGCGGGTCCCTATGCTTCTTTTAGTTTGGCCTATGTATGAGAGACCGCAATCACAATCAAGCTTGTATACTCCTGCATCTTGTAGAGGTATGTGGCACTTGACAGGTGGTAGGAACTGACTAATCTTCTTCAGCGGCTTGAAGTAAGTTTTGATTGAAGCCCGCTTCAAGATATAGCCAATCTTGTCTGTGACTCCTCTTACATATGGTAACACAACAGGTAGTCGCTCAACTGTGGTACGTTTCACGCGGTTTCGTGATGAGGTTTCGGTATTCGGAGCTTGTTGTCATGCAGTACTTGCTTGACATGTTGAAGCTCTGCATCCAGGTGTTGCTCATCACAGATCCCACGCGCTCTCTGAAACAATGATTTACCGACGGTAGATAACTGTGTTGGGTGGTGGTGTGATTCATCATTTAAGTATTTGTCTGTATGGGTTTTCTCTCGATACACAGTGTGACTCAAGGTGTTATTTAGGTTACGAATTATTAAAACATCTAAGAAAGGTAAAGAGTTATTAGCCTCTGACTCCATAGTAAATTGAATTTTAGAGTTTAAGGAGTTAAGGTGGTCTAGAAATGCTGTTACTTTATTAGATGGTAATATTGTGAAAGTATCATCTACGTACCGCTTGTAGAATTTCGGTGTTACAGGAGCAGATTTTAGAGCAGTCTCCTCGAAATCTTCCATGAAGATGTCAGCAACAATGGGAGATACTGGAGAGCCCATTGCTACACCATCCACTTGCGTGTAGAATTTATTACTCCACAATAGATAGCCAGATGTTAGGCAATGTTGTAATAGTTCAGCATATTCAATAGGCATGTTATTCTCTAATAGTTTCCTAGATACAATTCTGATGCAGTCTTTAACTGGTAGGCATGTAAATAATGACTGAACATCAAAACTGACCATAGTTTCATCATCAGCAAGCTGTAGGTGTTTTATCTCACTGACAAAATGGTATGAGTCCTTCACATGTGCAGCCGTGTTTCCTCTGAGTGGTGAGAGTACTTTCGCCAGGTGTTGAGCAAATCTGTAGGTTGGTGAATCGATTTGGCTAACAATTGGTCGAAGCGGCGCATTGGGTTTGTGTATCTTGGGCAGCCCATACAGTTTTGGTGGTTTTGCACAACTATCACTAACAATCCGTAAAAAGTAGATTTATTTCAATGTCTAATATTCGCGTAAGTGTTATAAACCAGTACGTGTATATTAATTTAATATACTGTTAGAAAATATGGCAGGCCGTGGTTTAAAAAAATATATATTTAATATGGTCCTTTAGGTCAAAGTAACAATTTACAGTCAGGATTACATCAGAGCCAACACACAATAATTACACGTAATGATCGGACAGAGATTCGACCTCACTATCACTTGCCTTTTATACAAAACCACACCTAACATAAACCTAACCTAAACCTAACCTAGAGCTAACCGAAACCTAACCTACACTTGGTAGTGGTGTCAAAATACAGACGCACTTGTGGTCTCCCTTTCAGCCTGAGGTTAATTCACTTACAATTATTTCTTGTATAGTTTACTACAACTTTATGTAAACAAGAACTGTAAATTTGAGTACATTGTAGCCATTTATGTCTAAGTAGGTTATAGTTATTACATTTTGGTCGTGTATTATTCCACATAGGTAATCTATTTAGATTGACATTGAGTTCTCAGATGCTGAGAACCCTTTTTAAGTTTAGTCCTGACTTCAGGCTTATTATGACGTAAACCTCCAATGTCCTCACATCCTGTTATCGCCATAATACTCAATACTCAATACTCAATATATTTATTGCACTCCACAATGTTAACAGGTGTTACACAGTAATTTAGTAGGTATCAATCATGGACCCTGTCGGGCACGGCAATTTAGGAGAGAGGAGGAAGGCATTCTATTTTTATATTTGTTATACCTACTACTTTTTTTAGTTTTTTAGTTATTTTTTTTTTTTATTTATGTTCTTAATTATTATTTTTTTATAGTTATTGTTTTGTATATACTATTTATATACCGTTTATTTTATTAGCATATTGTATCAATATACCTAGTAAGATTTATATAATTATGTATTTATTATTATATATTTAAACATATTTATAAAGTTATTTATTTGTATAGTTTGTTTTGAATATATTGTTGTTGTTAGACTTAAATGAAAGTCTTCTTTGTTACTGAAGCTAATTTTATTTGTCATGGTTTTTATTTAGGTATTCGCTTATGTCGTAGTAACTCTTTTTTAATAGCATTTCCTTTAATTTCTTTATAAATATACTATCTTTTTGTTCATTTTTAATTATTTGTGGTAGATTATTATATATTTTTATTGACATAACGAATGGACTGGTTGAATGCATTTTTAGCCGAGAGTTTGGTAAGTTTAGTCTGTCTTTATGTCTTAATGAGTATGGTAGATGTTTGTCTTCTTGTGTAGTGTAAAACTCGTTGTGTTTTCTTACAAATTTGCATGATTCTAGGATATATATACAAGGTAGAGTTAAGATGTTTAGGCGTTGGAAGTGGGGTTTGCAGCTATCTGTATCTTCTATATTAACGAGAATACGCATGAGTTTTTTTTGTAAGGTAAAAAGAGAAGGTGCGTCTGTACTATTCCCCCACAGTATTACGCCGTAGCTTAGCCACGAATAGGCATAGGCATAATATGTGACAAGTGCAGTTTCTAAATTAGTTGCCTTTTTGACTTCCCGGAGGGCATACGAAAATTGTGAAAGTTTTGACTTAATTTTTTTAACGTGTGATTTCCAATTTATGTTCTTATCTATATTTAATCCAAGTAGCGTAAAATCTTTAACTATTTCTAATTTATTGTTATTGAATATGAAATTTAATTCCAAAGAGGTCTTTTGATATGGGTGGAAGGTTATTAATTTAGTTTTTGTATAATTAATTTCTAGGTTGTGTTGGTTCATCCAGGTAAGTGTATTATTAAGTAGAGTAGTTAGTTTATTATTTATATTTATATTATTTTTGCACGAGATTAAAAGGGAGATATCGTCGGCGAACAAAACACAAGGACCCTGTATATGTTTAGGTAAATCATTGATGTAGATGAGAAACAAGAGACAGCCAATAACACTACCTTGTGGGATTGAGGCATTTATGACTTCTGAGTCTGAGCGAAAGTTTTTTATTTCTTTTGTGCTTTGATTAATGATTAATGAGTACAAGTGATTAATGTAAAATCTTTTATTTTTAATATTGTCCATGGAGTTTCTTGCCGGATTCTTCTCCATAGGATCAACTTTTTGGAACCGTGCAACTAGAGTCAATAACGTTTCATAAACGCTTGTAAAAGCTTATTTGAAATAAAAACATTTGATTTAAAATCATCTGTCTCCTAACAATGCAATACATTTCTAGACTACAAAGGTAGGTAAATGAGCAATATACAGCCACTAATATTCGTGGCTATCAAGATATCTATATATAGGTATCTTAGTGTAATTATCCAATCGTGTGTGTTTAATATCTTGCCAGTTAGTAACCACTGACTGGCAGGATATTAAACTTGATAATATCAGAAATTGTTGGTATGTTATTCTTGATAATGTTAGAAACTAGCGACCGCCTCAGCTTTACACGGGTAGTATAAAATATAATATCATGCCTAAATTTTTTTTGTCGTAGAGTCGCATCAAATCTTTACATCGAATATGTGGATTAGATTAGTATATACCACTTGAAAAAGCTCCCAGGCGGCGTGCTATTTCCGAAATTTTCATACACGATCGTCATTTTAGCGGCGGTAGCCTAATGGCTAGGGAGTCGAACTTGCGAAATTGTTGATGCCGGTTCGAACCACACCCATTGACGACGTGAACCCACTCGTAACACAAGCATTTTAGCTTAGCACGAGTGGTTAACAAGAATACTAGTAATGTGCCACCTACATTGAGGGTAAGCTTTCTTTTAAAAAAAAAAAGTAAAAAAAAAAAACAACAAATTATACACTTAAACCAGACTGACAGACAGACACAGCGGATGACATTGTCTCATAAAATATAAGACTCTATAATCTAGGCATGAATACTCCGATAGCTAGGTTGATGTCAACTTACAACAGTTGGTGTATTTTGTATGACATAGATATCTTTCATGACTACCGCACGCGATTTAGGTCTAAGATTATAATGAATAAGGATATTAGAAACAATAGACAAAATTAATATTCATACAATTAGTTAATATTTATATAATGATTTAGTTTCATAAAATCATTAAGTATAATAACCTGTTTGTGAATATATTTGATTATGCGGTTTTAAATTCTATTGTGAAGCTTATTACTAATTGCAGATACTGATAATTTTAATATTAGTTTTTCTACTCAACTTTAAATATTGTAAATGCTGTGCATATCTTTTATTGATTTTAACATATGTCCATATCCCACTATTTGCTACTTACCAATGTTTATGCTATTATTGTTGATATGCCTTAATAAATAAATAAATAAATAAATAGTGATAAGTAACGCTTTTAATTTTTTTTCCTCTTCTATCGGGTAGTTGTACGGGACCATAGCAACCTGTCATCACGTTGAATGTCTGAAATAGTTAGTGCAATTTTAACACAATCATCCTGACACCACAAAAATAAATAGCGACGCTGAATGCCCCATATATGTCAGACAATACCGTATCAGGCCTTTTTTACCATGTAAAGTTAGTACAAAGCTAACGTTCAGATAAAAGGATATCTAACCTTTGTGGGTCTAACCTCGTAATAGTGACAAGCTTTAGTGACATTTGTTAGGAGTTAACAGGGCCGGATTAAACCAAAACCAATATAGACACATGCCTACGGGCTCTGCAGCTCGAGACAGAATAATAAATTCTTTGAAGGAAAATAAAAAACGTAACGTAAACCAAGATTCACGTTGCCGCTATACAGCTTAATGCGGCCCTGTTAGTTGATACAAAAAATATGTCCTGTGGTACGACCTTACGTTCTCATTGTGCTAACGGGTTACTTTGAGAAACATTTTTATTTATTGCGCGGGATTCGAACTATACAGGTAATGGAGGCCGGCTGGTCATCTAATCCATCACATTGGGCCCGGTCGGTCATTGAGTAACGATGCGGGCATAGAAATGTAGGTGTACCAACCCAATAGGTTCATACAATCAATATTGGTGGCTGCAATCAGTAGGCAAATACAATTTCTCCAGCTTATAGGTGTAAGTATATAACATTGAAACATATCTAAACAAATTAGAATACGGTAGACTCGATATCTAGTTGTTAAAGAACTTCGTAAATGATTTGTGTCAATGATCAAATTCCTATTAATATTGTTACTTGTGTTGTGTACTGTTCAAGCTTTGAACTTAAATAGATCATTGATCAATTACCTATTGTTTAGAATAATTAGTTTACCAAGGCGTCAAGATGTAATTATATCTTTAAAAACTTTGAGCATTTTAGTAAGGTATATTAAGTATTATGTACATTTAGTGGCTAATGAAATCGTAAAGTAGATTAGGTACAGACAGCACAAAATAACACTATTTCTTATAAAATGTAATATTATTGTATTAAACTAACCTAATATATCTTTTTAACAAAAATATTACGGCACATTAAAGCAAAATAGGTTAAAAAAAATTAAGAAACTTATTTTATCGTAACTCTTTTCAGAGGTGCTGAGGAGCTATAAAGACTTTAACAGCTCAAACTTTATCAAAGTTGTTCTAAGGCTGAAGAATATATCTCTTCAAAACCAACAAATCTTAAGCAAAAACGTAAAAGTGGAAAACCTAAAGTCCGCTAAAGATACAACTCCGCAAGAATTTCAATTTTGGCGAATTCTCTGACGGTACGAACATACGTACTCATTTAGTATCCTCGTTAACTCTAATTTCTTTTCCGCTATTGACCGTAGTTTTTTTAAAGGGCGTGTAGGGTGGTCACTAAACGCCGAGCTAAGTGCCGCTTTGTGAGCGTACCGCGTGTAAACCGCCCGGCAAAGACCCGGTTGCATTAAATTTTTCTCGTTATTATTTTCTCTAAAAGCTTTTACACAAGAACTGCGCGTTCAATTAAAACTCCTTTTTTGCGTCAATAGATGAAGCTGATTGTTCGGTACTTCTATTTTTAAATTTTCATCATTTCTTTTGTCTTTTTTTAAAATCAAAAGTGTTCGATTTATAAAGGTTTTAAGCTATCCGTGTGTTTACGCGGTAAACAGCGGACAGCGGTTGTAAAAAGTAATTCAATTCTGCAAAATGTTTTAGATTGCAAAAGAGGGCGACTGGTAACGGACGCTCCTTTTAGCGTGAAGAACTCATTAAACAGCTCGCCCTA
Source organism: Subacronicta megacephala (assembly GCA_958496365.1). NCBI lineage: Eukaryota > Metazoa > Arthropoda > Insecta > Lepidoptera > Noctuidae > Subacronicta > Subacronicta megacephala. The sequence goes on from OY292521.1 coordinate 9,708,260, forward strand.
AATAGTTAGGGAAATAAAATTACTGTTCCTACACCGGGAAAAAAACAACAATTTACAGAAACAACTTCCATCTTTGTCGAATTATTACTTTAACTTTTGTTCGTTACTTTTTATTCGGTGTATCATTTAGTATTTTTCTTGTTTCGCTTTTGCTGCGTCCGTTTTTGCTGCAACTGATATAACTATAATTATTAATGATAAGTGTATTTGAGTCACAATTTCCTGTTTTATTTATTTTTTATTAACTGAACAGACGAACGATTTGCCGTCTAAATTTCAATTTTTCAATGTATGAATACCAAAGTTGCAGAGTCGGTGTGGCTTCACGAGTACTCGCTAAACCTGTGACGAAACACGTCACGTCATTGGCATATCCCCGTTGACATGGCCGTTTCGCTTTTAAATTTTTGCAAATTTAATTTGCGAACCGCTTTTTACATACGGCCATCGGCAAGGTAAATATGCTCTGAATGTTGAGGTCACGCCAAGTACCATCTGTCTTTGTGGTTCAAAATATCAGTTAAGCTAAAATATTTATTTTGTTGAAAGAATCTAAAATTCTCTTTATATCATACAGGGGGCATTGAGTTATACTACTGAGCCTACACCCATAGTTCGCCTGTATGTTTACGTATTATGTAAACGAGCGAGCTTATTGCCTATAACCGGGCACAATACTTTGCTCGGAAAAAAAAACTAAGAGTCGAGACTACGTAAAGCATGGACCGCTTTGCATTTGCGGCCCTTTGAGTGACTTTTTCTATTTCTGTAAAACTATCAGTACCTACTTACTTAACGTTTACGCCTCCCTTCCCGGCCAATAGCCGCCCTCCACGTCCCCGAAATTTGATACAGATAGAATTATTATAAAATTTAACTCTAAGTACTCATGTCACCCTGTATATATTACGGTAACGGTAATAAACCGTACAGCCTAGCTGGCGTTTGTAGATCTGACGATGACGTCATTATGCTTATCGCTATCATATGTCAAGCCATATTAGGTTGACTGCAAATAATCTAAAAGTATAGAGTTGTACAAATTGATGATTATTTGTATATACATGATATTTAGAAAATTTGTGTATGTGTATGTGTTTTTTTTTTGAGAAAGTAAGTGCTGTTTCACTGTAACTGTTACTTTACTGCTGAGTGCATTGAGGTCAGAAACTACGAGAAGCACTGTTCAAAGAAAGCCCAAGAGTACAACAAAAAGGCTACACAATATTTACTAGAGAAATCTTTGAGAACCACTTCACAATGAAGTCACAAGCATAATTATTAATTTCCTTGTTTTACTCCTACAACAAAACTCAAACAACATTAACATGGCTTATTAAGTAAATAGAATGACAGAGACATTTATTACTAAACAAATGCTACTTTAATATTTGCAGTCGATCCTTGGGCGTCTCATAATGTCATCCGCTTAAACTTAGCGAGGTTTTCTTTGAAGGGACGCGTCGTCATTAAGAATCTTAATTAAATGCCCCTCGGGCCACAAATGCTTACGTATAAGGCACTCGGTGCCAACCCTATATTTCTTCACTTCCCCGCTTATAAATGCATGTTAACAGGGCGACTTTTTTATTTAATTTAAGACGTTTTAAATGAATAAGTTTGATGAAGAGCGACGAGCGCTGTAATTTGTACAGCAAACTTTGAATAGTTTAACTAAAGTTGTTCGTTGGTTAATTAAAATATTAAAGATGTTGCTTTTAGATGTGCTTTTGCCGCTACTGAAAATATGTTTCTTGTTGCTAAGAATAGCGGATATAATAATTTACTCAAGTTATATTCCGTTTTTAAATAGTTCCAATTTACCATTTCCACATTCCTTGGCAAAAGAGTTCGTTTTCTGACGTCACTTTAATATTTCTATCTTTTTTTTATGTTTTTGGCAGTATTTCAAAAAATCGTATCCAAGTAAAAGGTAAAAATGTTCGACAACAAATAGAAAATTGAGAATAACAATACATTATTTTAAATATAAAGGTTAGCGTGCCCAAGAAATTTTGTCATCAAAAGGTGTACGAGTAATGTCCTCTACCTCCTAACCTAACCATTCAATATGGATCTTTAAAAAGTTCCCTTCAGTTTTGTTTTGAGAGCCTTACTCCGAGGTCGTTAAATGGCGAACCGTTTTAAAAGGAAGCAAATTTTACCAAACTTGCCTGAATCTTATTGAAGCCAACGAGTCGCTCTCGACAAAGTTAGCGTTTCGAAATCGAGTTAAGACCCATTAACTATTCGCGGTTTAATTTTCTTTGAGATGAGGTTTTAATTCCACTCTTACTTAAACTTGTTTCCTTAGAATCTTCACAAGCGGCGTGTTTATTAAAGATGAAAGGTTGTTTATGACAGAAAAACGAACAGAACTTCAATATTAAATGCCTTGCAGGGAAGTTATAGGGAAAATTTGCTGCGGTACATTTCCAGAAACATCTTTGGTAAAGTTACTTAAGGCTAATTTATCCACTTAGACCGCCAAATTCATATTGTATATGACACTTGGGTTTAGACAGTTTAATTTGTGTAGATAACATATGACGATTAGGTGTGAACATGACGTTAGTAATTAAAATTGGCAATATTTTAATAGATGCGGGCATTAAGCAACAAAAAACACTATTACAATATTTTCATGGCACATAATACAAAAATATAACAAACATTTTAGTAGCCATACAATTTTATGTCTTGTCATAACAACGCGAAAATGCATCACAGATAAACTCATGTTGATTGTGACAACTGACGTTGAAAATAAAATTATTGCGCTGGCAACATTCAATTTGTCGAATAAATTCCGGATATTAGTTACGGTAGTATCAATATCAGTTAAGGAATAACTGCCATCAATAGAGCAGATAAAACTTCTACCGTATGAAGCAATAAGCCGTATATTGCATGCGAATATTAGGTGAAGGGTGGCTAGGTTGACGGGTGCCATGAAATACACGAAAATTAAAACATTTGCGGTAAGGGAATAAGATCTCTCCTCCTCACTCGTTAAAAAAAACAGTATGGTGGCCAGTGATTGACGATTTTATCCGAACAACGTTGTACGGAACCAAACGTTTCGAGAGGGGGCAAAACGCTTTTTGATTACGTGATGAATTTTACCAGGCAATTACTAGCCGCGTTAAAGAACTTCGTTCTACAAAACTTAATAATTATATAATGGATAACGTTTTTAATTCGAAAAACAAAAGATTAGGTATGTTAAGATATTCTAACGAGAAGCTAAATAACTTTTCCTACTCACCAAAAACAGTCTACAAAATTTAAAAATTGAGGTCCCCGAGGAAACCACTTAATGAAAGATTTTTATGGCAGGTTCGTCAGAAAGTTTTTGGGGAGTGTCCGGGGAACCGGGGTGTACTAACACTTACCAAACTTGGGCCTTTGATTAAAATTTAGCTTCAATAAACCTAGTAATAGATAACCCCGCATTTATCATCATAATTTTATCCAAAAGAGGTCCGACCCTCATAGACTTCCAAAATGTCTGGTTTTATGCCGCCTGTATCTAATGAGTCCCAGCGACCCCTATCAGGTGGTTTGTCCATCTTGTTGAAGTCCGTCCTATTGAAAATCATTTGCTCCATCGGCCATCAGTTCAAGATATTTGCCTCGCCCACTACCACTGTTGCTATGTCAGCAACTTCGGTTCTAGGGATCTCCTCATTACTGATTAGGTCACGTAGAGTTTGAGCAGTAGAAAGCTCAAGTTTATTATAACTTGAACATATTAAAATACAAACCAACACCAACTTGTATTGTAACTGTATTGGAGTTTCCAATTGTTATTTTAAAGCCTTTCCCCCTTTGTTTGTCTTCCGGGTTGATTCGCGAAGCGCAACATGGCGGTTCAGTTGTTTTAATCTCGCATAATATTGTAAACGTTGACCTTGAAACGAGCGGTTTCTATTATAAGGGTTTAACTGAACCAAAAAGGTTGAAATTAGAATAATAATAATATAACTTCTTTCACAGTTCTGATCCCCAGGAATTCACAGTAGCACTCAGATTAAGTATTTGTATTCATTTGGTCAGTGTCTGAACAGCAAAATTCATGAAGTTAGTTTTCTTTACTTAAACAGTTTTACAATAATAGATTATATGATTGATATAAATAAAATTTAAAAATACAATGTACAGAATACGCGTATAGCACAAAGTGGATTTTTTGAAAGGCTAGCTACAAAGCTACAACAGTTTATCGTCAACAAAGTAGAAAAGCCAACTCAATAAGCCAGTACTCAATTTATGTAAAAACGCCAGTTGATTTCAATAAAAATTCATCCGGCGTAAACAAGTTTGGCAACGGGAACGAACTTCATGTACCTACAGAATCATTTGAAACCATTCGCGAAGCAAAACGGCATCAAATTTGTCGTGTACATAAATTTGTGTGTAGTATTATAACAGGGTCAACTGCAAATTTATGCAGATTGGGTTCGTTTCATAGCTGTGCTGTGCGTATACGTTTGCCACTGGAGATAACGCCGGATTTATGTTTAAGACTTTATTACTCGGTGTGATGCGCTGTTTTCGCTGATTTAAGCGCTTGTTAGTCTGATATGACGATGTATTCTGCGGTTCCGCTAATTGTTTCGCTCCATTTTGCACTTTCAGTGTGACGTTGGACGCAAATTAATTCCTGAGTCTCGTGGCAATTAGGTAGGTCATCGTGGGCGATTGTATTTATAGAATATGAATGTTTATTCTCGTTAAATATAGCCGGTATTTAGTCCTCCTACTTATTTGCGCCTACGTATTCTTTTTTAAATTTGCGAAGGTTGTAAAAAGGTGCTCTTAATTACTTTTGGTCACATTTCCATATTTCCTACTGAATCCGTACAGTCGGTAACGGAAGCGACTAATCAAGACCCAATCTTCAAAATTCTTAAACATCGCTGAGCCAGAACTTACTTAGGTACACGAGACGAGGTAGTACGAATTTTCTGCGCATAGCGCAATTACTTATACGCTTTACCTAAGTCTGTGTCTATTGAAGAGTTTTGATGCTGTGATGTTTCGTTAACTTTCGTTGCTAACCATACCTATTCCAAAATTTAGTTATTTATTTTTACTAGAATAACAGCATTAAGAACGAGCAACAATCTTAAATATTTGGAAATTTGCAAAAATAGACCGTTTCTCTTTCCTACTCATTAATTTCAAAAGGGCCCTTATGTATCATTCGAAGAAGCATAAGAATCGTTAGCACACACTTAAGACGATACAATATATTCGAAACACGTTGCCGGATAAAAAATAATTTCCTTCTCAAGTAACTCAACGAGCGTAAAGGACTTGTTTATTCAATATCGTGAAGAATAATAACTCTTTATGCCATGAATAACATGACATTGTGAGAAAAGGGAAAAGCGCGTGGTTTATAATAAAATTTTCTTTTGACGCGTTTGTCGCGACGACATCCCCTTCCGTCGGTAAATTCTCTTGACGGAGCAACGTTTATTTCTGTGCGGCAAAACATACCATGCCGCGGGAACGCTCATATTTTAATCATTACGTCATTATGCTGGATAGAGACAAACAGACGTGAATTTGGACGTAAGAAATAATACTATCCACATTTAAAAAGTAAAATTGTAAGAAGTTAATGCAACATCGTTCGGGATTAAACTATATAAATGTAAATGAAGTCGTAACCATATAAACATATAAATAGATATCACAGGTCTCGGTATTTTGGTGGCTAAAGTGCCTGGTGTACTTAACCGGAGGCACGCCGGTTCGACTCCTGCCTGAGATCGTATTTTCTTTTCACTAGAAAATTCATATCTTTATACATAAAATATAATAACATACATAAAAAATATAATTAAAAATAACTAACAAATTAGGTAAATTCCATTCTGTGCATTCATTATAAAGTAGGCAAAATTCAACTTCATACTTTACTCGTATACCAGTCATTTACTCATTACCTACATACAATAATACATTTTACTAAGTACTTATTAACCAACCATTCATAATAAGTACCTAACAGATAATACAATACAATTACCTATGAACAAAGTGTAATTATCAAATGAAATTTAACTAACTACTTAACATCATGCATGTTTGACCACTGGGATTAATAGTTCATTAATATATATATGAAATATGGCAATATAAAGGATTAGTACCTAATGGTGAATTTAATCCCTACTAATATTATAAATGTGAAAGTAACTCTGTCTGTCTATCTGTCTGTCTGTCTGTCTGTTACGCTTTCACGCCTAAACCACTCAACCGATTTTGATGAAATTTGGTACTGGAATAGACTAAAGCTTGAGAAAGGACATAGGCATACAAAAATAGACTAGACCTTGGGAAAGGATATAAGCTGCGTTTATATTTCAGTAAATAATAAAGTTGGGCAAATTTTGTGATCTACCTGAGCAAGGAAGCGGACGGAAAGATATGTAAAGATAATTTGTAATTTCCCGCCAGAATTGGAAAAAACTAAACAGTCAAAATCGTGCTATCCACGCGGGCGAAGCTGCGGGCGGAAAGCTAGTTTTAAGTATTAATAACATAACATAATAGTAATGAATACCTACACAAAGCTATAGATTAACTTATATTAATCCAGTTTAAGCTGATCTCGCATTGTATAGGCTTTCCATATACTAAGAGGCCAGCGTAAACTGGATTTTAATAGCTCGACGTGTTGCCGTGCGTACTTACATCAACCTGTATCCACAAATGGTTAGGCAGAGTTATATAAGTACCTTTATAACCATAATTTGTCGCTCGGTATCTTGCCACTTGTTAAACATTATAATGACTATTACTTAGCTCTCGCACTTTTTTAGGGTTCCGTTGTGTGCCAAATGGCAAAAAACGGAACCCCTATAGATTCGTCATGTCTGTCTGTCTGTCCGTCCGTATGTCACAGATTTTTTTCTCTACTATAAGATCTATGCTGTTGAAACTTGGTAAGTAGATGTATTCTCTGAACCGCATTAAGATTTTTACACAAAAATCGTAAAAAACAAAAAAAAATGGGGTTTCCCCATACTTAATACGTGTGGTCTTCAAAAATGATATTGAGGTTTCCAATATCATTTTTTTCTAAACTGAATAGTTTGCGCGAGGGACACTTCCAAAGTGGTAAAATGTGTCCCCCCCCCTGTAACTTCTAAAATAAGAGAACGATAAAACTAAAAAAAATATATGATGTTCATTACCATGTCAACTTTCAACGAAAATTGGTTTGAATGAGATCTAGTAAGTATTTTTTTCTAATACGTCATAAATTGTAATGGCACGGAATTCCCCGTGCGCGAGTCCGACTCGCACTTGGCCGGTTTTTTTTATTTATCAGGCTAGTTTTTTTTTTCATCAAAATAATAATTCCAGAATGGTAATTTTTGGCAGCGAAAAATTCTCTTCAATCATTTCCTAATAGGGAAGGCGGCAGAACAGACATACCTTGCCGCCTCAAGTGGAAGATGATTCATTCATACTCAACAAGAAGAAGAACTACCAAAAATTTCATGTTCAACCCGGAATTTGAACTCAGAACCTCACGCTCAGAAACCGTGTTTGCGACTATTATCAATGAAGTCAGTAAAATTACAACTTCAATAGGGTACTTTTTCTTAGTATTTGTACATATGCAAGATAATAGATTACATTTGAGCCATAAAACTATAAAATAAAATAAAGAATATCTACTACTCGAAAGAAATTTCAAAATAAAATTCTCTTAAAATCCAACAGTAACAAAAGAATTTTAAAAGCAAGCCATGCTAAGTCGATTCACATGTTTGGGGACACTTCCAAAAATTTCCTTCACAAAGCGGAATGTGGCGTGAAAATCACTTAGCAAAGCAACAAAAGGCACAGGCATTGCAACGAGAGCCTAGTTTCTGCGTAAAATAATACAGCGGTTGCACATTCATTAACCCTGTAACTGCGGCATGCATCCGCTCTCCATGCTGGCGTCTATTAGGATAATGGAATAGTGGTGTAAAGCTCAAAGAATGGGTGTCTGGCGCGAAGCCAGTGTATGTGGACTGAACAAATCGCCGCTTTGTCTATGATGCCATTCCACATCAGCTGACGCGAGCTTCCAAACCTGTCGTCGGCATAGCTATAGCAACACAAAGGAAGGCCCCACAATATCTGGGTAAATGGATTAAGCCTTCATACGCGTACTGCTAAATTTAAATTCATGTATTCAGCTCAATTACAATTCCATGATTGAAAACAGCATAACGGGTAGGTTATAAGAAGAAAACCTGACCTCATTATATGGAAAATATAATGTTGTTTCTCCCTATCGATTTTGTATTCGTACCTGGGGGCCTAGACAATGTTACATTTCCAAATCGAAAACGAAGTTACATTAATCTGAAATGTATGTAATTGGCATAATCTTTCTATACGTCACGTGATGAAATTATGTCAAATCCATACATTTCGGATATCTAACTTCGTCATCGATAATGAAGATGTGACATTGTCTAGGGGCCCTGGCTACTATTAGTACATACCAATTCTTACTTACGCCTTTTTCCCAAAGTGCTACGACTCTGGAATACCTCTTTCGCTTCTTCCACATTCATACATCTTTTCACTTACACTTTGCTACTATTACCTAGATATTGGCTGAAACATTAAAAAATATACAATGTATTGTATATTTTATTTTGTGTAAACACATTTATAGGTGCTTTATTATCTCAAGGTGGATATGAAGTTATAAAGAAACGCACTACAGTATTTTAAGTATCCAAAATATTTCATCTTAAACTCATACAATTTATTTACTCATGGTAAATACTTCGTTAATCAACACTACTTGACCTCCTAAATGAAACGGAAAATCAATTCAGTTTTCAAAAGTTCCTCAGTAACGTCAATGGAGAATTCAAAGTTACGATAATCAAGAGTCTGAAACAAAACGAAGAACTCGCAGCCCTACTCTTTAGGGATGACATTCAATAGATATCTAGTAAACATTTTGTCCCGGGCCTTCCTTTGAAGCCTTTCAAAAACAAAAACTGATTGATGAATATTTGATACCAATTTAAAGTTGAAGGATTTTGCAGGGTTAACTTTTGTCTTATGTCCGGTACTACCGGCCCAAGATAATTTGCAATAGACCATTCAAGATGAATAAAATAAAATGTACGGATATGACATAATAAAAATTTATTTGCTTATTAATTCGAATGCTTAATTGCAAAGAATCTATAAAGGGTCAGGATAATGGTCAGAATATGTCTTTAACATTATCAGAAAACAGACTGTTTTCAATTAATTTAAATGATCGATAAAGATGATGTTCTTGATGAAGTTCCTACGATATTTTGATTATTCATCAGGCTTATACTTTGGCCCCAAACAATTTTCTTTGGGACGCATAAATTAAATTTCTTGGATTATAACTTTCAAAGTCTATTAATGAAATTATTATATTAATTTATTTTAAGGACGAATAATATTAGACTTGAACGATGACTGTTGTATGTGCCTTGTAGTGGTAAAAACTACTACTGAGAGTAAGCTTTTAGAATCCTAATCGGGCCAGAGTGTTATTGGGTTTTTGTATTAGGAAATTCACAATAACTGCCTTCACTTTGTGTGTCCAGTAAATGGGAATTTGCTCGTCCCTTATTAGATTGTCCCAAACCGATACCGTAATGGTCGTACTAAGAAATTTACAATACTGATCCCCTCCCCAATCCTTCGTAGAATACAGATAGGTGTTATGTTATATATTAATAAGTTTTCTCTAATAAATACTTACTGCTTGACCTTTGAACACTATTATTATCATTGTTTGATCACATATGTATATTAGATGAGCTATAGACAATCCACAGTGACCATTTTAAGATTTATAAGGCCACAGAACATTAGATTTTACTTTTCGCCATTTAATAAGTTCTAAATTTTTGGAGGTAAGATCGAATGATTTTGATTAGGATGCATGCAAGCCCTCGCTCTTAGAAGGGGGATGTACAGTCGCCAGCAGGTCAAGGTATACAAAACTCTCGAATTTCTCCAAATAATTTTAAACCTTAAATTGTTGAATATAAAGTTCTAAATCAACTGAGAAAATTTGACAATGAAAAATTTGAGGTAACTTGATGTGCTGGCCACCGTACCTTTCCAGCGAATGCTGAAATAAAGCCTGTCACGATCGTGGCGAATGTCGTGAATCCCATCACTACAAAGCACACGAAGACACATGTAGATTTTTGTCGTTACGACCCCGAAATAACCTGCCGCCTCCTCAAGTAGCGGATGATCCATGACGATTTTCCGCACACTAAAAGGATGTAATGAACCGCCGAACTAGCTAATACACATGTATGACCGGCGCCGAACAGTTTTACTGTGTACCACCGTTTGTCTGTTAGAGCCCCAAAAGTGTAGGTATTTGCTTAATAGCGTTCTCCATTTTAGACCCAATTCGGGCTTTCCGTCAGGCAAAATTAAGGTTAGACGCAAACCCAACAATAAAAATATATTATTAGTCACCTGCTATCGTACTCTACCGTAATATATATAGTTTTGTTCTTAATTTAATAAACAAAGTTCCCTAAATACTTCATAAAACTATTATGATTCGTGTTCTACATCTCCATTCTAATTCTTAACGAACTTCGGACTAATCAAACTTTTGTTTCACGAAGCCTTTTCAACATAACTTTTCCAACTGCTTTTTCAAGTTATTTATTATTGAGATTAATTTGTTCCAAGTAAAACAATATTTACAAACAAATAATTGTAGTAGAACACAATTTCTGAAAGTAATGAATTGGCCTTTTGATTAATGTAGTCTTTTGACATAATATTTCTATCTATCATAATATTTCAAGTTCAGCAACGTGTTAAGCGATGTCTTGTAATTAGGCAGAGGAGAATAGTAGTACATCTTAATTACGCTTAATGTTTTTGAGACTAATGTTAGTAATTACGGGTGGACCTATTGCCATTACTAAGGCAAATCAAAATTCTGGACTTATGCTATGCTATTCTAATGCAATTTTTTACACTAATACTTTGCCCACCTCGGAATAAAACCAAAGATCTCCGCTTAGGACCTGAGCCACAACATAATATATGTGTGTACCGTTCCACTATTGAAACATCATCAGGCTACAATTTAATATTGGAGATATTATTGGGAACTGCTTCCAGTCCAACCAGATGCGACTAAATATCAATATTTGACCTTTAGAACTCCGCAACCCATTTTCTGGGCAATAGTATCCTAAAGATTAAACTCGTTGTCAAGTCTTTAGTATTGGTTTCCTGTCTACCTCTGTGCGTTGGAGAGGACGTACCAGTTATTATTAATTAATTAACTAAATTATAATATTATTATAATTTAATTACCAATTATCATAAGTAAGGGTTTGTATGAATCAAAGACCGGCTTTATATCCAAGGCACAAAGTTGAACTCATCGTGGCAAGGCTCAACTTTAAAGATCGAATGATAAGCGCCCTTCTAATACACAATTTATTAATATCAGTGCCTAATTCAGTTAATCTCCCAAATACAGAAATAACCAACACAAACCCATTCAAATTCGTATCTCTTCGGTTGTATCGTAGGGGCGGTTATCTGGGTACAGACACAGGCGGCATCCGCCGGAGATGTCGGATTTCCCGAGATAACCCCCCCCCTACCCCGTATCACTAATACGCGTACTTAGTTACTGCGTCCTCGGAAAAAAAGTTCAGCCCGATTGTCTTAATGCGTTCCATCACGAAGGGAAAAGGGTGCTAATAGAACAGAGTGGATGTGTTGTGTTTTGTTTTAATTAGTGGCGATTTGGTGGTATTTCATACATTGTTTAGTAGAAATATTTTGACTAAAACTGCGCATTAAAAAAGGATATTGATCATGATTTTCCCTGCATGCATTTGCCATGTTTTTTTTTTGTTTTTTTTTTTTTTTATGGGATAACTCGGCAAACGACCAGGCGTGCTACCTGATGGTAAGTAGTCATCGCCGCCATGGACATCTGCAAACCAAAGGAGTTGCAGATGCGTTGCCGAGCCTATTTACGGAAAGGGAGGGGAAGGAGAAAAGGAGAAGGAAGGGGATTGGCGGAGGAATTGGGCCTCACCGAACGAAGCGCAGTAACGAAACGCTACTACTCGGACATCGGTCTTCTGCGAGAGTGTGGTACTTCCCCGGTCGAGCCGGCCCATTCATGCCGCGAACAGCGTGGCCCTACCACAACAAAATGTATTTTAAGAGTGTAGTTTTTTATAAACTTATGTGTGTAGTTTTTGTTTAAACTTCTTATACTTACTTACTCTTTAATGTAAACATTTTCATATAATCATAATAAAAATAACATCAATACAACTAACATTTATTCCTCTCTTTATTTGTAACTTATTCGAAAAAATTAAATGAGTGCTTTCCAAATAAAAGGAGGAAAACAGGAAGGAGTTTATAAATAAACCTGTTATTATAATGGGCGGAAACTTCTTAGTGAGCGTACGTACCAAAGAGGTTCGCAAAGCCCGCTTTCACTCTTTTTGTATATTCTTTATTTGTATCCAACATAAGGGTGAAATGGAAAAAGGATTCTTGTAACTTTTTTCTTCTGCCGTGTCGACTTGAGCTACAAAACAATAGGTCAGCAGATGTAAAAAATTCTGTCTGACAGCAGGTAAACTACCCAAAGTGTTTTTTAGGAACAACCAGGCTAGGTGGCGAAGCACTATACCTAAAAGCCTCATCGACCATAGAATACGTCAGGAAAACATTTATGTATCGTCACTTCTCCGTAATTCGGCCTCCGTTATTCAGCCTTTTTTAATCTTTGGTGTATGTATCATTGAAAGTTGACTATGCTTCAATCATATTGTTATAATCAGAAATCTGTGTCCATTGGTCTTACTTTTTTATGCACAGAGATCCAATTTTTAATCTATTTTAACAACCTATTCTTATAACCTAAATCTACTTGACTACTGCACCAACAGTTTCGAAGTAAAGAAAGTATCTATACCTACAGTTTAACAAAATAATGGCGCTAAAATATTTCTATAGGAAATTACCTATGGAGTTATTTTTAAATATCCTAACTTATTTGACACTGCTATGTTTTGTTTATTTAACATTTCTGTGAAGTTCTAGAATTAATTCAAAAGTTATCTAATAGAAAATCGAGCCTAAACAAATATTCACAAGTAAAGCTAGATATCGCTAGAATGAATCCGTAGATCACAAAAGACAGTCGAGTGTTTGATTCTCGATAGCAAGTCTATCGAGTATCGTAACTCGTACTCGAAGCTCAGTTAACGCAAACTATTGTGTGTTGGAAAGAATCACAGAGTGCTTGTTCTCGTTTTCAATATCAGTGGAGCGCCGGTTGGCTTTTCTTTTTTCCCGTACATTTTTGCTTGTTTTCACAGGGGCCTAGCTGTCGCTTCGGAGAGAAAAATGGGCGAGTCACAGGTCACGAGCGACCGAAGTGCGGATTGTTGTATGCCGTTAACTTGAATGATTTTTGTGTGGTTTGTCAGTGATGTTTCACCTTAGCCCCGACCGTAATACTTTATTTACCCGCTTTTTCACATTAAACGTTTGTTTGCCGTATTTTACCGGCTAGACAATGGCCGTTATGCCTGTTCTCATTGTTACCAATTTGGGGGATTTATTCGTCAGCTGTCATATACAAAAAAGGCCTTTTTTTGTCTCGTCGTACAAAAAGCTCAGCCTAGCACACTAAGTAGTTTCATTTTAATACCTAAGTTTAATCTGATAACTGAAAATTGAATGTCTATTAAAACAATTAACTTCAAACTCTTTTGCAATTATTAAATAAAATTAGATAAGCTTATTCTATTTTTGAATATAGGTAAATAACGTCTACAACGTATTCGTCAGGTTAAGTAATGGTGTGTTAGTTTCAACCAACAGTTTACTCGTTTAAATTTCTCGAAAATAATATTATTTGTTTAATCATACACTTAGTCGGACAGTTAAGACAGCTGCTTCCACAATCATGCAAAAGTTAAAGTCAACTCGACAGCTAAACTGCCAATCTAGTCTATCCCAAGTGTCACATATCTCACAAAATATAGAGGCGGTAGCGACACTTAATTAACTTTAAAGTTAGGGAACTTCCTTGTGACTTCCTCGTAGGGGAGGGGTTGTGGAGCTAGGCTTTCCCACACATCGCGGTATTTGGCAGTGAGAGCCGACTCCGAGATCCAATACTGAGAACTTAGGCCCCTTAGTGAGTGTATTGCGAAGTTCATTCCAACTTCTGATGTCATGTCTCTGAGTATACTGTTTGACTGCCCGTATTCCGATAATGTATTTTCTCCTCTTTAAGTATTTGCGGAGACCTAACGTCGGTCAACATGTCGAAACTTGCTGACACATTTTTTTTATAAAATACCTCCGAATATTTTATCTTTTTTTTTCCTTTTAAAAAAGCTTACTAGCAATGTGGGTCGCACTATACTAGCAATCTTATTAACCCCTCGTGCTAAGCTAAATGTTTGTGTTACGAGTGAGTTCACGTCCGTAGTGCAATGGGTGGGTTTCGAACCGGCAACCACGTGATCGCAGTTCTGATGCCACTTGAGATTATTCTAAGAATATTAATATTGCCAAGAAATCAGGTTGTGCAGGTCTGAAGGGCAGACGCTTCGTGTGAAATACCAATATTTAGCCGCGTATAATTAGACTAGAACCTGAGTCTAAAATAGTTGGGAAAAAGCTAGGATATGTGGATCACATCTAAAATAAAATTACTGAAACAAATTTAACTGAAATAGTATTTATTATTCAAATACTTGGTAAGATAATATATTTGCAGCAGGCGTTCAGGCGTGTGCGAAAAATAATATTAGATAGCTATAGGAAGGATAACTTTCGTGTTATGTAATAAAATAATACGATATCCCTTTCATGAAGGATAGGTTGAGTTTACAAATAGTCACCCAATATATAAATAAGCTCTCCATAACTTTATCATGAGCCCCTGAACTTAAAACAAACTAACAGCAACTTTGAGAATAACAATACCTTCTTAGTTTTAGCCGACTCTTCGAAATAATCAAAGTAATTTCGACTAATAAATCAGATATATATAATAATTAAATCAAATAAAATTGGTCAATGTAAATGTAATGTAAAACGAATCTCGACGTCATGCAAAAAAATAATGTTAGAGGTACATACAATCACGCCTTGATTCCCAAAAGAGTAAGGCAGAGGTGTAAGTACCATAGGGAGCAAGCCTATTGTAATTAACCAGGCAGAAATCCAGAGCAGCTATTGAGAATTTCATAACATAAAAAAATATCACTGCTCGAACTGGGAGTGAACGCGCTCAGCAGTTGCGCTTACGATCGCTAGACCAATAAGGAAGAGAATGTTATCAAAATTAATTCGCTGATAACCGAGGGTGTCTATTACGTATTCGTGATTTTCGCCGGGAAGCGTCGCAATATAGAGGAGCATTTAATTAACCCCAAATTAAAACCGCAGGCACTAAGCGACGCGCTTTCTGAAGGGTGATTCTGGTACATAAATAATGTTCAAAATATAATTCCAATCCCGGCTCAATGTCATAACTGTTAACATTTGGTAATTTAATTAGGTACATAACAAACCATCACGCCTGTATTTCCCGAAAAGTTGGGCAAAAATTTAGGTACTAATACCACCCACAGTTAGCCGGTATGTTTAAATCGTGTTTAATAGCGAGCTGCTGCTGATAATAACATAGAAAACCCCTATAATACTTTACTCGACCTGGGAATTGAACCCAGGTCCTTTTACGTAGCAGTCGCGCTTACGACCAGTAAGTAGACTAATGAGGCACGTTAGACATTAGATAAGATAAGAACTTTATTTGCAAATATAGGTATATTCAGACGGTTCTACGTAATATGCTTAGTCAAAATAGTAGCTACATTATTATACCATACAACACACAATAGTTTGCAAAGGAAAAAACTTTTTTTTATCACATAATATGCATTTCTAATACATAGTTAATAACCAATTATTTGGATTAATTTAATTTAAATTGATTCGACTTAGAAGACTATCATTCAGACTTTCAGACAGATATATTCAGACTACAATGGAATTATATTTTTAACGGTTTTTAAGTAGCAGACTTACCCTTCTGGTTCTACGAGTATTTTGGCTTTATTAATTTAGTCGATATGTCATGTTTACTAAATCACTCCCTATTACTTATGTAATTATCTGATGTTTGCCGAGTATAAACTAAGCATAGAAATGATTTTGTGTAAAATTATGATATATTACAATTAAGAGCCAACCAATGCTGCTATGAAATACATGTCATTTTTTTTTATTTGGTATTCAAAAGCGACACAATTAAATATTAATATTGTGATAAAATATTTTATTAAATATTTCTGTATTTCAAGTTCCAGCATTAAAATTTGTATTTTGATGGTCGCAATTTACTATTTATTAAATCTGCTCTATCAAGAATCGACCTACAATAACAAATGTTTCTTTTTGTTTTCATTGTAACATATAAGATTTAATGTCTTGAATCTTATACGTCAGAAATGTGTATTTGAAGAAAGAGGCAGATAACGAAATACTGCGAAAACAAACAAAGGATTATTTGTTGGTGGTAAACAGGCTTATACATATAGGGTAATATGAATACACAGTATACATACAAATATATAAACAGGTACAGAATAAAACTCGTTATATTTCAGCGACACACAAGTAAGATAATTAAATCCGTTTATGAGACAGTCGTAAAGTACGCTGAATGCCGATTTTATTGGGCCCCATAATTATATTCCGTTAATACACACACCCAGTCCTTCATAAAATAGATAATATAGTTTATATTTATGTGCCTCCGCGTTATGTGGTAACGCCCTTTTTAATCACTTAAGCCTGTACTTTAGAAACAATTATTAAGCACTTATCGCTGCCAGACGTTGGGAGGATGAGTTTTATTTGAACAATAGGTATCGATAGCAAAAAAGGTTATTATTATTATTCAGCTATTTGTAGCTATTCCTGTAGGGCAAAGGTAGTCCCTACCTTCCTTCCATTCTCTTTATCCAAGGGCCAATGCTTCCAGAAGGAGACAAGCTCATCCCACCAAAACAAAAAAATAAAAGAAAAGATAAGGAAGAATAAACTTACTTTAATAGGACTAGTAGAGAATGCCTGATGACATTGTTGACACATTATACTACTATATCACTAATTATATATAATATCACGCCTCTATTCCCAAAGGGCCAAATGTTTACAGCCTTAAAAATAAAAAAATATAATTCTATTACATTTTGGTTGATGCCCAAGTATTGTATACCTTGTATATATTCTAAAGAAGTCTATACAAGACTTCTTTAGAATTACACAGAAATTTGTTATAATTTTGTAAGTTGGTCTTTGTAAATTCAGGACTATTATAATTAAAACATCGCTTTGATCAAGCTTGCTTTAATTCAAGACTCATTACGATGCAAAAATATACCTACACCGTAATTATTTTATAAAATATTGTACACAAAGAAGTCGCAAAACGACATCACGTTTGTCACAAGAAGAAGAAGAACAAGAAGGAAACATATTTTTATTCTTAGAAAATATATCTTTTTTTTACATATTAGAGGTATGCTTACTACAATAATTATGGACATCATTTAAAAATATTGTTCCTAAACTACAGATATAGTTTCTTGTGATATTTTCGTACTTAAATTGTCATACAAAATTCCTAGTAACTCAAAAAAAAAACAAACTTCATTTGCATTGAATGTAGGCATATCGATTTACAGATAGAAACGCAGATGGCTTGATCTAGAAATCGCGTCCAGGATCTTACATTCAGCAACCACGCTTCTTATCACTCACACATTCATAGTTAAACCAAGGTTAATGTAAAGCCATGCCTAGTAAGACAAGTCTTATAAAAAACAAAAGAACCTTCTTTTGTTTTTATTTTGACCCGAAAAGGGTTCAAAGTCCGTTTCGGTTAATGTTTAGCGAACCTTTTCTTAAGCGAAAGAAGGGAAAAAAGAAAGGGAAGGATTTCCGCATCCCCAATTTTATTTTAAAATGCACTTAGACTGAAGCGTTGATGGGTTTGTGGTCAGGAGTATTGGAGCGGAAACAAAACGGTTGTGGATTTGATCTCGGGGGACGGAACATTGGCTTTTACGGAATATTTTAGCTTTGTTTAGAGAAATTCTAAGGGAGCTTTTAATTGTAATCATGGAATTCTATCATTCTGGGATCACTACTTCTGCGTTTCGGGACAATAGCATAATAAAACCTACAACGGCTTCGAAAAGCAGAGGTAACTGATTTTATTTTAATTTTACAGGTCAGGTTAAAAGGTAACAGAAACGGCGGTTAAAGAAATGTATTCTCGACCCTCGTCGGTCCGAAACTATTTGTTCACTGACGTGGCAGGTGTGGGTTGATTATAATGATAAAAAGTCTGACATATCTGGCTCTGTCCCTAATATAGGTTTTTCCATTTAGGATTTTTTACGCCCTAAAATAATAAATTCTTCTTCAATTTAGTCAATAGGACACAAATGTCGTTTGCGTAGGCTTTTAAAACCGTTCAAAGTTTATGAATCTTTTAGTACTAGATCAAATGCATGCTAGATAAAAAGTCGAATTGCAATAAACTAGACCGCGTTGGACTCGCTCCAGGCGTCAATTCTGTTTGCACACGTAAGGATTACCAGATTTGCCGATCGAAATTTCACACCCTGTGCATAGTGTATTTTTTTTCTTCTGTTTTTGAATTTTCGATTCCGCTTTGTTTTTTTTTTTATACAGCCAGTTGAAGTGTCCTTGGTCGTATCCATAATACGAAAAACTCTTTTTAATAACCTCTCCATTATAAAACCCCACACAAAATAACCTAGAATGCTCACTTTTACATTGACAATATAAACCAACGTGATTAATGTGACTTCGCATTTCTGTAATAAATAAAAATATATTCATTTTATTATTAGGGCTTTCATTTTCAATCATCCATCGTACTTCATCTTTTCTTAGCATCAGATGATAAGTGGTTAAACGTAATCCTGTACAATATAAAAAATATCCAGGGGTATTACCATATCGAATCGAATAACAAATGTCCAGAACCATAACACTGAAAAAATATTCAATACGCGCTTTCAACGGCACAACAAATCCCTAATCCATATAATCTCTATTGATACAAGCCTTCCAATTCTATGAACGAATTCCAATTCCAATACGTTCTAAAATTCTGTTCGTATTCAAACGACCCTGTTAATGACTTTGAATCTACACGTGATAGCAGAAGCTTCTAGAACAAAGAGCAAAAAGCATGCCTCCAGATAAAGATTTACGTTGCAATAAACGGAACCGCTTTGGATCGGGTCCAGGCATCAATTCTATTTGCACACGGAAAGATTACCAGAGGAGCCCCAATCGAAGTGTTGGACCCTAAAAATGGTGATATTTCTGCAAGTGAAATTGTGTTTGTCGAAATAAATGTTGCAGTATTTTGAGCGCTTAAATCCTTCGAATATCTATACTAAATTAGTAAAGTTTTTGAGGTAGGTAGGGGGTAATCTCTAGATCTACTGAACCGATTTTGACATTTTTTTCACCAATAAAAAGCTACATTATTCCGGAGTGATACAGGCTATATATTTTCCCGTAAAATGAAAAGGAACGTATAGTCCACGCGGACGAAGCCGAAGACGGAAAGCTATGGTAAATAAATTTAGAACTTTAAGCGGCGGTAGCCTAATGGCTAGGGCGTCGGACTTGCGATCATGTGGTTGCCGGTTCGAACCCCACCCATTGCACTACCGACGTGAACCCACTCGTAAGACAAGCATTTAACTTAGCACGAGGGGTTAACAAGAATACTAGTAATGTGTGACCTACATTGCTAGTAAGCTTTTTTTTAAAAAAAAAAAAACTATAGAATGTAATGCTCCTAATATGATTATCCTAGATGGCGTTGACATTTCCTTACTGATAACCTCAGATTGTGTTTGTACACGGCAAGGCGTAGTTTTAACCGGCCTCAGCCAGCTGATAATATCCGATATTCATGTTGTCTCTTATGGTCCAGATAGTAGTAGAGCTTTTAGATATGTGAGTTTTACAATGTAAGACAATTTACAAAGCTTTGAGTTGACCTGTAGGTACTCACGGTACGCAGTGTATCGTGTAGCTCAACCATTATTCAGGGAGCTCAACGACCCGTCGTATCACAATATCACATCTACAATACGTTTATGAAGGTAGTGTGATAATGATATGATTTAAGAGGAACTTATAATATAATGTAAGAATATTCATAAATTTATACCACGAATGATTTTAAATGTATAATGTTTGGGCATGACTATACTAATATACGGATTTAAGCTGTATGACAACCAGCTGACGCTTCCATCAGCCCTGTTTTATTTCAGTTATAAATATAAATGAACTTAATTTACCCGTATTTAAATAAAAACGAGGTGCTGAAGAGCCGTTTCGGCATTTAATAAAGTATTTAATGCGTAGGCTTTGTCATTATGAATATTAATACATATTAACGCGAATTATATTGGGGATTATCTATACTTCTTATGCTAATATTATAAATAGAAAAGATTTTTACTTTGTTTGTAAGCGATATTATCATTAGTCGGCGTGACGGATACGCTAGAGATTCTGGGTACGATTCCCAAGTGGAACAAAATATTATTGGATTCTATGAAGTTCTCAGTAGGAGTTCGGATTTTAGATTTTAGCCCGGTTACTGGGTTGCCACCTAATATATGAAACTTAGTCAGACATAACGGTGAAGTACCTAGACCTTTACCTAACCCGGCGGCGGGTCGGCCTAGCGGGTCACGATTGCCTACCCCTTCAGGAAAAAAGCGCGATGCAAGGTTGAAAAATATCATAATCAATATCATATCAACCTATTGCTGTCCACTGCTGAACGTAGGCCTCTTCCAAAGAGCGCCAACTATCAGTACATTACGGTCAGAAAAACATAATAGTAAGTAGGTAAATCCTTTTGGGACGCTAGCATTAGTGAGACGCGCGAGCGGCACAAGTAAATAGCTAGTGACCGATTTATCATATAGCAAGAGTAGCAAATGCTATGGGCCGCGCGCAAAAGGAGGCCCCGCGTAAAAGAAGGCCCGCGCAAAAGGGGGGCCCACGCATCCTTATCCAGCAACCTCCGCTAGAGCTTAATTTTTTTAATAAAAAATATCGTCAAAGTGTAATATAGAAGTTAAAAAAAAACTTCTACTTTAAACTTGAGTATCTATAGCTGCTAATCAATAGAATATGCTACGGGCCCTACGCTTGCTTAATCCGGCGCTGTAAATAACAAATATAATTTTAAGTCTCAATAAAACGATAACACTCTATTTTATATTGTGTCTGGTTCATGTTTCATTGGAACATTAGGAGATTATGCTGAATATTTAGTTTAAAATGTACGCGCGTGCAGGTAATGCACATAACGCTTAAGCAAACGACCCACTGTTTAAAAGGTTTATTTCATTTTAATCGGATTCCATATCTGCTTATTATGTGTTTACGTAGCTCGTAGATATGTACATAATGTGAATAACTGTTTCTATTAATTTTACTTGTAAATCATTTAAAATTACTTGTATCCTTTATTCTATTTGTCTGTCATTGCTATAGGATATATGCCAGGTTTGAATATGCATTGATTAACCTTCGAAACTAATTGATATTTAACAATAAATGTTACAGGATAGAAAATATGGGTTATTTTAAGATGCAAGAAAACAGTTTTCGTCATTTTGTGGGTTGCACCAGTATGCAGGTTTACTCACGATACATAATTATGTGTTCCCGTGAGTAAGGAAAAGGTGTGCCAATGTCAAAATATACATTGCTAGTAAGCTTTTAAAAAAAAAATACACCGTACTTGCCTATTTTGAGTCCCAGATAGGGGTGAGATTATTATTTTTTTAAAGACTCCTTCCGCTCTCAGGACTTGTTCTCTAGAACACGTGTATCGCGGGGAATTTACAAACATACAATTAAAAGATTACAATAGACCCGAAAAAAATATCCAATAAGGAGATACCAATACCTACTGCTATGAAGTAAGTTTACCGTCAAGACAAATATAAACGCAAATACGAGAATAAGCTTTAAAATCCCAAAGTATACTTTCGCATAATTTTAAAAGAGACAATCTAAAATACAATAAACCTTATTTATTCCATCCAAAACACTTGTGGACGCGACAGCTTCATTCAGCAACATCGCATTATCGTTAGCATAATCAGTGAAGCGACTACACCTTCCAACCAACACCAAAACATCTAAATGAGAATTTAAAATTTCGCCCTAATGGGTTTCTTTTCATTGGGTACAAAAGGCACAAAGTTTATACTGAGACGTTCGAACGAAACCAGGAAATAACCATTAAAGTTTCAGATGAAGAAATGTGAAGTTTTCTTAACGTTGTTATTGAGTTGTACGAAGAGTTAGGGAACATTATTATGATATGGATCGGGAGAGACACCCTTCTTATTGTACAGTATTCTTATATGATAACATTGAATGTTTTACTTAGAAAATATACGTACGGTTCTAAATGATCATCTTCATTGATTCATCTACCTATTTAGTGTACGTCTGATGGGGCCTCTTCTCAGAGGGAGAGCGGTTCGGCTATAGTCCACCACGCTAGCCTACTGCGGGTTGGCAGACTTCACACGCATCTCTAATGCAGGTTTCATCTCAATGGTTTACTTCACCGTTTTAAGCCAGTGATAAGTTATTATTAATTACGCACATAAATACGAGAACTCAGAGTTGCGTGCCTTAGATTCGAACCCGAGACCTGACTTGACTTGGCAGCATAATGGAAAATGACAAACCCCGTAATTTGGAGAGCTATCTGATGATATTAATCACAAACAAACCCTAAAAAAATAACCTCAAAAGATTCGAAAATTAAAATATAAATTCATATTACCACTTTCTACCAAAGTAAAAGTTTGGAGCGAAGACGAAACCAAGAATAATGTTCTTTTTAAGGTGTAATGGCGTACAGCACTTCGCTCTATGCCGTAATGAGGGCCATTTGGCCATAAATGAAAACAAGTGGCTTAACCGCGACACCGCGTAACGACGGTATTACCTCCCAGCGGACGGTCTGCACCAAACCTGTGACAACAATGTTTAGATTATGCCTTAATATTAGGTTTCATCACAGGGTTGAATAAGAAAAAAAACGCGCAATTAACGCGCTAATCTTTGGAACTACCAGTCGGATTTGTTTTATTTTTTGCATTTTATAGTCATGATATTTACATTCCTAAGAAGCGAAGAAAAGCAAGTGGAACCGTGCAAAGATGCAATAAAAGCGTTAAGTTTATAACCTGGACTGATGATGATACTTTTTATCTCAGTTGGGACCAATTCTTAAGTCCACGCAGACGAAGTCGTGGGCCAAACCTATAGCAAATATGGCCTGAAGACATTCAACAATTCCTTTATATCTATCTATACTAATATTATAAAGAGGTTAGAGTTTGTGAGGGTGAATATTCTTTCACCAATAGAAAGCTATATTATTCCTGAGTAAAATGAAAAGAAACGTAAAGTCTATGCGGGCGGAAAGCTAATCAATTCATATTTATAAGCCTACAAATTCCATAGAAATTTTGTTTCATCAAAAGTGACTAAGATAACCCCCCCACCTCTACCGTTTTTTTCGCTACCTAAAGCTAAATAAGCCTGCGTACCAAACATTTTAAAATGGATATGTAAATAATATTACTGGTAGTTATGTAGACACCAATCCTTATAATATAGTTTTCTTTTACTTTTTTACATTAATCCTACTTTTATAAGACATGCAATAATAATTAGCGAGATTTAAAAGGTGTAGCAGGTGGCTGCAGCAAAATATAACGATCTTTTAATTCACAGAAGTGACAACGAAGACAGAAATAGCTCCTACAATATAGGGTTAAAAATATAATTAACGATGATATAGGGTAAGGTTCATTTATTTATGCTTCTAGCAACCATATTATCGCATATCTCTGGGGTAACTGTCATAATTACTGGCAACACTCCAAACTAATTATCTTCTTAGATATTAATATTCGTCTATTGTATTTTTAATAAATACAATAATAATAAATAAATAAATACAATAAATTTATTCATAATTACAAAGGTAAAATATAATACAGGATAACTTACAAATAATTAGAAGGTATTACAATTTTAGGTGCCTGTACTAGGATAAACCTGTGTCACAGGCGGCAAGTGCTGAACATATTACTTAATAAAATACCACAATGTATATTAACTTAACAGTAAGTAACATAAATTAGATAACAGAAGAAATATATAGTAAAATTACGTCAAAAACCTTATTTAATAATATTAATTAGTAGTTCGGTCTCATCGTAGGTCAAGGATTGTAAATGTTTATACACTACCGATTTAGTACTATAATAATTGAGTGCATAAATTGATAAATTCTTATTAAGTCTATTGTAGAGAAAAGGGCCTAAAAATGAATAAAACCTATTTGTGAAAACGAACCTTGACTCGGAAAGTGAAGTACAAACAATATCTTTACGCCTCTTGGTGTTAGTAAGGTTTTCATTATACGTCAGGGTGGAGTGTTGTTTAAGTACAGTGTGCATTATGAAAAGTTGGCGGACAGTTAGAACATTACAACTTTCATACAAAAGATGGGTGGGGAAAAGGAAAGGTCGGGAAGTGGCTACTTTCAGGATAGCTCGTTGGGCTCGTTCTATGGTCAGCATTACTGTTTTTGGGGCACCTCCCCAAGAAGTAATGCAGTATTTAATAATGGACTCACACAGTGCCTGATATATCTGCTTGATTAATTTGTAATCCGCAATATAGCGAAGCTTTTTGAAAACAAATATGAGCTTTCGTATTCTATTTGCTACAGTTGTAATATGTTTTTTAAAGGACAGATTGTTATCGATTATAATGCCTAGATATTTAACAAAACTAGTGTTATTAATACTAGGGCAAGTACAAGCACCTATCAGGGGATCATGACAGTAATGGGCATATAAGTGATTAATACTAGGGAGGATATGAGGCTGACGCATGCAAAAATTAATAAATGTAGTTTTTTCGGTGTTCAGTGTTAGTAAATTACGTTTTAGCCAATAATTTACAAAATTAAAACCTCGTTGTGCATAATCATGGACTTCGGAGTTCGAGTCAGCGGAAAAGATTAGAGCAGTGTCATCTGCATACGAAATTATTTTGCCGTGGTCTATATTTTGAGTGCAGAGGTCGTTTATATATATCAGGAAGAGTGTAGGTCCTAGTATACTTCCTTGTGGGATACCAAAAGGAGGGATTTTCAAATCAGCACTAGTGATATTTCCTATTTTAACGCATTGATATCGATCATGTAAATAATCTTCGAAGAGTTTAAGCTGAGTGCCTCTGATTCCTAATGCCTCTAGCTTATTTAGAAGTATAGAAATAGACACTGTATCAAAAGCTTTGGCCAAGTCGAGGAAGATCCCTGTTACTCGTTTACCTTTCCCAAGTTCCTCAGTGATATAGTCGGTTAAATGATGTACCGCGTCTGCTGTAGATAGCTTAGATCTAAAACCATATTGGGAAGGGGAGAAAAGGGAATGTTTTTCAAGATATGATACAAGTCTATTGTTAACAATTTTTTCCAATACTTTAGAGATAGAAGGCAGTAAGGAAATAGGCCTATAATTTGTAACAAGATCCTTTCTACCGGATTTATGAATGGGAATGACTACAGCCTTTTTCAGATATTTAGGAAAAATCCCCTCACGGAGACAGATTTGAAATATGTGAGTCAAAGGAAGGACTAAGATATGTCTAAATCTTTTCAAGACTGTATTACTGATGTTATCCCACCCCGCTGCACGGGTGTTTTTCAAACTTAATATAACTCTTTCAACTTCACTTTCGTCTAGATCTAGCATAACAAAGGAGTGTCCACTCTGGCATCTGGGCAGATTCATTGATGAGCTATCATTCCCAACTTGAATCTGTTCGGCTAGGTTCTTGCCAATATTTACAAAAAAGCAATTTGCATTGTCAGCAGAGGAGGTAGGGGTATTGTGCGTGTGCAATAAGCTTGAGTCTGAGTTACCATTATGTGACGTGAAAGTGACGTTCTTAATTAGTTTCCAGAGCTGTTTACTGTTATTTCCCGCTAAATGAAGTTGTTGCTTGTCATATTCAATTTTAATTTTTTTTTAGTAGGTTGTTGCAAAAATTCCTGTACCTTCTGTAAGATAACTGTAGAATAAGATTATTGGGATATTGCTTAGTTTTCTTATGTAATTTGTCCCTGTGCCGTATGCATCGGATTAGGCCCGGAGTAATCCAGGGTTTAATGTTAAACATTTTCTTGCTCAGATTGATGAGCGTTGTGTTACGCAGAATAGCTTCTCGCACTTGATCAATAACATATGTCAAGGAACCACTTGCATCAGCAGTACAGTAAACTGGGTTAAAATCAATATTGTATAAATTATTTTCAAGGCTACGCATGTTAATTTTTGTTTTTTGTTGCGGGCGCCTAATGTGCTTAGTCAGCGACAAATCAAAGGTTAGTAGGACAGCGGAATGGTCTGTTATTGTAGAGTTAGTAACAAGTGTTAGGCTTGAAAATCTGGTTTTAAGCATGACGTGATCCAGACAAGAGCCGCTTTGGTGTGTTGGCAAAGTATGAGAAGGGAAAAGTCCATGGTATGCGCATAGATTCAGGTAGTCCTGGGTACCTGCATCGCTATTTTCAGAGTTAATATTTATATTTATGTCGCCAGTTAATATTATGTTTCTAAATGAGGAAAGGGACTGGAGTATATTGTTTAAATCATTATTAAAAACATTTAAGTGTTTGAAAGATGGAGGTCTATAAATAGCAATAATTACGATGTCCATGCCGATTTTGATGACTATGCAATTACATTCTTGAACATCTGGTTCCTCGACTGTTAGGAGCAAAGATTTTTTTGTAAATACTATAACACCATCGTTCTGGTTAATAGATGTTGTGCTGTGGAAAGTATTGTATCCCTGTAATTCAGGGAGATGACCCATACGGTTTGAGAGCCAGCATTCGGTTAGTACAATTATGTCACATTCGATATTAAGCCTATGTAGGAAAACATTTAAACTATCTATATTCTTATAAATACTCCGGATATTTTGGGTTAGTATAGTTAATGGGTTATTGTAATTGGAAAGATATTGTTTGCAGATTTCCGTATCACACAGCTTAGACTCATATATAGAAGTATTGTCTAGATCATTAATTAATTCGTCGGCCATTTGATAAAAATGTGTATATAAGCTAGTAACTGCTCAAAAAAGTAAGTGAAAAACGGCGCTCTAGGCGCCCCCATAATCTATAGAATTAATGTACCTCGTTTCGGCCATTGTTTTCGCCGGGCAGTCAGCAGAGCCTGTAGTATGATTGGCAGGTTTCTTGAAGCAGAGGCAGGTGGCGCATTTA
The DNA here is from genome assembly GCA_958496365.1 of Subacronicta megacephala. Lineage (NCBI taxonomy): Eukaryota > Metazoa > Arthropoda > Insecta > Lepidoptera > Noctuidae > Subacronicta > Subacronicta megacephala. The sequence continues at coordinate 9,735,816 of OY292521.1, forward strand.
GGTTCATCCGATTTTTTCGTACAGTCCTTTATAGAGTGGCCTAGATCACCACAGTGGCCGCAAGTGTAAGCTGCCTGCCGACATGACTTGGCCGCATGACCATACTGCTGGCATTTATAACATCTTGTGACCAGAGTAAAGTCTCTCACAGGGCAAGAAGACCAGTTCACAAAAACTCTCTCGTTAGTAATAAGGGCTTTACGAATGTCGGCAGGTACCTCTATGATGTAGTTACAGGTCACAGCATCCTTTTTTCCTGACTTATGGCTTAACTTTATTGAGGTCAAAAACTTCTCAAGTGTGGAATCCGGCAGTTTATCAGCTAAGTTTTGGTGGTATATGCAGGTGAAAACCTCTTTTTCTAGCATTGATGAGGGCACTCCAATAACTACTACTCTTGGTTTCCGCTTGTGAGGCTCATCAATAATAAGTCCTGAAGTCGTCAACTGCACCGATTTCTTCAGCTTCTCCACGTCCTCCTTTGTGTCCGTACTAATTATGACCCCACCATTCTTGGTTTTTCGCAGGCCTCTTACGTGCAGCTTCATCTGTTCGGGGCAGATAATTTGTTGGACCAGGGACTTAGTCTCCTCGCTGGACTTCAATTTATCATTAGGATAAATGGCAACTGAGCTAACTTTTGTCGGCTGGATGAAATTATTGTTACCTTTTTTCACCATGTCAGCAAAAGAGGTCCCCGCAACAGGTTTCGACGACTGGTCAATACTCAACTTCAGGTCATGTAAGCTCTTAGATAGGTCAAATTGGTCTTGGATCGCTTGCATAGAGGTATGGGCTTGAACTGTTTTTACCTTAAGGGACTGGTACTGCACAGCCATCTGAGACGTACCGTGACCCACTTTACGGCATAATGTATTGATTCGAAGTTTCTGCTCCGAGTTCAATTTGCCTTCAGAAGCGATATTACATACCTCACTTAGGCACTGCTCAATTGAGGACATCCAGTTTTGGATTTCTGGAGTAGAAATAATTTCAATATTATCGCCACTGTTGTTTGGATGAGGTGTAGGAGCGGATCCCGGTGTCGGCGGCGGGGTGCGAGCAGTCCTGCCGCTTCGGTTGAAAGGACTGTTTTCCATTTTATTGTAGTTTTTGATTTTTCAAAACACTGAACATTTCAATAAAATAATTTTATACATAATTGAGTGGCACAGTTTATGTTACTACCTACTGTTCACTAAACGAGGTCAAGAGTCAGCAAAATATTAATCTGGTAATATTTATATATTTCAATTGATCGACACGTCTGATCGCAGCGGAAGCGCAATGATTGGATTAATCATATCCACTTGCTGTTCTTTATTGTTAGGATTTATAAGCGGACAAGGTTTTATTCATTTTCTTGCTTTTCTGTAGGGCCCTACTATAGATAACGAACGTTGAACTTCGCCTCGTAACAAAACATCAACGCAAAATGATCCCAGTATTTAATATACTACACTAGCAGGTACATGGAAGTAACTTCAATACAATTTAGGAAAGTTAAATCGTGAAACTCGATTCGATCTTCGACTAAGTAACACTTTCGTGGTAGGAAACCGTGTATTGTAACAGCTGAAACTTCGTAGTTGGCCCGTAACCTATTTTAAAATATTCAAATCAAATTCTTACTTATTAAACACGCTTATAGCTAAAACTGGAAATATTACTATAAATTTCATCCAGTGAAACTAGCTATTTACCAAAAACTTTACATAAACAAGCCTTAATAGCGATACATTGTGCACTAATAAAACAAGATAGTTATGATAACCGATAAAATTCATACAATAGAGCCATTTGAAATTCTAATTAACCGTTACCCAATAACTAATACAGTAATATATGTACACTGACATGATTTACTGTTACATTATCTGGTCAATTTAATACAAATTGTCAACCGCTATAAATTAGGGCGTATCTAGTTCGCGGCATCGAAGCAAACATACTGATATAAGGGCCAGGAGTCGATATCATTACACATAAATTTCACTTATCTCCTACATTCGGCACAGTTTGGTCGGGTGCCTCCGCTGCCGGCTTACAGCCTTCCCACACCTACATTTAAATGGGAGTCGCATTTCACTCAATTGTCCTCAATCTAAATCAAGTCTAAATCGACTACAATCCCTAGAACAGTTAGCTTTATTGTGAACCATATAAACTCTAGGATTTGTTAGTTTTAACTGGTTTTATGAATCTATACTATACTAATACTACAATAAAGCTGAAGATTTTGTTTGTTTGAACGCGCTAATCTCTGTAACTACCAGTCTAATTTGAAAAAATATTTTGTATATGATAGCCGCAGGGCTCAGCTAGTATTATAGTCGTGATACTCTTATGTTATGAGGGTAATTTTAAAAATAATGTGCGCATGAAATTTTTCATGCGCCTGAGAGATTTTCGCGACAGTGTGTGAAGTCTGGCAACCCCATTAGACCACCGTGGTAGACTATAGCCTAACCCTTGTCATTCTAAGATCTGTGCCCAGCAGTAACAGTAACTAGGTGGTTGATAATGATAAAGTAAGTATTGAGAAATTAACAAGGATTGAGAAAGGTATGTTAAGATGGTTTGGTCATGTAGAGAGAATGGATGAACGGAGATTGACGAAACAAGTATATATGGTGAGTATGGATGGACGAGTTGGAAGATGAAGACCTCGGCGAACGTACCGCAACCAAATTGCGGATGTTCTTAAAAAAGGCCAGGTTCCGAGCACCCTAAACCGACGGTCATGCATGAAGAGATTAATGAATGTAGATGAAGCGAAAGTAGTGTGCCAGGATCGTAGCAAGTGGAAATCTATAGTCTCTGCCTACCCCCATGGGAGACAGGCGTGACAATATGTATGTATGTAAAGTAAGTATACAATATATATGTATGTGGTACTTTTAGTGACAAATTAATATTAAATACATACGAGTATTTATTGGTTGTCCCAATACATTAAGCATGTTTTTTTTTATATTTTCTCAATGCTTGCTTAAACGATAAAGGAAAAAATCATAAAAACCTGCATGCCAAAAGGAATTCTTGTGAAAAAGAAGCCGACTTCCTTCCTTACTTGACTGTTAATTAAATATTTTTTTATTATTTCCAGTCGTAGTTGGCCTGCGGCAAAGGCTCCTTCAATTATTAGCGGCTGAGGGCTTTATTGATCCAATTATTGCAATGTGAATCAAGCTATTTCCGGTCTTATTCTACGTATACCGACTTTTTATTTTATTCTGTAGCATCCACATCGCAACGGTTTTGTCTATAATTCATCAGACATTAAATTTCTAGTGTGATGTTTTCACTATAAATGTTAGCGACGGATGGTGCCTTGTTTGATGCAGCTCCTGATCCTAAGAGGCTGGATTCGACGCTCGCGTCGAAAAACGTGATAACATTAGAATTCTAAATAGGTTAGGTATGTAATTAACAGTTTGTGCCCGGTCAATAGGACAAGCACCAAGAATAATTTTAAATAGTTCTCCAGCACAAATACAGTGAAGTGTTTTTAACTGTAACTCTATCTGTACAACAGAATCATTTTTCACACAACTTTTACAACATAGCATTGTCCAAGTTCTAATAAAACTTTAACTTAGTTTAATAATTTTCAAACGATGCTGGACGAACGTCGTCGTGGTCGCGAATTTCATTAAAATTGTCCTCATCCACAGATCAGTTAGCAAACAAAAACTGTGGAGTTATTAAAATACGTGTTGTTGAATAGCGCTAAAAACTTCTTCACTGAATGCATTTCCATTAAGCAAGTGTGCTAGAGTCCAGGCGTGAATTTAATTGCTCGCAACTTTGTGATAAACTATAATTACTTTTTGATTTTCATTAAAAGCTTTTGAGTAATCCAATTTTAAAGTTGGCTATAATTTGTTTATCTCAAATTTGAATGCTGTGTTTAGTTAAGCCTATTTCTGTCTTATTGTAGTATCATGCGGGGAGACCTTCAGGATAAGAATCTTGCGACGGATGGCCAAACACCAATCAAAATTTCGGTAGTATCTGTTTAATTTGACAGCTGAAGACTGCCTTATTAGTAGTATTATATCTATGAACTAACCTCGAGTTATCTAACCCAGGTGAGCTCTAAACCCAAATTTTGTAAAACTCCCACAGTATCCATTGGGAAAAATTTAATCATCACGGATACACACTATTTACGTAAGAAGTCGTCTTTTTTTAAGTCAGTTACAATTCAATGTTGATACGGTATACTTGTTGTATATGTGATAGCAATCAAAGTCTGTTGAGATAGGCGAACGCGGTGCGAATCACAATAATTAACAACCTTGTACTAATTACGTAATCTCAGTTCCTCGTTTGTGGTATACGGAAACTATGCGATAGCGAAATAGGCGTTATTTAATATAAACAGAGTACATTATGTCATTGAAATACTTTTAACAGTGCAAAACCACTCACACAGAATATTTATGAAATACATAAAGTGATTTTAGTGAACGAAAAATTCAACTGCGGGCAGGATTCGTTTTGGTTAGGTACACCAGAGATCTTAGCATGAAACTGCATAAAAAGTACAAAGGATAGTTAAAAGGTGAGGTAGCATCGTACGACATCGTACTTGCTGTAAAGCAAGTCATATCGGTTCGGTCAAAGACGTAGATTCAAAAATGTGAAGGCATTTTTCAAGCTTGCCGGTGGGACTCGCGGTGGCGTAGTGGTCGTAGCGTCTGGTGTACGTAACCAGTAAACGCAAGTTCGTATCCTGCCCGCACTTGAATTTTTCCTTCAATAAAATAACTTTAGAATCTAAGTATTTATAAAATATGCATCCCCTTTTTGATAACAAAATTATGTATACGCTGGTGCTGTCGTGGGCTTCTTCGTGGGCATCAAAGTCTATGAAGTCCGGCTATGAAGACCGGCTACTGGGAATTTCATAGAAAAACCCAATAACACTTTTCTCAACCTGGGGATCGAACCTAGGACCTCTAGTGTAATATTTATGTTATGGATGTACTTTGTGTCCGTTAAAATTGTAAAATTTTAATAATCTATACTTAGGTATATAGCATTTGGGGTTCGTATGATGACATAAGTTTTTATACCTAATTTTTGTAATTCGGATATTTATCTCGCAATCGCGCATACTGAGTAAGTATAAGGTCCTGTGTTCGTTTTTCTCAGTACTAGCTAAGTATGAGTTTATTTAAGCTCGCTCCCTATTATGTGGAACCTACACACATACAGCTAACTGTGAATGCACATCAGTACACATCTGCCTAACCTTTTAGGATACAGGCGTGATGGTATGTTAGGTATTCCTATGTTAAACTGTTATTTATGAGTAATTTAGGAACTAAAACTACGCCTCGTAGCTTTTATGAATGTTTTCAAAGATGAAAGTGAAGTTTAAGGGTTAGGAAATTAAAAGACTTTCTCATAAAGTGCCCGGATTTATGCGAAAAAAAGCCTTTGATAGAAAAAGTAACCCGTCAAACGCTACTTAGCTCAAAAGCGGGTGACAAAAACCCAAAACCTCAACTCGTTTAATTTTAATTAAAATTCTCACTGCAAAATGGACGGACCTTTGTGCTCCAACCCAACGGAAAGTATCTATCGTTATTGTTATTTTTTAATTTCTCTCACAGAGTTAACGGCTCTTATAAAGGGAAAATATAAATCTGTAACATTGGACATAACCAACCTTTTTTCTGAAAGGGTTCTTTAAGATAAAGCGTTGCTAGCGAAATAAGTTCCTTTTGTTCTGTCAAATATTTTCATGTGGTATTACAACCCTTTGTAATGTATATAGACGCCGCAATAATCGAGAATAAAAGAAAGAAAAAAGCTTTCTTTATTGTGATAGTAAAAGATCGCTGGGAAGACATTGTAGAAACTCATTTCAAGTTGAGAGAATTAACAGTACCTATTCAAAATTTATATTTACACATTCCGCTTTACATAAAAGTTTTGTTTTAATTGTACACATTATACGGGATGGAAGCAGGTAAAACTGTCGGCTCCCGTTGTCATACGAACTCCTATGACAATCTTTAGTGGTAATCAAAAGCCTAATAAGGTTATAGACTTAAGGACTGTCTCATTAGTCCAGTGGTCCTAAGCGCGACTGCTACGCTAGAGGTCCTGGGTTCGATCCCCGGATCGAGCAAAGAGTTATTGGGTTTTTATATGAAATACCCAGTAGCAGCTCGGAGTCTGGATTTGTGCCCGGTTAATGGCAATAGGCTCGCCACCTATTACATGGGACCTAAACATACCGACGTAATGTGGGTGTACATTAGTATACCTCTGCCTCACCCATCGGGGATACAGGCGTGATGGTATGTTATATGTTTTTAAATTAAGTTATTAAGTAGCTTCAAATGCAGCTATTGCCAATAAATTGGGTTGCTGAGGTCTGTTGGCAGTGTGTAAAATCTATACTTATATTATAATATTATATATTATATTTTTATATTATAAAGCGGAAGAGTTTGTTTGTTTGTTTGTTTGTTTGAACGCGCTAATCTCAGGAACTACGGGTTGATTTGAAAAATTCTTTCAGTGTTAGGTAACCCATTTATCGACGAAGGCTATGGGCTATATATCATCACGCTAAGACTACTAGGAGCGGAGAAAAACGAGAAATATTTAAATGCAGAAAATCCAAGAAACCACGCGGGCGAAGCCGTGGGCGGAAAGTTAGTACTGATATGCAGCCGCATCTGTTTAGGCTGGAAGCTGACCCAAACATAAGTAGGAAGGATTCGGAAGATGAGAAAGATGATTGAGAGGATTGGAGCCTATGTGATGACATTAAATTATTAAACCACAACCTACACTCGTCTGAAGAAGCACCCAAAATAGGAAATGTAGTACCAATCGTATCTTGAGTGCTTCTTTAGACATTTATAGTAACTATAACGACTAAAAACCGTACTTGCCATCCCTTATTGTCATGCAATGCGCCGGACCAGACCAGACCTGTAATCTGGAGGCCTCGGGGCAACAAAAGAGTGGAGGCCCCCTGGCCCCAAACTATTTTGTAAATACGAGTAATATGGTAAATTTTTTCAGTCGAGTTTTCCAATAAATAATTAAAAATATCCGAAGTCTTTATTGTGGGGGCCCCTCTTTTGTGGCCCCGGTTGCCCTCCTCTTAATCTGGCCCTGTTGTCATGGGATTACCGACATTCGTTACAACCGTGACAGACTGTGGTCCTGTATTCGCAGTATCCTACCAAATGCCGAGGCCTAGCCTCGGTTATGAGCTGAGGCCTGCGGACGGCTGGCTTTGGGGAGACCTCCGCCAGATCAAACTCACCCCAGTAGCTAAAAGCAGCTGATTCCCAGGTCGAGCAAAAGTTGTTGAATTTTTCTATGAAATTATCTTTAAGGATTGGACTTTGATTAATGGGAATAGGTTCGCCCCCTATTATACTTAAACATAGCGTCGAATTTAAGCTCCACAGCCAGTACCTTCGACTACTAATGTGAGTCATAACACGTAAAAACCCCAACACCTCTGCCTATTACCTCGGGGTATATAAACGTGACGTATATTGTAGCGATGCTTCCCGCTTCCAATAACGTAATTAAAACTAAAAGCTTGATAATCAAGCCCTGAACACATCGCAGCTAGTTAATTAACTTGTTCAACGCTCCAATTTGTCTTTTAAGGCTATAATCAACTGTACCACCCATACGAACAGAACTCATTAATAAAGGATGTCATTACATAAATATTTAATTATCTTGATAATGTAAAACGGCTGCCTCATGATTCTAGTGTTCCTTGGCGCGACTGCTAAGGTCCTAGGATCAATTCCCAAGTTGAGCAAAGTGTTATTAAATCCTTCTATGATATTTTTGAAATCGCATACTCCCCACGGCACTTACCCTGTTTTTTTTTAACTTTACGGGAATCTTCAGTAGTAGTATCCGAAGGGGAGAGAAGGCTTGAAAATCTATATAACTACATTAAATGTAACATATAAGATACACAAATAGGACACTTCGAACTTGATATTATGTTTGCACTCAAATAATTGGGTCAAATACATCATTTTAGAGACAATAACATAACAACAGACACTATTTGGTTACCAATAAAACGTTATTACTAACATAAACGAAATACAATGGTAGAATCCCCCAATTTTTATTAGATGTTGTAGAGCAATAGCAATAATATAACCACCACTTGCCATCGGGATAGTTTGGTTTTCTACGATGCAATAGCAATTCTATAAAAGTTTTATTTCTATGGGATATATAATGAATGATGTATACGAATTTTTTGTATTGTTTGCTTGCTTCAAATCCTGAATTTATTTCATAATAATAAAATAATTGAAGCGTCGGTAGCCTAATGGCTAGGGCGTCGGACTTGCGATTATATGGTTGCCGGTTCGAACCCCACCCATTGCACTACCGACGTGAACCCACTCGTAACACAAGCATTTAGCTTAGCACGAGGGGTTAACAAGAATACTAGTAATGTGTGACCCACATTGCTAGTAAGCTTTATTTAAAAAAAAAAAAAAAAAAATGTAATAGGAATATCATCAACCTATTCCAAATACGCAGCAGTATGCATACTGTTGCGTTTCATACGGTGAGTGTGGAGCGCCGCAGGCCCCATTACTCCCTAAGTCCCCATCCTTCTCCTTTTTACCTCCCCTTCCTTTTCCTTAAATAGGCCCGACAACACATCTTCAACCTCTTCTGTTTTGTAGATGACCATGAGACAATGGGCGATGAATACTTACCTTTAGGTAGCTCGTTTGCCGAGTTATCCTATAGAAATATTGTGATAAATGTTACCTATTTATTTTATTTAAATAGGTCTTTTAAAGACAGTTTCAATGTCTTTAACTAGATGCCATTGGAATTTCCTAATCGATTACTTCAGAGAAGTACTAATGAAAAAATCTCAGAAGACCAGGATCTCTTTACAGTCCAGACAGAAGTTGTACTATTAGTTATAGGAGATTCACTATGTAGGAAAATATCTATAAAAGAAAGAGCCAGAACAGTTTTGACTTCCCGTAGGCTCCAGGATAAGTGTAGAAAAGCCCACTCATAATATACGCGTAGGTATGTTTAGGTTCAATGTCATAGAAGCTCGCCCCATATTTCCATTAACCGTCCAAAAAGTCAATAGCACTTTTCTTGACCCGGGAATCGAACATAACCTAAAAAAATGTTACGTTTTTTACCTAAAACGCTGAAAGTTTTGATGAATTTTGGTGAAGTAGTCCTTTGGGGAAAAGCTAATAACATTATATTTTATACAAAAATCTTCTCTAACAGCAACCTTATCCCTAGTTTCCCTAAAGACTACGAGTGGTAGTTTCCTCGACGTAGATATACGACTTGAACGCATATTTCGATTAACCCCATTGACCGTGAACTTGAGGTCAGGCTAGACAGACACGACGTCGATACGGGCGGCGCCGCCCTGATTAGCCGGTGAAGGCTCTAATCCCAAATCAAATTAACAGTTTAGTTTATTTAGTACAAAAAGCTCTTAAGTGATGGTACGTCTTTTTCATTTCCCGTGACTAAAGGAGGCTCGTTGATAGTTCTAGAAGATTAAGCTGCGCTTGAAACAGTAAGGCTATAGTGGCTGGATGGAGGATATACTTTATCATATGATCTTTCGTCATACAAACATCTGGGATAGTCGTTATATGACAGTGTTAAGCAGTTTTATCCTTAGTATATCAGTATTGACTAAAATTTGGGAAATCTTTGGAAAAATCGCAAACTCAATCTAAAAGAAAAACAACATAAAAAATAATAACAATACAAGCAAAGGTATAAATCACTCACTTAAGAAAAATTATAGGCCGGTGTAGCGCCGTCTTATTTAATATTTAATTCCCATACAAATGCGCAATCTTAGTAAAGAGATTGCTTTCAGCGATACATTTGCTAAGTAATACTTACACTTAATGGGTCACGACAATGGTATTGAAACAAGATATCTTTTAACGGTGCTATTTGTTAAATATGATTTATGAATTGGCATAAGAAAGGCCACAAACGGTGAATTTTTAGCAAACCCAAATATGATCCCGTTTACGCTTACACTTCTCATGATACTGTATAAATACAATGCTGACATCGCATTCTTTATAAATCCTGTTAATTGGAGAATCAGCCTTACGTCTATACAACCTATCTTGGTTGTTAAATTATTGCCTGGCGGCACAATGGAAGATCCATATTTAAATATGGATCTTCAATCACACAATTTATCATAGATACATTTACATATGATAATTATACCGAAATTAGTTACTTTTTATCCTATCCTGTTCGCTTGTAACCGACCTTAAAAATATAGGAGTGAAAACGCAATACCGACACCGAAATTCAGTATTTTATATTTAGGAATTTCGGGGATGCGTGCAGTTTTCCTCGTAGGTAATTATAAAATATGAATAGTGCACCCTTATAAAACACCCGGAAAAATAATTTACATAACATACCATCACGCCTGTATTCGCCGAAGGGTTAGGTAGAGGTGTACTTAATGTACACCCACAGTTCGCCGGTATGTTTGGGTCCCATGTAATAGGGGGCGAGCCTATTGCCATTCACCGGGCACAAATCCAAACTCCGAGCTGCTACTGAGAATTTCATAGAAAAACTCAATAACGCTCTGCTCGACCTGGGGATCGAACCCAAGACCTCTAGCGTAGCAGTGGCGATTGGGACCACTAGACCAACGAGGCAGTCGAGGATGTTCGTTTTTCAGAATCCGTATCTATGCTTTTTTTTTGCAAAATATGTAACAAACAGAGCGTAAAAATATTACAATATTTTATTGGGGATCAGATTTATTAACTTTTATGTAGTTAGTGTTTTGGCACTGCGACATCAATGTCGTTTTCAGTTTTGTAATAGGTGTACGGTGCGATGTATAAATAGTTCCTAAAATATTATTTTTAATTTTTAACGATATGCGGAAAATTTTAAACTAAGTATTATTTTTCCCGCAGGCGAAGCCCGCACTCTGGGTAGAAACGGGTGTTTTAAAGGTAAGTAGGGTAGATTAACTGTTATTTGAGAAACAGACCCCGAAAGGGTGTTCATATTCCATCTTAGACGTTGCATCAGGCAAAAAAGATCTATCACAGGCGGTAAAAAACAATTAAAAAATTTTGTTTGTTTACTAAATGATAGATAGCCTATAACTGCACAACTGGTTTGCATGGGCTTCCTCACCAATTCAATGGAATTAAGGCTGCCACATGTTAGTTCTGCTCTTCATTAACTTCTGCTGAACATGGGTCACCTCTCAGAGTACGGAAGGTTAGGTTATAAGTCTACCACATCAGCCTAGAACTGGTTGGCAAACTACACGCCATCGAGAAAATCTCTCAAGCATGCAGAATTCCTCATGATAAATTTTCCTTCAATGTTTCAAAGACTGATTATAATTAATTATTAATACGCACATTATTCTGAAAAGACAGAGGTGCGTGCCTTAGATTTGAGCTCGCCGCCTAAGACTTGGCAGCCGATAGTCATATCAGTAGGCTATCACTACTTTTTTCTATTTCCAACTTAAATAGAACTATAGTCTTACATTATAATATGGTGACTCAATCTGAAAAAGAGGAAATAATTGATGTCCCCGTCAGGAAAACCGATGAGACTCTTGAAGAGCCAAACAATATATTATGCTGTGATTAATGACGCGGTCATCGGACGTCGGGATAACGTCCGAATCACAGACGCGGAATCGATTTGTTTAATTAAAAATAATGACAGAGCTCACTGAGCTTACAAGGGATAATATCGCTCGTTTGTTCACTTTTTGCGGTTTTATAATGATCCAGGGGGTAAGGGACCCAAGCCCCTCAAAAGCATCTGAGTCCACCCCTGACAAATCTTAAATTAAACCAGATTACCTATATATATATATATATATATATATTTAAAAAGCTTACTAGCAATTTGGGTCACACATTACTAGTAATCTTGTTAACCCCTCGTACTAAGCTAAATGCTTGTATCACGAGTGGGTTCACGTCGGTAGTGCAATGGGTGAGTTTCGAACCGGCAACCACATGATCGCAAGTCGGACGCCCTAGCCATTAGGCTACCACCGCTTCTCATCCTTCATATCCTTCTTCCTTATTATTAATCCAAAGACTTGCCGGGTTGTTCAAATACGTCATTAACAACTGTTATAACTTACAAGTAACATGCAATTATTTTGATGGATGGATTGATGCAGTGGTCAAGCAATTACATCGCTGGGGGTTGCGGTTTCGATCCCGGCATGGAACAAATATAATTATGAAAAGACTAGCTGTGTCCCGTGGTTTCATCTACTTTATCCCGCTCCTAAAGGTTGGAGCATGAATTTATAAACGCCTCAAGAATTGGGTTTACCATTGATTTTTATTTTTCATCACAATTCACAAATTTTTGTGTAGGCATACTAGGCATGTTTCCAGCTCTATAATTTCTGTGAACAGCTCTGACTTTATGCTGGTCCCTGCCATTAACGTAATAATTTTCTTTCTTTGACGCACACACAAAAAAGATACATGCATGGAAAACATGCATGAGTAATCATGCATGCATGTTTGTTATTGTGACTCAATAGGATAAGCATTGCTCATTTCATTTGTCAAGGTGGTAGCCGTTGAGATCTTATTTATATCTCCACGTTGCTGTTTACTTAATATACCGGCTATATTATATATATATATATATATATATATATATATATATATATATACAAAATGGACGCCGCAGGCTATTAGGTGAAAATGTTCATAACAAGGAGCTCCGCTTTCATTTTTATACATTTTAGCTGCTGCATCCGTTCATTTATGCATTTTGCTGTCATGACATGCAAGGGAGACAAGGGAAGAAAGGGCTATTAAGTTGGTGTTAGCGGTATTAAATTATTAGAGTTCTAGAAACACTATGAAGTTTTTACCGTTACGTAGGAGACAGATATAATTTATATCAATGGAAAATTGGTTACAACCAACTTAAGACAAAATAAGTACCTACTTGATCAAGGGCCTACTAGCTACAAAGGCTGAATATAAGGGTTGCTTCAATTTTCCAATATAGGCGAAGCATAATCAGCTCGGAATTCAAATAAAGAACTTAATACAGGCGTTAATAAGTATCAAATAAACGGTACCTAATAAGAGAGTTCTAGTGTTGTTTGTATGGCGTTATGTATGTACGTTATTCACCAAATTGCCATCGTTATTCGCACATCCACACCCTATAAATTCCACCATTAAGCCCTTTCATCAACAGGCAACTCGTTAGAAGTCAAACGATACATACTTTAAGCGCTTTTTAACTACCGTAATGTATGTATATGCCATTTCCTTTAAATCAGACGAAGATCAAACGGCAAACCACAAAAATTTCTGCCTATTGATTCCTTATTATATAGTCAATTTCCGCTAGGCGTGTTTATGAATTCCCCGCTGTGTCAAGTGATTAACTTAGGGGGAACATGAATAAGTCTGTGTAGGGACGTTCCAAGTTTCTCAGTACATAAATTATCGGGAACAAGTCTCCCCCGAATTTATGGTCTCCGTTCTCCAATACTACCGTGTTTAGATAGTCATAATTCAATAATACGGCGCGGTGTAGTGACAATTGACAACGGAAAATATTGTTCGTGCGAATATTGGACTAAATGGATTTGTAAATAAACGCTGTAAGCGATCGTTTCAGGCGGAAGGTGTTTTGATACTTGTGTTCGGTGAGGTCTGTTCATTTATCTAATTGGACTGTTTAGGGATGGTTTACATTTCGTAATTTTGAATTTACCGTTGCATTGTGTAATAGGTCACTGCTCTATATGTCACATTACTACCTAATACACGTTCCTTCTTTTACCTATGTGCTCAGTATTAATATTCGTTAGGTAGGTATATTGTATCGAGTGAACCAAACCCATCCAGTTCTTTAGTTATTTGTTTTAAAACATAATATCCCCAATTAGGGCTATCGCCTCTCAATATAGACATGGTTTTGTTTTGAAACTGCAAGCATTATAGTTTTGAAGACTATTCACTTGAAGCAAGCATGGTAGAAAAGTATAAGTGACCATTTCATCAATAGACCAACTACCCTCTATGTTTCTTTGATATTCCTAAGTGAAAACATTGGGCCCGTAAGAGATTATATAAGAATAAAAAATAAATAAAGTACGATTGCAATAATACAATACCAAGCTACAAAGGCAACAATTTTCTAAACCTAATCTGCGCAATAAAAACTTCGCAGCAACTCTATTCCGATTCTTGTCAGCTTTCCTAATTGTAACAAATGCGCAAACAAATACACAATCAAAAAGTACGTAATAGAAAGGTTTCCTGTATTCGTCTCACGGGACTCCAAAGAAAAGCAATAAATCTCCTTTGTTCCTCAGTCGCTGTGATTTACACTCGTTGTTGGAACCCATTCAAAATGATTGTAAATGATAAAACGAAATATAGTATTCCTTTTCGTTTTTATGAAAACAATTTGCATAATTCATTAGCTCCGGTTAACATAAGGGAATGTGCAAATCGTTCCAACAAATTATAATGATAAATGATATTTATTTCTGTATATTTTCTTTATATGAATTTCAAAAATGTATTACTAAACCTATTTAAGCAGCTTTTTTATAATAAATCTTGTATGTTAGTTATCATCACTATAAGTAACTACGCGTTTAATTAACCTATTTTGTACAAATTACTAGTCACCCCATACATATAAAAAAATAAAAAAAAGGTTTTATTATCGCAAGCTTATCTGCAGAGTGTGAGGATCTAAGCTCGATTTCGACCAACCAATTTGCAAATAGGGTTGCTTCAAAGTCATTCTATTCATTCAATTAAGTAGACCAACAAAACAAATGCTTTTGAAAAGACAAGTCTTGTAAGTTTTGTAATAGTAGCGTCTCGCTCCCTTCTCCGTTTCTCCGTCCCCTTCCTTCTCCTTTTCTCCGTCTCTTGTTTCTCCTATTCTCCATCGCCTGCCTTAATAGGCTCTGCAACGCATCTGCACTCCTTTGGTATTGCAGATTTCCATGGGTCGCGATGACTACCCACCATCAGGTAGCTCGCCTGCTCGTTCGCCGAGTTGTCCCATAAAAAAAGACAGACAGTAGAGTATCAGATCGGATTTCGAGGCTTCCTTTATACCTTTCCTTAATTCGGCTCCGCGCACAATACCTTTAGTTCGAGTATTTCATACAATAAACGAGCTTTCCGCCCACGGCTTCGCCCGCGTGGTTTCTCGGCTTTTCTGCATTTAAATGTTGCCCGTTTTTGCAACATTTTTCATATATGCTCCGCTCCTATCGGTCTTAGCGTGATGATATGTAGCCTATAGCCTTCCTCGATAAATGGGCTTTCTAACAATGAAAGAATTTTTCAAATCGGACCCGTAGTTCCTGAGATTAGCGCGTTCAAGTAAACAAACAAACAAACTCTTCAGCTTTATAAAATAAAGTATAGATATAGATAGTACCTATACATATACACAAAACCATTTTAATAAGTTCACTACTCGAGCGAAATACATTTTTGTAAATGCTCTCAAACTACTTCAACAAATACTAATCACAATAAATCTCCTTTGTAAAACAATCAAAAACTCTTTTACACAGAACCTTATTATTGAACTTAAATTAATAGCACGAAACTTTTATTTCAAACTGAATTTAAAAGTATTGAACATTTAAAAGAAAAATGCTTACAGAAGAACCTACTTCTTTGTGATTGGATAAAAATAAAGTTTCGTTATAAATGGGATTCGATTAAATAAAAGTAGGTAGGTACCCATGAAAAAAAAATTTAAATAAAACTAATAGCGCATGATGATAACGTTCTAATACATCATTAATTTATACTTTTTATTTCTAGTTCACCAATCGTTGTCACAGTGGAACATGATTAGGTATACTTTTTGTTTTATTACAATATGATGATCTCAGTGCTGCTGCCTACCTCATTCTAGATAAACGCCACATTTTAAGTGTTTCAAAAGAATGCCAAAAGCTTGATTGAGTTTAATTCTTCATTCTTCCACTGCAGGTCGTAGGCTTGATGATGGTAATGACGATGATGATGAAACACTTAATTTACTTCAACTATTCTATTAAATAATATTCAGTTACAACATTTTATTTTTCATTACACACTTGCAATAAAAGTACTACGACTACTAATGTCACTATGATTCTATCCAGGTACGGAATGTGACTATTTAGTACACGTATATGTTGTGGTAGGGCCACGCTGTTCGCAGCATGAATGGGCCGGCTTGACCGGGGAAGTACCACACTCTCGCAGAAGACCGACGTCCGAGTAGTAGCGTTTAGTTACTGCGCTTCGTTCGGTGAGCGAGAGGGCCGGAGGCCCAATTCCTCCCCCAATCCCCTTCCTTCTCCTTTTCTCCTTCCCCTCCCTTTCCCTAAATAGGCTCGGCAACGCATCTGCAACTCCTTTGGTTTTGCAGATGTCCATGGGCGGCGATGACTACTTACCATCAGGTAGCTCGCCTGCTCGTTTGCCGAGTTATACCATAAAAAAAAAAAACGTAACTGTGCCTACAGGACAACCGACTACCTGGCGTGTAGAAAGTAAAGTGCCGCTCCCGCAATCATGTACCTAAGTGCCTATATTAAACGCTAAAGCTGCGACATTACACGAACATAAAGCCCATCTCTGTTCCTTATTATTCTTTTATTACACGAACGCAGGGATAACATTATAAGGGTTTAAGAAAATGTACGTGTAATGTCACGTTTATGAACAAATGAAAGTCTCCTTGTCGCAGAACCTTTGTACAGAACTGTGTAATTTAATTATAAGTCACTTAGATGAAGCTCTCTGGACAATTACGTACCTATATTTCGTACTGCGGAGATATCAAAGCTACCAAAATAATATTTTCTTCTTGAAATAAAGCGAAACCAGAAGTGGCCACGCATTAGGCAATTCCTAATAACGTATATGTGGATAGAATATTTAGAACCTATCTATAGTTAGGAAAAGGCTAGCTAAGCAATTTTCTAATAAGAACTTTACCTATTAATAATTCATCAAAAGCTACCTTTTAAGACGTGCAAAAAAGAAAAATAAGATGACAATCTTTCGAAAAAACTACGCTACGAAAAAACTAAACATAATAATTACTTGTAATATACACTTCATTTACCAAAATCGTTTAAGTAGGTAATATTCACAACTCTATTCATATCATTTATTTTTCTGGTTACAATAAAAACGAGCAATAATCTCTGAACTTCATGGCGAACTTAAATAATAGGGTCGCAGACAGAGAAGTAAATTTTTATTACGTTGAAAAATACTTGCCATAAAGAAAAATAGCAATAAATAAACAATTTTCCACGTCATAAATTGTGTATAACAAGAAGAAAACTGCAAATTTATGCAGATTTCATAGCGAAGCCGCGTGTCGCGCGCGTTTCGAGAGTCCGATGCCCCAAGATAACACGCGACTCCTACGTATTTATGTAAATATAACTACATTATGTATATTAAACCGAGATTTTTCTGTAACATTCGCCTATGAATGCATAAAGTGCGGTAGCTCGGCTGCTTCTTGTTTACATTATCCGTGAACAAATTTAATAAAAATTGTTACGGAATGCTTGGAAAGCGGGAAGGTAATTAAATTTTTACATGTAGTATGCACACTTTAAAAGGTCAGTAGTTCGATTTGTTTTGTATATCGTTTTGAAAATAACTAAAGAGATACCCTGCAATTTCAAAATTAGCACGATTAGCTAGTGCAGGAGCTTTTAACGATTTCCATAAATAAATGTGATCCCAAGACAGAGTTCAAGGCTGTTTATTTCCATTAAGCGGATTTCACTACTAAGCCACGAAATTTAAATATATAATCGAATCTATTAAAGCTTTGTATTCGCATAAATACCTACTTAGCAGGCAATCTCTTTGGAAGTACCTAAGTGTTTTAATTAACCTCTGCCTGATGCCATCTTGCAATTAATATTCCTGTTTTATATTTACTTTTCTACGCAGCTCTTTTATACATTCCTTCCTTTTCTTGACAAGTACTGTGGTAAAGCAGATTCTAAACTTTTATATTATATCTGAAGAGTCATACGAACCCTCAATGTGATCGCAATTTTTTAAGAGACTACAATGTCTAAATGTGTATTTGTACTTACGCCGGTTTCACACGTTAGCCTCAAAGAAGCACCAGCCCTCTTTGTCCAATGTGTGGATGGGTAAAATACTGTTGGCACCAACTCTCGCGTCTACGTTTGCAGGTGAAAAGCACGTGTCGATTACTCAAACCGATTGAGCCCTCCCTATGTGGGAAACCGGCATTAAAAAACAAAAGCACAAAAGATTTTAAGGGTATGAAATATCAATGTGGAAAGAATCACCTCTTTTCGTGTTTATATAATGGAGTATAACCATAACTTTTGCAAGTCGTACGCTTTTTTTAAACACAATTTCTGAGCCAAAGGAAGCGATTACGTACAATATTCTTTTTTCTGTATAAAGTTGAGAACATACAATACGTACCTAGATGGAGTTTTCATGTTCTACAGATATTGAAAAAAAAACTGGATTATTCTGGCGAATAGGTACTGTGAAATAACTGAGAAAATGGGCAACGGCACTCGCAGAAATGTCGACTTGTCACTATTGTGACTATTACAAAAACAAAACCACATCTAAAAAAGTATGTTACTTTATTAATATATAATATCACGAAAGTCAACCATAGCATACTTATATAACAAAACTGTACCAGTACCTGACTGACAAACACACAGACATAGGTGATTACCATAAACATGGATATATGAAAATTCTTACATTAATTGGAAAAAAAACAAGATCTTCAAATAACGTCACGAGCTAAGATTGTAGTTACGAGGACGAACATCATTTTATTCCTGTATTCCATGAACAGCTAGGCAGAGGTGTTCTAATGTACCTACACCCACATTTCGCCGGTATGTTTAGGTCCCATATAATAGGGGGCGAGCCTGTTGCTATTAAACGGGCACAAATCTAGACTCCAACCTGTTACTGAAACTCAAAAACTGAGAGAGTGAGAAAAACTCAGTAACACTTTGCTCGACCTGGGAAATGAACCTGCGCTTAAGACCACTACACTAACAGTCAGTTTAAATTAATTATTTTGTTTCATACAACTGAGTTTTCTATGGCCTCAATCGCTATTAGATGAAAAATGGCTAACAGCTGACAACCTTCCCTATAAACGAACCAAAATTTGGCAATACTCCTGGAAATGCATGAAAGAAGAAGATACGTACACTTTTCAATAAAAATCCTATCTAATAAATCTAGTAACGCACGTCGCTGCTTCAAGCAGCGCGGTCTCCCTGGCACAGATCCAGCCTTTCGTAGGTGTTGGCGTGACGGGAACCGCAGAGTAGACGAAGAACAGAAGATCAGGTGCTACTCGTAAACGTGCACTGGATTATAGCCCTTAATAACCACTGACAGAATTGCTAGTTTCGACTGAAGAGTTGTACTTTGAGTAGTACGTTCGTACGTTCGTTGTAGTTGACTGCTAGCTGTGTCGCGCGGTATTGCACGCCTTCATTTACTATTCATATCTTCTGAACCTTTCAAGATATTGAAATGGATCGTACACGAAAAAAAAGCGTACTAAGCGTACTTTATAAAGCATACTAGCAATGTGGATTGCACATTACTAGCATTCTTGTTAACCCCTCGTGCTAAGCTAAAATGCCTGTGTTACGAATGGGTTAACGTCGGTAGTGCAATGGGTGAGTTTCGAACCGGCAACCACATGATTGCAAGTTCGACGCCCTAGCCACTAGGCTACCGCCGCAATTCCTATTGAAATCCGTCCGCTTCGGAGCAAACTTTCGGACAGAACATACAAAATGGTAAAAAACGGTCATTTATGATTAAGCATCGTATAAATAACAGTTTTCATATAAATGTTGCTATTCATTTAAATTAGAAACTAACTTCAATTTTATTGCAGGGATAGATTACCTGTCTACCGCTGTGGGTCTAATTTGCTGTCCAACAGTCCGTTTTATTTATGGTATGATGACTTAACCCTTTAACAACCCAATTCGGATTTTTTTTTCCGATTGACTGCCTCGTTGGTCTAGTAGTCCCAATCGCGACTGCTACGCTAGAGGTCTTGGATTCGATCCCCAGGTCGAATTGTTATTGAGTAGTCGAATTGTTAGGCAAAGTGTTATTGAGTTTTCTATGAAATTCTCAGTAGCAGCTCGGAGTCTGGATTTGTGCCCGGTGAATGGCAATAGGCTCGCCCCCTATTACATGGGACCCAAACATACCGGCGAACTGTGGGTGTACATTAAGTGCACCTCTGCCTAACCCTTCGGGGAATACAGGCGTGATGGTATGTTATGTATGTTCGGAAATTTTTCGACAAAAATAAGGTACACATTAAAAACTATATTCTAGACATCGATGAAAGCGAATCAGGCACAATTGACACAAAATTCTTTTGTGGGATAAATCCGACTTGGGCAGTTTAAGGGTTAAATATATTCAAAGTTTCAAATGTTTACTGCCTACCATGATGGATCTTCTACATTTCTCTACTCTGTGCGTGAACTGTTCAAATACTACCCGTCTTCTATTTGTAAGGTCTGACACTGATCCGAATTATGATTGAATCGAAACCTATTTGAATGGCGCCTTTGTTGGGAGAAACGCGCCATCATTATATATGTGAAGAGAGTTTTAGCAAATACAATTTCTATTTGAATATACTATTCTCACACGTGGAATTAAGTTGGGTGTTTGAAATGTAAGGCGATTATAATTCTTGGGTAAATAAGGATTTAATCATACTGTTGTATAAATCACTTCAAGGCATAATCATAGCAGAATATTGTTTCGGGGATTACATTATTATTGCCTCGGGGTTCTGATACTATATTGGCTATTGCTTAGCTAAGGGAAATACGAATAATTTCTGATATCTTCGGAAAATCAATTAATATAGGTCTGCCTACATCGAGGTCTTACAGTCCAAAATGTGTAGTTCTTTTATATTTTTTTTTTTTTTTCTAGCCAGAAAATATTATTAAAACAAATTTTTACATACCTAATTATAGTAAAATACTTTCCTATTATAAAAAGAGAAATTTAAGTCAAATAGCTTGTGTGAATATCTCTGCCTACAATACTTATTTCTTACATACATACACTCACGCCTTTTTCCCATAGGGGTCGGAAGAAACTACAGAACGCCATCTGCTACGATTCCTGCATACTTCTTTTGCTTCATCCACATTCATACATCTTGTCATACACATGCGCCCGTTGCGATGTCACTTATTTCTTATTATAAGCAATACTTCCTCTAGAATGCTATCATCAATCTATTACTTTTCCCTGTCTCATCAATGTAAGAAATAATAGCTATCAACTTAAATAAAGATTCGTAAATAATGTACATGGATGTAAAACGGATTGATATCCTTGTTAGCGTTTTAGTGATTGGCATGAAACGTAGCTACTTTTAATATAAACACTGAACCTAATGTATAATTTTATAATATTTAATATAAATTTGTGACGTACGAGTATTCAATGTAGGTGATGGAGTTGGAGTTTGTTGGTTGGTTTTTATGATGGAAAAACTGCATGTAATTCACTCGCTTTTTATGCTCTTTAAGCCATTCCCGATACGAAATCGTTCAGTCACTGACATCTGCAATTCAGATGTTGAAATAAGCGCCTATAATTAAAATCGTATTACGAGACAACACCACTGTCTTGGTGTGTTTTGGTATCTTTATTTTCAGCAATGTCATATCATATACGAACAAAACAAAAAAAGACATAAACAAGAATTATGTAAATAGATGGATAGGATAGAATATAAATGTCCAAGATATACAAATAGGCAATGCATAATTATAGTAAGTACCATACGTGCACGCCTATATTCCCCGAAGGGTTAGGCAGAGGTACCTATATCACATTTCGTCGATATGTTTAGGTTCCATTTAATAGGGGGCGAGCCTATTATTATTCACCGGGCACATAACCAAACTCCAAGCTACTACTGACAATTTCATAGAAAACCCCAATAAAACTTTACTCGACCTGGGGATCGAACCCAAGACCTGTAGAGTAGCAGTCGGGCTTTGGACAAATACACTAATGAGGCATATATGTATGTCTGTAGTACAAATAGAATAGATAAATTTTGGCCTTTGGTCCTTTTGTAGTTTGGTCCAATAATAAGGTGGCAAATCCACTGACCTCATTTATTGTTTTTGCAAAATAATTCCATTGCACAGATACAGATAATGATGGCATTGAACTCGAGTGTTTTTGCAAAACTCTAGTGCCAATGTAACTGATAAGAATCGGATCAAACAGAGTAATTTATTGTTTACCACATAAAATAGAACATTCATTGTAGCAATAAAAGATAATAATTATTATAAATAAAGTATCCATTTATTTTACGCTTCCTATTTTTTTAAATTATCTTATAACTAGATGACTCATGCGCAAACAGGGTTATTATGATTGTAGTTAAGTCCTTACATTTGACCCAATTTTTTGATGACTTAAAATACTATTAACAACCGGATGGTCGTGAAAATGCCACCTCTCTGATATACATCTTGTAAGAGGAGAACATATTAATATGTTACTCCTTTATAGCAAATAAAAGATATTATAATTATAATATTTGACCTGCTAGGTAGCACGATCGACTGGCTGATGACCATACTTACGTCAGAGTCTGTCCCAAAGGATTTTGGTGTGTGTTTCGCCTTTTGCGCGTGGGAGCCGGTTCCACTTTGGTTGTTATGGCTCCAGCAGTCTGTAGTCCGTGGGCCTCAGCAATGCATCAGCAACTCCTTTTGTACATCAGCAACTCCTTTTGTGTTGTATGTTTCCATGGGCGGCGAGATCGATTTGGAAGTCGAATGCAGCACATAGATGAGGTACGCGAATGTGAAATCAACTACCTTATTGATCTAGTTACTACAGATGACCTGCTTTACAAAATCTAGTGTACAGCTCACTCTCGGCACTCCTCCTCAGTGTCCGTTTTTGCCCTCAAATTCCATACATCCTCATCGTACACCAGGGTTCCTTAGCTACGTCTCAAAATCGTAAAAGGTTTGAAACTCCTAGCGCTTGGAATACTTATTTTTAAGGTTAACACGAATATTCCTGCATACACCTACTTTTGTTTGAATTTTAAAATTCTACGTGAGATTATTCCAAAAACTATAAAATTTGAATTCAACAGTTTTACAGACGGTATAGTGGCATGGATGGAATAAAATTATTGAAATGAAAGTGCAAAGAATACAATATGACGTTTGTATTCAGTTCTGTGTGGAACCAAATCATTATAATCTTCAATGTTGGTGTAAAATAAACTAGCCCTTAAAACGTACAACTGCAGTGCCTACATTATCGTTGAATTTTTATTCGTTCGAGTGTGCGCACTAAATATTATAAATTTTACTTATGCATGGTGATTAAAAGACCGATCTATCGGCTGTTGAGAAGCTGATAGGCCCGGCCCTTATTCCAAAATACTTATATGGTGATTCCGATTTATATAGTAAAACTACTTCGCCCGCGTAGTTTCTCGGCTTTTCTGTACTATAATATGTATGTATATACATATAAACCTTCCTCGAGAACCGTGCTATCCATTGGTGTAACAGCATGGACATCGGTGCAGTAGTTATTGAGTTTATCGCGAATAGATAGACAGACAGACGCGGCGGAGGACTTTGTTTTAGTATGTAGGGATACCTGCATGATTGGTCTCAAACGCAGCTGTTATGCGAGAGGTCCTAGGTGTCATTCCTAGGTCGGTAAAAGTTCACCTCCGTCTATATTGTCCGTTAATTCATTTAGCTAACAACAAAGACATCATGTTGTTGTGGCTTTTAAAAATATTAGATTTGTTATATTCGTTACACAGAGCATGCACTGGCTTAAAAGTGTTTCAACAAAACGGCTAAAAAAATTACGATGAAAGGTAAACAGGAATGAAATGGAATAGTATTGCTACAAAGAAATATTACGTATGAATTTTAAATAGTAACCATGGAAGAATGTAGGTATTCTATTGCCTATATTGAATATTCAATTCATTCATATTCATGTTTTTGAAGTGTAAAGATAATTTAAATATGTACTTTACCTAATGATTTTACCTACTGAGTATTTTGTTTGTGAGTTTACCCTAACGGTAAGCCATTCCATAATTAAAAATATTTAGCTCACGAAACACCCAGTTGTAGAAGCGATGGCTGGCCCCACTTTTTTTTAAAAGAGATTTTTAATTTAGTTTAGGGCGGAATAATCTGAATTTTATCCTTTGAGGGATCTGAGTTTTATCATTTAAATTGGCGTCGCGCAGAGGCGGGGCTGTGCCAAAGGCAGTTGGCGTCAGCCACCAAGTACTTCCAGAAACTTCGATTAACGAGTTCCGAAGATTTAGTGGCTCCGTAATCGTATAAAAATTACGCCTTTCGAATTATTCACGTAATGGCAATGGAGGTAGGTACATCCTTATCGTAAGTACCAGGTAGTACATATATATAGTAGTACATATATAATTATAAAGATAACCTCAACAGAAGCCAAAGGCTTTTGTTTTTGTAGTGTTTACCAAATCTGCAAAGTTGTAGGTAATAGGAACGTTTTATATTTGTACCGTCTGTGTATATTACTATTATATTTACTAAAACTAAATTCTGTTCCACAGAAACTACAGAACTTATTTGTTCTATTACAATAGTGGAGATTCCTCAAGAGTTCCATTAGCCTGTCGTAATATTACATCTTACGACAAACTTCTATCTCTGCGGTTTGATCTTTGAATTAGCTCGCGCTACTCACTAATTATCATAAAGTTTTAACAGCGCCGAACTTTTGGCAACACTATCAGCATTTCAGCGGAATGTCTTGAAATGTTTGAATATTTAACGAAGCTTTTTTTGGCTCCTATACAATCCTCATTAAAATTCTTGCCCCTAATGAAACTTGACAATAGTGATTTTCGAGATAAGATATCATTTACACCAAACGAAGGCAAGTCTGAGAGCTCTTTGGAGAATTTTATTAAAGTTGGTGAACATTTTTGAATAACAAGTGACAGAGTTATATTACAAACAGCGTTGCTATTTGTTTTTGTAGGTAATACTAATGTCAATCATGCTTGAGTAGGTAGTTTCTATATTATGATGCCTAGACGCATTTAGTTATCAGAACATACATTATATTCAATAACACTCAACAGGAAAATCAAGTAGGTAGCCGTTCAACTTGAATATTTATAAACTATTCAAGCAATCATAGTCTACTGATATAAATAAATAAAGGTTTATTGCAGAAACGTACTTTGTGAATAAATAAGAACATTAATATATATATTAGTTATTATTATAATGGAGAATGTTACTAGGTATGCTAAATCGCTTGAAATGTTGTCTCCGTAAAGCCTTTATGTATACAAATACACTAGTTTTTGTTGTAGTCAAAAATACCTAGTAGTTTTGATTTTATTGGCATTCAAAGTTTCGAAAAATATCGAGTCCCGCTAACAGTCACGTGACCGCTTGTGACGTCATGTTACAACGCGCCGCGCGGGCCGCGGCCCGCTTACTATCAACATAGTGTAATGAAATCTAATTACACTATAGTATCAAGTCGCCAGCGGTTATAGTAGTAGGTGTAATAGCTTGCGCAGTATTTTGTTGTGTTTTTGTCCGCGTATTAAATTAATAGTCTAATAATAGTAAATATTATTCGATTAATAAAATGGATGAAGGATTCGAAAAAGGGCAATCGGATAATCTACCCAAAATAGATAGATTAATGGTTGCGCATTATTTATCAACAAAATATAGTCATTTCGTTGCCGCCGAAATGCGAGGAATGAAAAAGAAAGTCAAAATGGTCTTCACAACAAGAAACTGTACTTTTACTCCAAATGGATCTAACCTCTTTATAATAAATAGTAGGAAATCGTGTGTTGTGCCTAAATATAAAAATACAACTACCATTCGCCGGAAAAGTTATTTTTAGGGTTCCGTAGCCAAATGGCAAAAAACGGAACCCTTATTGATTCGTCATGTCTGTCTGTCTGTCCGAGCGTATGTCACAGCTACTTTTCTCAGAAACTATAAGAACTATGCTCTTGAAACTTGGTAAGTAGATGTATTCTGTGAACCGCATTAAGATTTTCACACAAAAATAGAAAAAAACACCGGCCAAATGCGAGTCGGACTCGCGCACGGAGGGTTCCGTACCATTACGATTTATGACGTATTAAGAAGTATGTGTGGTGTGACGCTAAAAGATAGAGTGGGAAACAGTGTGATAAGGGAGCGTTGTGGAATGAAAGAAGATGTAGTAACAAGGATTGAGAAAGGTATGTTAAGATGGTTTGGTCATGTAGAGAGAATCGATGAATGTAGATTGACGAAACAAGTATGGTGAGTATATATGGTGAGTATGGATGGACGAGTTGGAAGGGGAAGACCTCGGCGAACGTTCCGCAACCAAATTGCGGATGTTCTTCAAAAAGGCCAGGTTCCGAGCACCCTAAACCGACTGTCATGCATGAAGAGATTAATGAATGTAGATGAAGCGAAAGTAGTGTGCCAGGATCGTAGCAAGTGGAAATCTATAGTCTCTGCCTACCCCCATGGGAGAAAGGCGTGACAATATGTATGTACCTTTGTATGTATGTACGTATTAAAAGAAACTACTTACTAGATCTCGTTTTCGGTGGAAGTTTACATGGTAATGTAAATCATATATTTTTTTTAGTTTTATCATTCTTTTATTTTAGAAGTTACAGGGGGGGGGGCACATTTTACCACTTTGGAAGTGTCTCTCGCGCAAACTATTCAGTTTAGAAAAAAGTGATATTAAAAACCTCAATATCATTTTTGTATACCTATCCATAGATACCCCACACGTATGGGTTCGATGAAAAAAAAAATTGAGTTTTAGTTCTAAGTTCTAAAATCTTAATGCGGTTCACAGAATACATCTATTTACCAAGTTTCAACAGCATAGTTCTTATAGTTTCGGAAAAAAGTGGCTGTGACATACGGACGGACAGACAAACATGACGAATCTATAAAGGTTTCGTTTTTTGCCATTTGGCTAGGAAACCCTAAAAAACAAAAAATTTTGGGAGTTCCATACTTAGAACTGAAATTAATTATTTTTTTACATCAAACTCATACGTGTGGGGTATCTATGAATAGGTCTTCAAAAATGATATTGAGGTTTCTGATATTTTTTTTTTCTAAACTAAATAGTTTGCGCCTGAGAATCTTCCAAAGTGGTAAAATGTGTGTGTGTGTCCCCAGTAACTTCTGAAATAAGAGAATAATAAAACTAAAACAAATATATGATGTACATTTCTTTCATGTAAACTTCTAACGAAAATTTGTTCGAACGAGATCTCAGTCAGTCAGTAGATTATTTTAATACGTCATAAATCGTAATGGTACGGAACCCTCCGTGCGCGAGTCCGACTCGCACTTGGCCGGTTTTTTTATAGTTCTAAAAGACGTTAAAATGCAAAAAACATGGATTAAAGCTATTTATTTATTTAGTGCCATAATAAAAATAAATAAATAAATAGCTTTTATCCATTTTTTTCGCATTTTAACGTCTTTTGGAACTATAAAAAACAACTTTTTAGATGTATTTTTACATTTAGGCACAACACACGATTTCCTAGTATTTGGATTGGACATTTTTAAAAGAATTTAGGTATAATTTCGACGGCACAGACGCGCGACTGCGAGCGGACTGAGTGAGCCAGACTGAGCGCGTTGTCCTATGACGTCACACCGTAACCGGCGGCCCGCGTCGTTCGGTTACAACTTGTTTTACTTCTAAAACGGAAACTAATTGACGTATCGAAGTAATTCTTTCACTAGTATTTTTTATTTTTAACAGAGAATATGGAGTGCTAATAATCAAAATTCGTTAACATTCTTCATTGCTACACTCGATTGGGTAGGCTGTGGAGACTTATTATATTTCGTATAACGCCGTTATTTTCACACAGTTTGAGCAATAAATGTCTTTGTCTTTGTCGTGTACAACTTTTACATGTCATCTTATATAGATACCTTTTAAGTAAGAGATATACCTGTGCTAGGCCCTGCAATGTCAGATTATAAAATGTAACAAGTAGCTAAAATTTAAACAAAATAAAACAAATATGGACATGGCATCATGTTGAACACGAGACCTTTTTATGACGCCATCCAAGTTCTTGGAATTCTCGAATACATACGCGTGTATGTTCATAATTACTCAACTGCTGGCTTATCGTTTGATACGCCAATTGTCACATTTCTGCCGTCAAACAATAATTTCGCTTACATTATTGAGCGGTTTAAAGGGCCGGGAGCCAGTGAAATTACTAACAACTGAGGTCTCAAGATGAAAACACGCTAGTGATACTACTGGGTTTGCACGTAGAGTCTATAGGCTGCGGTCGCCGTTAATCTTATTCCAAAAAAGACCTTATGAGAAAACCTTCATCGTCAAACGCAAGTGGTGTCTTTATAGTCGCATTAGCATGTTGAGACCATGTCCAGTGTTGAAAATATTCTATAATCATAAAATAATATTATAATAATCATTACTATACCATCACACCTGTATTTTCCCGCATTGTTAATCAGAAGACGTGTACACCCACTTTCCGGTATAGTTAGGTCCCATGTAATAGGGGGCGGGCCTATTGCAGTTAACCGTCTACATATCCAAACTCCGAGCTGCTACTGACAATTTCATAGAAAAACGAACCCAAGACCTTAAGCGTAGCAATCGCGCTTTGGACGACTGTAATGTAAGTAATGAGGCAAAAATAATAATAACCGTCATAGAGATAAGATTTTCACCTGCCTTTAAACACAGTTTTTTAATTACTTAGTAGGTATTCCATCCACTTTGACTTCTCACTATACCTAAGTCATAGTAAAGAAAATCCAATTAATTAAACAACGTAGTCATCTCTCACTACTCTTTAGAAAAGCTTGAATAACTCCGCTATAAAGTTCTTCAAGAAAAATAATTTCATTGCACTTTGAAAACATAATAATTATGTAGGTACCTACTGAGTGTAACAGTTAAATAAATAGTAGTACCCAATTAGTTAATAATTATCTTACAAGAACTTGAACCAGAAGAGCGGTGCTGGCCCAGTGGTTGTGGTATTTATGAACAGATTTTAATTTTGTTTTTGTTGTTTAACTCTTTGTATGTACGATTCAATTCTTTTATATATCTTTAATATATGTACATATAACTATGGGCTATGACATACAAAGAAAAATATTTCTAATCGGGTTGGTCGTTACAGAGATTAGCGCGTCCAAACAATAAAACAATTAAAATTTTAATATAATTATGAGTACCGATACTGGAACAGTTATCACCAATTGTATGAAATAATTCACCTAGTTTATCGCATTGTTGTTATACCAGTATTCAGGGTATTTACACACATTCGCTGTCAAGCGTATTTATCTTTGTATGAATAAAGTATTATTCATACACTGACTCACTACACTATAACACGATTAACATAATTAGTAAACATTTGTATTGCAATACATTTCCGATGATAACAGTATATATTTGCATAGATCTGTAAATAATATAATAAAGCTAGCCAATTTTATTTATTTTGTTTAAACGCGATTATCTGTAGAACTACCAGTCGAATTACAAAAATTTTTTTGCATTGGGGTATCACAATTCGTAAGACAACTTGGACCCTTAGGGTAAAACCAAATATATGAAAAAAATATTATAAGAGGCCAATGTCTGTACATTATACAATATTGAAAAAAAGTAATATTTAAAAATGTTGTCCGTCCGTCTGTATTTTGTGAACGCAAAAACTACTGCACGGGTTTCGATGAGGATTTCACATTTGTATTGCTGGAGGTCTAACTTAAAGGAGGTGCTTGTTTCATGTTGATACAACGCCTTGAAACCAAGCTATAGTAAGAAAACTCTTTTGAGACGTTTATTAAATAAAACCTTGGGCACAGCTACATACCGAACAAATAAATCATTAATGTTGTGAACGGTTTACTTAGTTAATGAGCCATCAAGAACTCTTTATGTTCTAATGACATCATAATAAAAACCACAAACGAGCGCTTTGAAACTAAACGCCCACTTAAACCACAATGACTGTTATTAATATTTACCTACAATCTCGATTTGTGTATGGGACCTAATCATACTGGCGAAATGTGGGTGTACATTATATACACAGACACCTCTGTTAGGAAGAACTATCACTATCTATATTTACCTGAAGATTAAAAACAATAGTCTGCCGTCAAGCCGAAAAGTCCATTAATTTCCCAAGAAAATAAGAATAGTTCACACTAGACGTGCAGTGGAGCGTGGCGGGTGTCGGCTCATTATTATTTCTTCAGCAAACGCCCAAGTTCGAGGGCCGCGGCATCTTTGAAGTTAATTAAACGACTCTCACCGAGGCGTCTTCATTATTGCCAGACTGCACGTCCCGGCAAACGTTGCCAACCTGTGAGTTGTGACGTAAGTATTTGTGTGTTGTATTGTGGTGAATTTCAGATTTCGTGGAACTTTGTTACAGGAATATACACCATACAATACGAGATTAATTTTCGCTCCATGGCATTCTTACAATATACCAAGAACTACTGATTCCCGATCAAAATTAATATTATATTCATATCGAGACATTATGAGTTACTTCTCTTACCTTAAGGGCTTCAACCATGTAAAATCATTAATCAAACACTTTATTAATTTCAAAATCATCAACCTATTAACTGGCCCACTGCTGGGCAAGGTATCTCAATTTTACACCACTCTATCCCATTGATCGTTGATTGCTAGATTAATATCGTACAGCTGCTCAGATACTTAAGTTTGGGAGCCATTGTTATGAATATTTTTCCTCTGGGTTCTTAAAACAACAACGTATTCTAGGCAGCAGTAAATCTTTCGATTAAAGTTAATTGATTAAATATACTTTTTACCTATTACTTTGATCTTCATTATTTGCATTTAAAAAATAGTTTAGTTTCGGCTGGCACAGATGATTTAATTTTGCAGCCTTGGTCAAAATCGGTTAGATAAAAAACAAAGTTATAAGATAATACACATAAGATTCTACAACAGCCTGTTACTTATTCTAAAAACAAATTAGATAGTGCATGGTACTCGTAAAAACACAAAGGACCAGTAACTAGCATCGCTATTATAGCTACAAGTCAACCCTGAGGGTGCTCTGTCTGAGAACATAATGTATGACCCTTGTTAGCAGTTCACGCGTCTGCTAGTCGTCGCCTTGACAATAGTACCTGAAGCTTGATACCTTATATATTCGTTGCCCATGGTTTTACTCGCATCCCAAAGGATTTTTGAGAAAAGTAATATGTCCTTCTCAAACCTCAAAAACGGCGGTAGCCTAATGGCTGGAGCGTCGGACTTATGATCATGTGGTTCGAAACACACCCATTGCACTGCCGACGTGAACCCACTCGTAATACAAGCATTTAGCTTAGTACGACGGGTAAACAAGATTACTAGTAATGTGCGACCTACATTGCTAGTAAGCGTTTAAAAAAAAACTTCAATCATCTACACTGCTCTCTCTCAAACTGCCCCCATCAAGAGACTTTTCCATACTTAACACATTTGGAAAGGGAGCAGGCCGTTCCCGTAAACGCGGTGTCCTCCCGTGCCGAGGCTTTTCAAAATAAGATAAACTCCGGTTACTCCGCTCGTTCCCGAATAGCATTTTACGAGGGTCCGACAAATCCCCGGAATAGTTCGGTGTGGTGCTCAAACTTGCCAATTCTTGTCCCCCTTACCCGCGTTTCAATTTACCCCGCGAATAGTTTGTCCGCCAATTGGCATTTTGTTTTTCAACAATCAACTTGGTTCTTGATAGTTATTTTTATGGTGTACGTTGTATACTCAAAGGAAAAATAACATTTTTTGTCGTTATTATGGTAGGTTGTTTTTAATTATAAATTGTAATCATTTAGGCACAGATTTAAGGAAATTTTCCTAATCTGATCATTTAGGTAAGGGATTTGTATTTTGGAATGAATTAAACGGTGTTTTAAGTGAGTATTCCTGGTTCCAACAAACGGATTGAACGAATGATCGAACAATTTTTTTTTCTTTTTATATTTGTTTCCATATAGTGTGTGACGATGCGTAGGTCCTTAGATACTTACAAAACAAATAATAATTGAAGACATGGCAAGAAAATATTAAGAACTAATTACACTTGCAGTCCCTAAAGCAGGCGGGCGCTCATACCTAATTACTTAATACTGTAGGTATTACGTAATAATTCAGATCCTTTAAGGAAAATCACGTCATGAAATTATTAGTAAGTACTTAGGTACCTACCTATAATAGGTAAAATAACAGATCATAACTCATAATCAGCGACTTTATTGCACTGATGAGCACAAGTCTCCAATAGTACTACTACTTTCTGCATTATTCACAACCTATGTATTGTTTCATATTTATAAATATGAAACAATACTAGGTATATTATCGAAAATTAATTTAAAAAATAAAATTAAACGATAAATTTGTTTTTGATACTTAGTGACGGCGGACGGCGGCTAGAATCTTATTCCTAAGCAAAGATACACAGTTGAATTTGTGAATATTTAATATAATAATGCTGGACAAGATACTATTTTCCTGTACCTTGAATGTGTCATAAAAGCGAAAAGCAAAAAAATAATTCGTCGAACTAAATGACATACGACGCGCTGCCAT
Source organism: Subacronicta megacephala (assembly GCA_958496365.1). Taxonomy (NCBI): domain Eukaryota; kingdom Metazoa; phylum Arthropoda; class Insecta; order Lepidoptera; family Noctuidae; genus Subacronicta; species Subacronicta megacephala. The sequence goes on from OY292521.1 coordinate 9,768,686, forward strand.
CTTGGCGCGCTTTCTATGACGTCAGCGTTCACGGAATGGGAAAACTGTGGAGGGAGTGTTTACAGTGCGACCATCTTATTCGAACCCGTGGCTGTAATCGGAACTAAATTCACTTCAGACGTCACCGGTCACCATTTCGATTAATATCAGTTCAGCATATTTTATTATGTTTTGTTTGTTTATTACGTATTTATATCAAAACACTTATTGAAACTGGCACTAAGTGGTGTTTTCTTTACTTATAACCTTCATTGGTATGCCGATTCTACAGCTGTTGTAAAAACAATGAATAAACGCAACAATAAAAACGGATGTTTACATTTTTATTAAGTAATAATAAATAAAACATAGGTTATTCATAGGTCCTGATTATGTTTTTTTAATAAACAGTTTCTTTTTAATATTAGAAATTAATATTATAACGCTCCAGCAAAATCATTCTGTTCCGTCTTTCTGTGAAAATATCGCTGTTTAGTTTGGTTACTCATGTGGTAATTTATCTTTAAACTTATAATACTTTGTAAATCACTTCTTCTAGTATGTAACGCTTTGTCTTTCCCAAATTGAAGCGTTATAGTTTTACAACACATTCTACATTTTTATACCTAGTTATAACTTTATTGGCAATTGACCTTTGTTTTATTTTAATATTACCAAACCGGGTACCTACTCACTTCCAATTACTTTCTGAGTTGATATCCAAACATTTGCTTCGTCTCTTCCTCGGTATAATCAGAGAATTGGTTAATGCCGTAAGTAGCGCTTTGGTCTCGATCGTTCAGATTGTTGATGTCCTTCAAATGCGCAACAAATGCTCGGTAGTGAGCATTTCTATCCGCTTTATCCTTGTACTGTCTATTGTTGTCCTTTATAAACTGCTTGAACAAGCTAGGGGCTTCACTAAGTTTGTAATGAATTTTCTCACTAGGGCTAGACTTTCTTGCTATTGCGACTGCTACAAGAACCATCACAATACTGATGATCAGGGAACGCATCTCTATACGTTTTTCTAAACCGTTTTTTTATTATCAAAACTGCTTATTGCTTAGATATTAGTAAATATTCTACTACAATCCTGCTTATATAGGTTCAGTTTAACTAAGTAATTATCACTGATGACGTTTAAACTACAATATAATTTATTAAGTTCTATTTATAGTACAACGAGTTTAATGGTGCCTTCATGTTATAGTGCGCGGTGCTGCCCATTTGACATTTTTAAAGTCAAAAGGTTCAATTTAAAATCGTCAATTCAGTTTCAGCTTCAGCAATTTGTTTTAGTCCATACTTAGTTAGTGTACTATACGTAGAACAACAGTGGCGTACTACAACTTGAAGTTTGGCTATTTCTGTATAAGTCTGGGCTGGGTATACCGTAAAAAACCGTGTTTAGAACTACTACTTAGTACCTACTTACGTACTGGCAAGAAATCATAAAGTTTATTAAATTGTTCAAGAAGTTCAAAGTAAATTGATCTACGTAACGTAAAAAGAGGTAATATCTAAGAGCCATAGCCCATAATAAAAATAAGTTGGAATAGGATAGTCTTAATCTTATATTATCAGAATGTGGACGAGTTCTTGTGAAATATTCCCACGGGCCTCTGTGAGCTCGTAACTGCAAATTGGCAATAGATAGATACGTATCCAAGGCGTAGTGTAAAAAATATCCTCAATCTCTCCATTTCAAACTTCGTGGTTACGTGGTTAGTGGTTAGTTGCAAGTTGATACATTAATTCAATAAGTAAAGCGACTTTGCGGTTGGACGCAAAGGCAATTTATTTTTATTAAACGAAATATGGAGTTCGTTATAAAACCTTGAGGGCTAAAAAGTCCACAGTGATTAATGAGAAAGTCCACCCTAGGTCCTTCCAAGTACTATGTTGTTGCCGCCTCAAACCAGCTGCTTTTGTACGCATCATCATCTTACCAGTATTTGTTTTGATTTCGTAAGCATACGTATTAGAACAGGCTAGTTGACTATATATTTTAATGGCCTCATCATTTTTTACCATAAATAAAGCCGATTAACAAATCATAATTAAAATTGGTTTAAAAATGAGCAAGTTATAACCAGACAGATAGCGTAATAAGTACAGCGTTTTGTGACGTCAAAAACCAATGTAGTATACGAATTTTTGCGGAGAGAACAAAGTATCCCCACTCAATCAATTGTTTGTCAATCAGAAAATGTGATATAAGTATATAATGATATTAATTTGTCACTAAGTCTTAGTTTAATTAACCAAACACCGGTCAACTACCTTATTAACACAAGAGTGTGTCAAATGGTGGTATCCCAGTTTTTAAACAGAAACATTTTATTAAAATATACGATCAGCTGCCATGTCAAAAAAAAATAATAATAAAACGTAATTTGTAGTGTTTCCTATTTTGCATTAAAGTCACTCTATTGAAATAGGTACCTACTGAAGTTATTAGTCAGTATATGAGCTCAGATCAAATAAAAAGTTAAGATAGAACTTTGCGAACAAAGAAGTGAGGCCGGCTAAAACTAAGCCTTTCCGTGTACAAACACAATTACACGCACACACTTATACCGAAACTACGCCTTATCTTGCCGTGTCGATAGCTCGACTGACAAAGTTCCATCTTAAGTTTTTATTTGATCTTAGTATACGAATCTCATTAGACTCGCTGCGTGAACAGTTGTTTTTGGAAAGCTAAACGTCATTCTACTTCAATCGAAACATTCTTGTTTTTTGTTGTTTTTATATGGGGACTATTTGCCAATGTCAAGTAGATACCTATTCCTACTTCGGATGCCATATCATTAAACCGTCACCTTAAAACGCTTTTTGTGACGTCTGACGGGTTTAAACGTCAACATTGACGTCTTGGGCTGGAGTGTTTATTTATAGTGCGATAGATTTATCTGACCCGGTGTTCATAAAAGGAACTAAAGTTGGTTTCTGAACGTTATCGTGTCGTTGTCAATTCTTTTGGTGAACTCCTTCTGTTATTTGGTTACTTGTATTTTTAGTTTTTTATTTGAAAGTCTATTTTTCAATAATTTTTGAATTACTCGGTACTAAGTTTAAATTAATAAGAAAAATGCCATCGCCAGATTTTGATAAAACCATGGATTATAAACTCAAAAATAAAAACGGGTGTCATTTTTTTTTATTTTCTATAATATACATTATTCATAGGTTCTTCGGAATCAAGCTTTATTTTATATAAACATAGTATGCATCTTTTTTTAAATCGTTATTATAAAGTACGGGTCACGTCCAGTGAAATTTTACTGCTTTTCTGAAAGAAAAAATAAATATAATGAATATTAGTTATCTTAAAATAGCGAACGGAGTAGTAAGGTAAGAATCCCTTTTTTTAATTTTGTTCTCAAATTGCTTAAATGACTAGGTGTACAATGCTCTCTAGTAAAAAACATACTTCGTAAAAAATATAAGATGTCAAAATATTTACCACTACGACGTATGACGTACTGAGTTTGTTGGACTGAATTACAATATTACATTGTTCTGAGGTTTGGAAGTATTACTAAAATTAAATATACTCGTACTACGATACGAATACTCAAATATGACTATCATCATTTTGTAGATAGTCCATTTTTTACAAACAACAAAGTCGTACAACGTCCTGTTTCAACGATAATTTTCCAGCCTTGTTATTGTTTAGTATGCAAGTAAATTTAAACTCTAAGTTGTAAGTGTTACGATGTAGTCATGGATTCCATGAATCACAGTCTTATGAACATGAAGTCCTTGACATTAGTTAGATTGGTATTATTTTTATCTGCTTTGTTTGATTTTGTTAGTAATTAATTTCCAAAATGCAACTTACTGTGTCCATATCCAAACATAGTTTTCCTCTCCTCCTCAGTGTAATCAGCGAATTTGTTAATACCGTAAGTGGCGCTTGTGCTTTGTGCATTCATTTTATTGATCTTCTCTAAATTCGTACGAAAGGCCTGGTAGTGAACATCTCTGTCCGCGTCATCCTTGTACTGTTTGTTGTGCTCCTTTATAAACGCTTCGAATAAATTGGGTGCTTCACTAAGATTGTATTGTATTTTTCCACTAGAGCCAGAATCGCTCGCCATTGCTACTGCGACGAGAACAAACACTACACTGAGACTGAGAGTGAGGGAGCGCATCTCTATGCGTTATTATAACCCGTTTCTTTGTTTGTAAAGCTGTTATTAGTTTACATTCGACTACGTTGCTACTTATATAGGTCCAATATGACTCAATAATTATCGCTAGTGACGTTTGACCCACAAGTTTTTATTTATGCAGCTACCTACACTTGTTGGATTGAACGAGTTTGTTTGTTTGAGGTTAAGCGCGGAGCTTCCCGTTTAAAAGAAATATTTTAGTTGCCAATAAAGCAAGTTTTGCCATTTAAAATTTTTGGGACGTCTTCTAAATATTAAATAACAGACCTCTTACTGTGCGTCAGTGTCGCAAAAACTCGAAAAAGACCGATTTAAAATATATTTTTTCGTTTGTCTGAGTGGGTCACTAGATGGTTTAGATTTACAATTGGACGGTAGATGGCGCTACGATCTATTTCGAGCAAATCAACAACTATATTATACATACATTTATTTCATTCCATAATGTACATACCTACCTACACATACCTAAAGTAATAGGTGGTAAGTATAATAAACAGACACAATTATGGACCCTTTAGGGCACAGCAAAGTTTTTAAAAGTAGAAGAGGGGAGCACTTGAAAATTTCACTATCATGTTACTTTAGGTTGAAATTCATTAGGTATTATTATTTATTTGTTTCTTTATGCCCATAAAATTGTACGTGCAGCGGTGAATTGATATATTATTTAGTTAAGCTGATGATGATGACTGTACAAACCCATTTAGGTACCTTAGTCCAGTATAAAAAAATCTAAAATCGAGAATATTTTTATTTCGTTTATTCTCATCTTTACAAAAGCATACCTACATACCTATAAGTTTTGAGTAACTTATGTTTTAAGTAAGTAATTCATATTCTGAGACGATATACTTACCTACCTATTTAGATCTATTCGAAAACCAAGGGTTATTTTATACAATTGTATCCCACCAACGTACCGCGGTCGCAGCAGGAAATAAGGAAATAGAATACATAAATTAGGTATTATAATAATGTGTTACTTTAAAATATATACTGAGGTACATTTTGGTAAGTAGGGCTGAGATAGTAAAGCTATAAATATATTCTCAGTAAACAGACGTCCAAGAAAGCAATACACCCACATTTCTCCGGTGTGTTTAGGTCTCTAGACGTCAAAATCTCGAGCGCATAACCGTAAGTATATAATACTTGAGACCCCACTATCGCTTTAGGTTTGTGACGTGGTAATGAATGATTTAATATGTAGTTAAAGTAACATAAATAATATATATATAAACAGATCGAGATTGAAAACAAATTATTTAATAAATAAACAAAATATTCAATTTTAGAGCACTATAGGGTGTATTCAAAAATGATAAGCTCCTATAATCTGCTCTGTCCCTCGTACCAAGCTAAATGCTTGTATCACGAGTGGGTTCACGTCGGTAGTACAATGGGTGAGTTTCGAAACCGGCACCCACATGATCGCAAGTCCGACGCCCTAGCCCTTAGGCTACCGCCGCTTCTAATTATATTTGAAGCTACGCATAGGTTCGTGTAATTTTTGTGTAGTCCGATATACCGATGGTTTCCCGTTATTGAAACAAAAATTACTACTTATAGCATACAGATGATTGATTCCTATATAAGAAATATTTACTTTCAATACTTACATTTGCAATTCTTGCAACACTTGATTAAACATTATAAAGCATTTAAGAAAAAAAAAATTTAATCAACGAATCGAACAGGATTAACAGAGGCTTTTCGAAGATTCATATAGATGAACTCTCTGATATGACATCTGAAGAACAAGTCTTCAGATGTCATATCAGAGAATGTCATATGAAGAACAAGTCTTCAGATGTCATATCAGAGAGTTCATCTATATGAATCTTCGAAAAGCCTCTGTTAATCCTGTTCGATTCGTTGATTAAATTTTTTTTTTCTTAAATGCTTTATAATGTTTAATCAAGTCGTTCAAATCTCTGTAAACTTTATTATAATCTGTTACAAATATCCGAAGCATTGCAGGTGCTTTATTCAAATCATAATATTCTAAGTCGTGTCCACACGTGGAAGCAATTTTCAAGAGTAAAATAATAAAATGTACTTCCATGTTTTTTTAAACTGCTTACTATATGAATGTGTAACTAACTGAATCAATCAGCGTTATCAGTGCAAAAAAAAACTATTTTCTGGTAGCTTAGATGTAATTGTGTGAATGTTTATTGGGTAAATAACATCATTATTTTATGTATGTTCGGATATTATCGGATTGATAAATTGCGTTTATATGGGTTAGGTTTGGTTATAGTTTATATGGGTTTAGGTAATTTTTAGAAAGATTTATAGAAAGATTATCTTTCTATGAACTCAAAAAAAATATTTAGATATCGCTGCTTTGCTTCAATAAAGTCATAAGTCCGAATGCTCACTTTCTTAAGTTTTGAGTTTAACTTAATTTGATTATTATAAAAACTTTCTTAAAATTTCAGAAAGCTTAGTTATTCAACTATATCTATACCTAATCTTAAATTAAGGAAAAAATGGTAAATTAAGCAGGGCCCGACTAAAAACGGCCCTTTCCTTTACTTTCCCTATAGTCCGTGACTGTGACAGACTGTGGTCCAGCGTTCACAAAACCCTTCTATAGGGCGAGACCTTGCCTCGAGTCCTGAATGTACATAATTATATCAATTAATGCATTAAAATATTGACCACATCTACGTTATGTTTTAGTTACCACGTTTATTATCGCACGGGTCAGCCGTGCCCACTTCGTTGGGAGGCCTATGACACTGACATATAACTTGGCTTTCTATTGGTAAAATATTTTTTTAAATCGGTTCAGTAGATCCAGAGATTACCCCCTGCAACCTCACAGACTTTACCTCTTTATTATATTAGTTCCTACGTATAGATATAGATTACGACGTATGGAGCCTGCAGGAGCATCATATTGACGGCCATGGGTTTCAAACGTTTCAAAACATTCGCCACAACTATGACAGGCTGGATTCCACCTCTTTGGTAATTTACTAATGTGAATCTCATCCAAAATGGACTTTATGGCAGAGCGAAAAAGATTCCCTAGGCTGATTCACAACGACGATATTTACTTACTCAGCTGGACCATACCCTTAGAATTTATTTTATTTTAATGTAATTTATATATGAATGTGCACGAAGCAAACGAAGTATGCAAGAATCGTAGCAGATGACGTTCTGTAGTTTCTGCCTACCACTATGGGAAAAAGGCGTGAGTGTATGTACCTATATATGTTTAATGTAATTTCAAATTACCACCAATAGCTTTGGTTTTGGTGAAGGGCATACCTACTTACTTATATCATTATGATCAAAATATTTATTCGAGGAGTACCTAAGAACACATCGTCACGCTTAGTATTGGCACAACTTTTTTACAACCATAAGCTGAGTGGAGGGCGGATTTCTACAATAAAGTTATTACAATATCGTTGGAAGATTTTTATCTGACTGTACAAAATAGTTTTTTGATTGGTGTCCAAATCAAAAGTGAAAAATATTCAATAAAAAAAATTGTCAAGTCGGACAATATCTCCGAATATATTGTGACTGAGTTCTCAGTAATCTACACGATAGGTATTGCTTTTTGCGTCCAAACACCCGTGGTTACGGGTCGAGTCCGTCGCACCGTGCGTCGCATTCCCGGGGCGGACGGAAGTCCATATTTATTTATACTTAATGATGAAAAAAAAATGTATTTGATGACATACAATGGGCGGCCTTATCAGGATCTGCGATTTCTTCCAGACAACCTTTACACACAACTGCACTGGTCCATATGTATTGCCACATGCAAAAACAGTAGGTACCTTATATGGTGACTTTGGTGAAAGCTTTACCTTAACTGTTACTTCTACGTGTAACGTAGCTAGGAAATCAATAAAAAGTGAAAATAAAACAGTTTTTTTTTTGTGATTTAGGTATTCCTTTATTTTTAAGGACCAATCTGGAATCGTAGGAAGTTATTAAAATTCCTTACGTTTGTTGCGTTCAAAATTAATTGCTGTAACAAAAAGAGAAGAAGTATTAATATTTATAGTTCAGATGTATGATGAATATGACGATCTGCCTGATTATTCTTGTGGTCCTAACCCTTCGGGAAATACAAGCGTCATGGTACCTATGTTAAGTTTTTTTTTTATAGTAAAATTGGCTCTTGCGTTCATCTTTGTTTTTTACTTAAGAGCGACAATTATATCGTGGGTTCTGTTCTAATTTAGTAGACCGGTGTAAACGACAATTGATTTGAATTATATGTAATTAAATACTTGAAGGTTTAAACATGTAATATTATGTATTATTTGCGGGTCCGTGAGGGCCACGGTTTCTTTCATTTACCTCAACTAACGTCTGCTTGAACGCATCATAATGTTTAACCATATTGGCTAGATTCACATAATGTTTATTGTAATCTTTGACAAATTTCGAATACAATTCAGAGGCTTTTTCCAAATCATAAATTGGATAATCATACCCATAAGGTTACACTTAATTCCAAATAATATTGCAAAAGAATTCATATTTATCGTGAATTAATTATTAATTACGTCGTCTATCTAAGTTGGTGGTTGTTGGTTGACTAAGATGTCTACCTAGAAGCATGCTAGGTTATAAGGCACTATTCAAAATTGATTATTCACATTCAGTTATTATTTAAAAAACGTGAAAATTATATTGAATAGTAGTATTACGTATTATGCGTATCGCATTATCATTTATCACGGTTTCTCGTCGCCTACTCAGGGAAATTAAACTAACATACATTTTTAGCTGGCTTGTTATTAATCGAAGTTTAACTGCGCAGTAATCTTCAAGCTAGCTTTAAAATATTTTCTTACAGTTGCAAAAGTAAAATATACCTATGTTTAATTGTTGTTGTATGTGTACGTGATTATTCGTTTTTTTTATGAATACTATCAATAAATTTACAGAATGACAATTATCTACTTTAGTAAAATATTGTATTTTTTAGTTAAGAAGATATAGTTATTACCTAGGTACCTATGTCTTATACGTTGTTTCTTTAGTTGATTATAGTTGAAATACCTATTATGTTGATTAGATATGATTTATATTTTTTATTAAATCGAGGCATTTGGCAAAAATATGACTCACTCTTTAAATAAAAAGCTTTTGTCATGTTGATTATATACAATTATGTATTTAAAAAATCTTTTTTTATTATTTGTTTTCCACCAGCTGGTATACATGAAGAAATTAGCGAATGGGAAAATGGACAAATGGGACGTTATGCGAATGGGACGTTTTATTATCGTGGGTCTTTTTGCGCCTAAACCAGATTTTGGTGTAAAGTAGAGGCCTAATATGACAATTTACACCAAAATCTGCTAAGATGAATGAAATGATGAAATGAAATGATATTTATTTCTGTAAATAGATCTTTTAAAGACACTTTTACAAGTCGCTTTTTTACATTTTTTTTAACTAAATAGATGGCGCCGACGTTTCCTGTCTGACGACCTCGAAGAAACGTTGAACGAAAAACGAATGTTTTAATAACTACTCAATAGGTACTTAGTTATTGTTAATGTCGTAATTTCTCCTGATTTATAGCTACCTATAGAATAATCTTTATTGTACACCATTCATAAGAAGCTACATGAATAAGGAAATTGTTAAGCTAAGGGTTTATGCCTATATAATTTGTTATAGAGGAATAATTTGCTAATATCAAAAAAATAAAAAAATATTACTTACTGTAAAGGACCTAATCCATGAATTTTTTTCAGTTCATCTTCAGTGTAGTCAGCGAAGTTATTAATGCCGAATGTCGCGTCTGCGGGTCCGTGAGGACGACCGTTAAGATTATTTATCTGACCTAACGTATGCTTAAAAGCATCGTAATGGATGACCACATCGGCTACATCTTTATAATGTCTATGGTAATCTTTGACAAATTTCGCAAACAATTCGGGCGCTTTATCCAAATCATAAATTGGATAATCATACCCATACGCAGATGTTGTTACGCTTAATATTATGCCAAATAATATTCCGAATAAATTTATATTCATCGTGAATGCGTATGCGTCGTCTATCAAAGTTGGTGAGACTAAGATGACTACCTTTAACCATACTAGTTTATATAGCGGTATTATCTAAAATTGATTATGTTCAGTAAGTAATGCGAATCTGAAAGAATTATTTTTAGTAGCCATTTATTTATCAGTAAAAAATTTGATATTGTTTTATGTTTGAGAAATCAAGAAAATTGAATAGGTAGTTATAATACTAAACTATCAAAAGTCGATGTTAGCGATTATCGATAAATTGGGAAATCAATCTCGATAAAATAGGAAAATAAAACTGTAATGCCCATCTCTATCATACTGTTGTATTGTCTGTGCCCGGGATGCCACTGATAGTCATCTAAATAAGACAGTCCCATGAAAACACACGCGGAGTTTTTTAAGGTAGGTATATGTAGTTCCTTTACATACCATCACGCCTGTATTCCCCGAAGGGTTAGGCAGAGGTATACTTAATGTACACCCACAGTTCGCCGTTATGCTTAGGTCCCATGTAATAGGGGGCGAGCCTATTGCCATTCACCGGGCACAAATCCAGACTCCGAGCTGCTACTGAGAATTTCATAGAAAAACCTAATAACACTTTGCTCGGCCTGGGGATCGAACCCAAGACCTCCAGCGTAGCAGTCGCGATTGGGACCACTAGACTAACGAGGCAGTCTAGTCGAGTCGAGTAGTTCCTTTACTGTTATTAAATATTATTAATAATGGATGACTATAGTATGAGTACTTACCGAAGACTTATTAAATATACTGAAAGGAGTCGAAACTGACACGTTTATCATGTAAGACAGTGCGGAAGTTCTCGAAGACGAATTATTTTTATTTTTTTAGAGTGATTTACTTTTGACTGCCTCATAAGTCTAGTGGTCCTAAGCGCGACCGCTACGCTAGAGGTACTGGGTTCGATCCCCAGGTCGAGCAGTGTTTCTTGGGATTTTCATTGAAATTCTCAGAAGCAGCTCGGAGTGTGGTGGTTAATGGAAATAGGCTCGCCCCCTATGAAATGGGGTCAAACTTACCGGCGAAATGTCGGTGTACATTAGTACACCTCTGCGTTACCCTGAGGAATACAAGCGGATCGGTACCTATGGTTATGTTTTACCTCTAATACATAAAATAAAACTAAACTACATATTAGATATGAAAGCAATCATTTGTTTTCTTGTTTATCATTATGTTTTATGTAAATATTTTTTGTGTTTTAGTAAGGTTTATGAATATTTTAAATTATTTTCAAGCATTATTACATAATGTACAGTCAGCTTCTTATATATAAAGTGACAGATAACATATCCAGATTTAAGGGAACTCCCAAAGTGATCAATGATATTAATACAACGAAAGTCTTCTAATTATGTAAATCACCCACCTTGCTCAAATATATCGGAACATGGACTTCGTCAGGTCAGATATATGAGTTCATTAAAAACTGACATAATTATACTTAGTAACAAACACAGCGCCAATAGTTACTAAGCATCCAAAGTATTCAAAAATATGGAGCACTATAGGAAAATGAACGCTATCGCTACACCTATAGGGTACCTTTTAAAAATACTCGTATGTGTCAAAAACAAAATGAAGGAGATAAAGCATTGGTTGTTTCTTTCATTTTGAACGTGACGTCACTGGCATGTGTTTTGTTTATGTGTACTTAAGTACTTATTGCGAAAAAATAAGTATAAGAAATGAACCACGTTTGTCAAGAATAAAGATTAGATGTCAAAGAGTTAGTATAAGCTGGCATAAATACTCTGAGATTTCATAGATAATATAAATTGAAATTCACATTTAAAATGTCAAGTAAGTCATTTATGTAATTATTTATTATCATTAAATTGGAGAAACGTATAAAACATGGACGCCTTTCGAATCAATGCTGAAATGAAACACAGAATAATACACTTGCAACAAGAAGGTGTTTGTTCTACTGTCCGTGGTCTTCTGTCTTTGTGGAGGTTAAATAATACCAGATATGAAGAAAAAACCGTATTACCTGGTAACAGAAGTGGACGTATCACACTCGGGTTCTGGGGCTGGATATCCTAAAGCGGTGCAGGAGAACTAGTCGAGGTTGGCGGCACACTTAATGGCCAAAGTTATAGAGACATCCTTAATGATATTTTGTTACCTACGGCCCGAGTATTTTATCCAAATGAAAGAATCCGTTTCATACAGGATAACAGTTCTGTTCATAATTCCAGGGTAGTGACAAATTATGTAAATCAGACAAGTGATTGATGTCCTGACTTAAACCCAATTGAGAACCTGTGGGGTAATATGATTCAACTATGGGATAACACTACGATCAGAAGTACGGAAAACTTATGGAGACACGTTGAAAACGTATGGGAGTCGTTAAGAGGAGACAGATTTTGTTATAACGCAGTGCAATCCATGCGTCAGCGACTTAGCGACGTTATTATTGCTGAAGGTGGATATAGATACACATTTTTGATATGTTTTCGTTATTTAATTTAAGATAATAAAAAACCATTTTAATAGAAGTCTTGTTATTTTACGATTTAATATTTTATCCTGAAATTATGTGATTGATACGTAGGGTGTGGGCAGAGTTGAATATCACTCAAGTTTAGAAGGCTATGTTTAGGTCTCATCTCATACTTTAGGTTCGTGATAATTTGCGAGTTTATTAGCTAATGTAAGGGCCAATAGAACGATAAAAAAATAAAATAAAATGTAGCCCAGGATTCGAATCGGTAACCTCGCGTATCACGCATATCGCGTAACACAATAAAGCCCCGAGACCATTCTAGCATATACTTATGGTGACAAGCTAAATTTAATATTATTTATAAGGTCTGTTATGACCTTATGAGTGGCAAATATTACTCGGGGCAGATAAAAGCGGCTAGCGGCTTAGGTATTTTTAACAGAAGAAGCATATTTCAAATAGTAATAAATAATAGTAAACAATATTTTCATATATTTGAATACTTTGGATGCTTAGTTACCATTGGCACTGTGTTTGTTACTATGATTATGACACTTTTGAACGAACTCATATATCTGACGATGTCCATGTTCCGATATGTTTGTGCAAGGTGGGTGATTTACATAATTAGAATACTTTGGATGTATTAATATCATTGATCACTTTAGGAGTTCCTATATATCTGGTAATGTTATCCGTCACTTAATTTATGAAGCTGACTGTACATTTTACATGTGTAAAACAGTACAGGTACCTTATATGGTGACTTTGGTGAAAGCTTTACCTTAACTGTTGCTTCTACGTGTAACGTAGCGTCGGCGTCAGGTTGACTGGACCAAGAAAGAATTTGGAAGTTTCAGCAATACCAAGTTTTAGTACCTATTTGGTACTATTTGGTACCTGACATCAAATAATTAGTACCATGCTGAAGAGAGAAAACTATAACGATGAAAGTGGCCAGCCATTCTGACGTCAGAATGGCTGGACCACATTGGTTTCACCTAGTTGTAGGCGTTATAATGAATTTGTCTTTTCGTTAGATTTTAGTACCTCATTAGTACCTCAACATATGTTTCTCTTAGAATTTTCCGATAAGCCAAAAAAAAGTTACACTTAAAAGAAATTTTGTATATAATCTGGACCAAGTCGGTTTCACCTAGTTGTAGGCGTTATAATGAATTTTTCTTTTCGTTAGATTTTAGTACCTCATTAGTACCTCAACATATGTTTCTCTTAGAATTTTCCGATAAGCCAAAAAAAAGTTACACTTAAAAGAAATTTTGTATGTAATCTGGACAAAGTCAGTTTCACCTAGTTGTAGGCGTTATAATGAATTTGTCTTTTCGTTAGATTTTAGTACCTCAATAGTACCTCAACATATGTTTCTCTTAGAATTTTCCCATAAGCCAATAACAAGATACGTGTCATACCTACTCTGCCGCAGAGCTACCATTCTAGAAAATTATATCTTAAAATGATGTATGTATACCGTTATTGCTAAACGTGCATTAGGTAATGAGAAAATAGACATTGATTGTAGCTCTGCTGGAGAGCATACTCTCTAGCAGAGCCACACAGAACATATACTCAGGAAAGACAAACGCTCTTGTTTTTTGATAAAAACTGTTGTACGAAGTGTTTATTGCGTACGTGACCAAAAAAATCATTATTAGACAATGGATTATTTTATTTTAACTTTACTAAAATGTTCATGGAAAGCGCCTGGTTATTTTAAGCTAAAAATGTAAACGACACCTAAATAACTTTGCATAGGCGTACCTCACACAATTCCAATAACCTTCGCCGTAAAACCTTGGAATATTGAAGCTGTTTTTATTTTATCACAAGATGTACAAATTCTTAATCGCTAAATTTATATTTAAATCCTTCAAACAAGGCTAATTAACCTATATGTACAATAGATAGCTTTTTCTGGACTTCGTTTCAAAGTACATGACTTTAACTTTTGACTGACTTTGAAGTCAGGTCCTATAACGTAGTGTTGTGACTCTTCAAATTCACTTGTATACACATAATCGGTAAAAAATCCGAATAATTGAATTTATTGATAACGAGCCGTTTTCAATACAGCCGTCTATCATGGTGGCATCTAATTAAATAGGCGTAACATTCATGAAATTTTTTGTGTCTTAAACCATAGGCTAGTTTTTAAAACAGTTGTTCCGTTACCACTAAACGTACATAAAATGCGATCGGTGTTCCGTCGTTGTATATGCGGCAACAAAACGTAGCAACTCACAGCCCAGTTGTCATGAGCGCCGTACTCATCAAAGTTGGCGCCACTGTTTTATCTGTAGTCGGTTTCGAACGACACGTTGCTTCACCGACAACGGATTCTCGTTATATTTGAAGACTCGGGCTGGACATCAAACGCGCGCGACTCTGTAGCTCGTCTTACTGTGAATCCAGCTCATCGTCAACCCTCAGTCAACAGCAACAGTCAACATCGGCTCGTGAAATCATCGAAAGGCGGCTCAACGATAGCAGCGGCATACCAAGGTACGTGCGCGTATTATACTTTGTTGCTGCTGTATTGCGGAGGGACAACAACCGTATTTTATCGTCAGACCCCAGTCTGTCCCAGAGTGGCGTTATTCACCAGATCCCAGCTATTCCGGCGATCTATAACACTACAACGGTACTTCATGAAAATAAATGATTATTAAGTTATTTTAGTGAAGGAAAAATACGACCACGGGCAGGATTCGGACTTGCGTCTTCTGTTTAAGTATATCAAATTCAAATGTGTTTATTTGCCAGAACGTAGTGTACTTTTACAAAAGTATGATCTTAAATTGGTGGACCTTAAACATTCTACCATTACACTATGGTGTGCAAACATTTATTGAAAATTGTATTTTTAAGCAAGAATAATATTCCACACATTGTTGCCTGTCATTAAGGTAGTCTTTCAACCAATCGTTCGCTTTACCTCTTATTCCATATTTTTCCAACTTGTGTAAGAGCAAATTGTGGTCAACAAAATCGAACGTTTTACTCATATCTAGGAAGATCGCCGCAACAAGTAGGCCATCATTTACAGCCTGCGTGATAATCTTGATTAAATTAAAACATGCCAATGAAGTAGTGCTGTTCTGTCTAAACCCAAATTGCAAACTTTTCAATATACAACGGCTCGTTACAAATTCTTGAAGCCTTCTCAGCATGCTTTTTTCAAATATCTTTGACATCAGACGCTATGACCGCTAAGCCACCGCGAGCCCCACCCGCCAAATCGAAATTTGCCTTCACACTTAACCCAATAACACTTTGCGCGACCTGGAAATCGAACTCAGGTCCTCTAGCGTACCAGTCGCGCTTAGGACCACTAGTCACTATACTAATGAGACAGTCAGTATTTTTAAACAATAAGATATTCAAACTCATGCACGTCATTAATTAATATGAATTTACGTCTTTGCGGTGACGTCAGTGACATCTGTTGAAAATGTGCTTCTCAACCGACATGACATGCTTTACAGCAAGTACGATGTCGTACGATGCCACCTTTACCTTTACTTTACCTTAACTATCTTTTCCTTAAATTATTTTTCCTTCACTAAAATAACTTAATAATCTATGCATGAAAAATGCCTAAAAAATACAAAAAGATAAAATAAATTATTTTAAGTCAAAATAAAATATTCCACTTCTGTTTAAATGTCTGTACGTACATCAACTTCACGCATACTACTTTGACCCAGCATGTTTATAAAAATCCGTAAATCTGTAATCAATTAGTAAATACAAAGGAATGATATCGATATCAATTAAGAATCGGTTATTGTAGGAACCCATTTCTTTGACCCCATCCCTATTTTTCAATCTGTCAAAACTGTCAAACGGTACCTATTAGATTAGACTGATATAGTAATTTTGCGTGTTACAAAACATTTTGCTG